>JAWZYV010011955.1:0-321785 GCA_038373885.1 Cheiracanthium punctorium
GACATGGCCTGGTTGATTTGAAATGGAATGACCTGCCTCGGACAGGGGTCCGGTTTGTCCGGCCCTAGGGCCGCCCCTGAAAGCGTTCAGTAGTGAACAGGTTGAAGATGAATTAAAGGGGAAAATTTTGCTTTGCTTGTTAGGAGAAAAAGCGGCTCCATTACTGTCATATGTCGAAGGGGAACAGTATGAAAATTATGAGGAGTTAAAAAAGGTAGTTTTAAGGGAGTTCCAACCGTCAGCTAGAACATGTTTGGAAAATTTTAAGAAAGCGATTAGGGAGCCTGGTGAGACGTTTGCCCTGTTGTATTGTTTTTGGGGGATAATGTTTTTTACAAATCAAAAGCAGTAATTTTTATTTTAATTGTTTTAACCATTAATTATTTATTTTCTTAATACTTGTAATTAACTTGGAAGTTTAATTTAAATACCTTTTGTCAGGAGATATAATGGTCTGGATGACTCTTCTTCTATAACTCAATAGCTAACCTTTTTAAATTACTACTAATTACCCTTTTTTTTGTTGGGACTTTTTTTAAAATAATTACCTTTTCTTTAAATTAATTCTGCCTTTGTTTGCCCGGTCTCCGGAGGTGTAATTTTAATTATCAGGTAAATTCTGTCGATTTTCTGCTGACTATTAAGTTTCCCTCTCTCTTCAATAGCCTAACTCATTTCTTGCAATATCTCTTGTTCATGTCCGGTTTTTAATTAGTTTTACTCTCTTCTAATTTAATTTTTATTCCAAATTTTACCCAGGGTTGTCTCGGACGATTAGCTATCTCCCGCTAAAATTTTAGGAAATTTAATAACGTTTTTAATGCCCTTTTGATCAATTAAGTTTTTTTTCCCCATTTCAAGATGGCCGATCTTGCCTGCGTTTCTTCTCGACCAAGTTGGTTTCTTTCCCGCGTGTAGTAGTTGCTGGCCGCCATTTTCTTCTTTTCTCGCTTCCTTCCCCCGTCGATCGAATGTTCTCGAAGTTTCCCGGCTGAGATGGCGCACTCTGATTGGTCCCCGCGGTCGGCGTCTCTGCGAAGCCCCTCGCGCAAAGGGCGAAAAGCGTCAGTTCGGAGGTCAACGTGCGTGCTGTGAGGACGTGTAAAGAAAAAGGGAAATCAGCTCCGGCCTCTTGTTTTTTTCTCTTCGGCAGACCAACTGCGCGGTTTTTGAAGTGTTGCAAAATGTAAAGAAATAGATTCACGGCCAGAGGGCCAACTTCCTTTTAATTTCGATGATCACCATGTAAATTTTTTTCCTTTTTTTTTGGCCGTCTGCCTCGATTCGGCCACCATGCCGATGCGTCACCATCTGCCACTTTTGGATGTGAATTGGGCATAAGGCCCCCACCCCCCTGTGTTTTTCTTTGGTTTCGATGAAAATCTGCCTCCAGATTCGACGTCTCACACTACGATCTGCAATGCTGTGATCACCTTTTTCCCAGACCGGGAGCCGCTAGTGTTTCTTCATCGCGAAGTCCCCGACGCCTGATTGTGCCGTCCGGAATCCCCTTCAAGGAGAGACCAAGATGTCGGCTCCGGGAGCCATCAGCGACCGACCGTCGGTTCCCTGAAACGCCAAGACCAGGCCTGCCATTGGATCCGTGGGTGAGATCTAACCGTTTACCCTTTTCTAACATCCTTGCTTCCTTTTCTCCACCACGAGCTGGATCAGCGTCTTCATGCTTCAAGCTGTGCTAGAACTATCCTTTTTTTGTTCTTGTAATGTTTAATGGGGGGGGGATTTAATATCAAATGCTAAATTTTCTTTTTCTACTTGGTGTGCTATTCTGATGTATAACTTCCAGTAACAATGTTTAATTTTCTTTAGTTAATATGATAAATGTGGATGCCATGTTAAATGCTGGTTTGGCCTATGCTCATCTCTGTAATTCTTTGCGTTGTTCTGCACATCATTGTATTTTGCTGCACCCTTTGGTGTAAAAATTGCAAAGTTCCCCCTTTTTTTTTTTTTTTTTTGGCAATTATTTAAACTCACCTGTTGGATTGTAAAGGTGGGGTTTCAAGTAATAGATAGGGATTTAGTGCGGGATTTTCATCAGATGCCTTGTGAGGCTAGGGAAAGGTGGGGACTTGTTTGCCCAATTTTCTTTTTTTTTACTTTTTTGATAGGATAATTTTTTTTATGCTGCAGCAGAGCCTTTAACTTAAATTTTGGATCCAATCGAGCTACTTTTGTCATGACAACTTTAATTATGCATTTTCTTTTATTTTTATTTTTTTTTTTGTTTGATCTACAAGGGCTAATAATTGGGTAATTAAAGCACTCTAGTATTTTTGTTCTTGAGCATTTCTACCACGCGCTGTAAAACCACTGCGCTGTGTTTACTTACTTTTCATTTCTTTTTCTGATGTCGCGAGGCCACAAGTTGTTTTCCTCTGTTATTGTTGAATAAAATTTATTTTTTTTTGGTGATCAAATGCAATGTCTCTGTGTTTATTTTACCACATTTCTAACACACACTTCTGGCTAGGCTGAGATCATTGGGTTATCTTCTACACCATCAATCACAACGCAATGGACAAAATCTAAAATTTTTACCTAACTAAACTAAATTTTCACGGCAGTAGTAAGTAGAATACTACAGCCCAATTCACCTCTAGATTATCTTCTATGTGGGACTACTATTGTAAGTTGAGGAAGGCACAAGATTTTGAGACGATAAAGCAGCTGGTAGTGGCTGACAGGATATTTAAAACGTTTGACTCAGAAACGGCTGCACACATAGGGGTTAGGCAAGGGGATAATTGGTTTAAACCTAAAGAGTTGGCCCAGGAAATAGATGTGTTCTACATGGCGAAGGGAAAAACGTACCATACTCCTAAAAACGGGCATAAAAGAGAAACTAGTAAGGACTGGGAGAAACATTTGGATTTTAAGAATTCCAATAGGGGAAATTATGAGGAAAAAGGTAGAATAGATCTCAACAGGAGGGTTGGAAAGGATTTTTCTTGCTATCACTGTGGGGGAAAGAACCATTTAAAAAAGGATTGTTGGAGATTAAATAGGAATCCCCAAAACAAAAATACGGGAAGCGCTAAGTCAGCCAGAGCAAAGAGAGTAGAAAAAGATCCTCAGTCAGACAATGAGATCGAAGAAGGAGCAGTTATTGCTAGAGTTAGTAAATTACTAAAGTCAAAACCCGAAGGAAACACAATAAAAAATCAATTGTGTAAATTAGAAAAAATTGACATTAGTGTTGACTGGGTGGTCACGAATTGTTTAGTGGACTCAGGAACGGAAATAACAGTAATTAGAAGAGGTATTGTCCCGAAAATAGATATCAGGGACAAGCCTTCAATTTATTTAAAGGGCATTTTTGGCCCTGCAATAAAATGTCCGTTAGTAAACATCCCTTTGGCGATAGCTAAGGATGGCAGAACGAATGTGATTCACGAAGAGATATTGTGTGCTATTGCTCCTGAATTGCTTGAAGATATGTTGATACCTCCGGCTATCATAAAAAGACTACAGGAAAGCGAGTCAGGATTAGATTGTAGGGACCCCCCCGGAGACAAGAGGGAAAGTAACGTGAGTCAAGGCGAAAATTATGTTCCGCTCAGCGAAGCACTAGAATCAGGGAATGATTGTATAGGGGGGAGAGCAACTCAAGTCAAAACAGGTGATTCTTGCAGTTCAGAGGTCGAAAAAGAGAGTGCAGATAATGAATCGGAGATAGATGGACATCGGGACGAAATCAGTCACAGTGAAAGCTTATCTTTTCTGCATCAGCAAAGAGAGTGTGAAAAGCTTGTTAGGCAATGGGAGTTAGGAAGAAAAAATAAGAGCAATTTTTATGTATCTGACGGATATCTCTTTCACACGGAAAAAATTCTTGGGGAGAATTGTGCTCAATTGGTTTTGCCCGAAAGGCGGAGGGCTGAAGTTTTAAGATTAGCTCATGAATCTCCTTTTGCTGGACACATAGGGGAAAGGAAAACAGCAGAAAGAATACGATACTCTTTTTATTGGGAAGGTTTAAAGAGGGATGTCCATGATTTTGTTAGCAGTTGTCACGAATGTCAGTTGACAAAACCAGTAAAAGTAAAAGATAGAACCCCAATTACTCCCGTTACGAGACCTGAATTGCCATTCCAGGTCGTAAATGTAGATTTAATAGGACCCATTGAGCCGATCAGCTCTAAAGGTCACCGATTTATTCTTTGCCTTGTAGACGTCCATAGTCGTTGGGCAGAGGCGGTTGCAATTACTAATTTATCAGCTAAGACAACCTGTGAAGCGTTGTTAGAAATCTTCTCTAGGACGGGGATTCCGAATGTTATTGCTTCAGATAACGGGATGAATTTCAAGGCGGAATTAATTCAGGAATTTGAAAAGTGGCTAGGAGTTAGTCCCAGGTTTTCCACACCCCAATACCCCCAGAGCAATGGATTAGTGGAACGGTATAACTCTACCCTTAAAAGGATGTTACATCATGTTATAAGGAGCGAAGGGAAAAAGTGGCATTTATTTTTGCCTTATGTGCTGTGGGCGTATCGAGAAATACCAAACAGTACCACTGGGGTGGCACCTTTCCAACTTTTGTATGGAAGACCTCCGCGAGGTCCTTTATCAATTTTAAAGGACACTTGGACAGGAGAACACAAGGGATTACAACTAAGCAGGACCCCTGTTTCTAAATATTTGCAGGAGTTGAAAGCAAAACTCGAATATGCGGCAGAGCAGGCAAATTTGATAGCTGGTGTCCAACAACAAAGGACAGCCCGATATTATAATTTACGATCGAGCGATAGGAAATTTAAAATAGGGGACAGAGTAATTGTATTAATTCCCGACTCGTCGAATAAACTCTATGCAAGATGGCAAGGTCCGGCGATTATTGAAGAGCAAAAGGGTCTTCATTCTTTTATAGTTAAAATGGAGGACGGGTCTAGAAAACATGTCCATCAAAACAAAATTAGACAATATGTTGTAAGATCTAATGCAATTAATATGATTTTTGAAGGTGAGGAAGAATTTGGGGAGGTAGAAAACGTACCTTATAAACAGAAAATTCCAGAAATTTTTGGTACCACTTTGGATAATTTAAAATTGCCAGAACTGAAAGGGGAGGAGTCAAACATTTTAAGAAAAATTATTCTTAAGTATAAAAATTTATTTACTAGAGAAGTACAGCCAGCTAAGGTTGGGGTGCATAAAATAGAATTAATAGAAGGAGTGAGTAGGAAGAAGCCTCACTGTTATCCAATACCAATGGCATATCGTAAAGAGGTAGATAAACAGGTAAAGGAATTACTGTGTTTGGGTTTAATTAAACCTTCAGACGCAGAAATTGCTTATCCAGTTGTCTGTGTCGCAAAGAAAGATGCAACGACTCGGTTATGTGTGGATTTCAGAGGGTTAAATGCGGTAACTAAGGTCCCCAGCTTTCCCATGAAAGATCGGGAAGAGTTAATTTATGTTGCAGGGTCAGCTAAATGGTTAACAAGCATAGATCTTTTAAGAGGGTACTGGCAGATCCCCATGGAAGAAAAGAGCAAACCATTAACAAGTTTTACCACACATTCAGGACAGTGGCAATTTAAAACTATGCCTTACGGTTTATCAGGCGCGGCTGGCACATTTCAAAGGGAAATGAATTTAGCTTTACAAGAGCACAGCGAGTACGCGCAGGCCTACATCGATGATGTTATCATATTTTCAGAAACTTTCGCTGACCATATGAAACACATTGAAAATGTTTTCAGTCATCTGGAAAAATTAGGATTTTCCGTTCGGTTAGAAAAATGTACTTTTGCGGCGACGGAGATAAAATATTTAGGACATCGAATTGGAGGGGGAAAACACGGCCCAAATGAAGAAAAAGTTGCTGTTATTAAAAATTTAAAACAACCAACTACCAAAAAAGAAGTTAGGTCAGTGTTAGGTCTTATGGGTTTTTATCGAGCATATATCCCTAATTTTGCTCAGATTTCAGTACCTTTAACCAATTTGACCAAGAAAAATTCACCGAGTACCAATATTCCATGGAAAGGAGAGCATGAGGAAGCTTTTCAAAAGCTAAAGAAATTACTGTGTGGGGTTACTGCTTTGGCGACACCTAATTTTTCAGAACCATTTCAGGTGCATGCCGATAGTTCCAATTTAGCTGTTGGGTGTTGTCTGACACAAAAGGACGAGAATGGAGAGTATAAACCCATAGCTTTTGCCAGCCAAAAGTTAACTGAAACTCAGCAAAATTGGGCGAGTATTGAAAAGGAAGCTTGGGCAGTACTTTTTGCATTCAATAAATTTGATAAGTGGATTCACGGGGGGACGGTGGAGATCATCACTGATCATAATCCGCTAACATATTTAAATGAAGTGACTCCCAGAAGCTCAAAGCTCACACGCTGGGCATTGGCGCTTCAAAGATGGAAATATGTAATCACCCACAGGCCAGGTAAAAATCATAAAGCGGCAGATGCCATTTCAAGACTAAAGCAGGATGAGTAAAATTAATTTCTGTTTGATTTGTAATTTATCAGGTAATATTTTTTTTTTGTTTGTTTAGGTGTATTTTAGTTTATTATTTTTGTATGTGTTTTTTGAGTTACTATAATGTTTTTTAATCAAAGTGAAAGTTTAAAAAAAAAATCCCTGTATCTTACTTTGTAAGGATAGGTCATTCATAGATCACCTGTGAGACTGTTTCGTATATATTATATAATTGGAGGAAATCAGCCTTTAAGGGCAAATTTCGCTCTTAGGTGGGGGCGTAATGTCGCGCCCTTGGAAACCCGTGTTCTCACACAGTATTATTCTATCTATGTGCTTTCACCAGGGAGGGTCGATGCTGACCCCTGACCCTAGTTGACGTCACCCCCGACTCAGCAAGCTCCCGCTTGGACAAGGGGGCGAGAGAAAAAAAGAAGAGTCAGTTTAGTTTCGAACGGATGCAGAGAGGGAGAGAGGACAATGTGTCTCTGCTCTCGATGGAAACAAAATGTGATGTGTAATTTACTTTCTTATTTTCCATGATGGGAAAGCATAGTTGCATCATTTTGTACATAGTTCTCTGTAAATATTAAAAATTAGTTTAATCCAGAAGATTTGATTGTGATCTATTGAGTATGTTTTCTTTTATCGCAAGTGGATCGGAACCAAAGGAATGCCTCAATTAAATATAACCGCTCGGAAACAGACGATCTACCATTCGCAATTCCACGGTCGCTAGAGATGTGATAACCATACTGAGCAAAGTGCTCTCTTGGCTATTGATTCGTAATTAAATACTTGTTTTCCTTTTGTATAACAGGATGAAATTTGGCTACATATCCTTGAGATCCTAATATCCTCTCCCCACGCATACATACATACACTCCCCCCCCCCCCCCCCCACCACCACCACCACACACAAAAAAAAGTCCTGTGAATGGTAAGTCATGATTTCCACCAGTAAACAATTTTTTGCAATAGTTGATGTAAAAATGGTGATGTGATGGTGCAGCAGAAAGGGGGTAACAGGCTTTAATTCTTTATCTATTGGAGATAAGTGAGCAGTGTAGATTGAAAAAATGTTCAAAATAAGGTCAGAAATAAAACTCCGTTAAGAAAAATTCCTCTCGTTAATTTGCAAAAAGTTACTTTTAAATTGCGATATGACCCCTGTACAAAATCATTCCCAATTAGTAAAATGTGCCCCATACATAATAAGGTGATGTACCAAATTTAAGCCTTTCATCATATGAAGTCTGAGAGATATCTTTAAGAAAGATGATTAGGGACTGTACATGATTTTGTATGTAAACATTTATTCCCAGGGTGGGAAAAAAAGATTTTCTTTCGTAATTTCTGTATGACCCCTGAAATGTGATCATTCAACATGATTTTTCCCCCTTCAAGATCCATGCAAAAGTGGTTTAAGTCAGCATTATTTGTATCTTTATATCTTTGACACTTTTTAAGGTATAGTTCTCAAATATTATATGTCACCCCTTTAGTATAGGGGCACATTTTACTAATTGGGAATTGTTTTGTAAAGGGGTCATATACAAATTTGAAAAGTTTAACTTTTTGAAAATTAATGAGATGAATTTTTTCTTAATGGAATTTTATTTCTGACCTTTTTTTTCCCGTGAAGATTTTTTCAATTTACACTGCCCACTTATCTCTAAGGAATTAAAGCCCCTTACCACCTTTTTGGACACCCTGAAAAAATATAAGCACACACAGTGAAACTTTTATGAGCAACTGCCTCCTCCAGACCAATTTTTTACCCTATTTACTTTACATCCTCTTGAAGAGACCACAGAACCCTCTATAAGAACCAGTCTCAGTTCCCCTTCTGAATTTTTTGTGTGCATTTTTCTAGAGGTGAAGTAAACAAAAAACACGTTCAAAACCAGTCGTTCCAATGCAAATCGAAAGCAGGTTCCAGTACACCTACATAATCTGGGAGGTTAGAGAGGAAACATGTCTAAAGAATGGGTAATTTTACTGTTGGAGCACATTGTGGTGAGTGAGTCAAACAAGAAAGAAAATTCAGAAAAGAAATTGGCAGTTATTTTTGTTTGTGTGAAAATTCAAAAACAAATTTTAAAGCAAAATTTTATGGCAAAATTCAGAATACACAAAGAATATCAGAATAAATTAATTTTTGTGAGATGTAAAAAATAAAGTAGAGATAGAAGTACTCATGATAAGCTAAGAATTAGCGATAAGAAAGAATGAAACATTCTGAAAAAAAGTATTTCATTAAAATTTATATTTTAAAAATGTGTTTTTATAATTATTTATTACTATATGCATTAGTTTGCAATTTCATAAATAACAAAAATCAATATTTTTTAGCTTTTTTTTTTGGACACATTTATTAATGTGTGAAAATTTTGACACATTTATTAATGTTCTATAATTGCAGATTTTTTTCACAAAGAAATGCATACTTTTTTATTTATTTAAGAATAATATATCTATTTTGTTAAGATACCTATGATAGATGAGTTATTTTTCTTCAAACATAGGTTTAGTGCCTTTTTTCTGTTTTAACAATTTAATATTAAAATAAAACTAAAAATGACTTAATGTAAATTAAGTTAAATCACTTTTAGAGATTGATAAATAAAAAGTAAATCCCTTTTAAATATTTATTATGCTTTCTTTTGTAGTTTTATACAGGTATGAAACAGAATTTTTCAGGTTATGCATTAAATTTCCTTAATCGAAAATGATATTTTTAAAGAAAAACTAAGTCAAAAAATCAAAAATAGATCTGTTATTTTGTTTAGCTTCTATAACATATGAGCATTCTTTCACAGTACAGTAATGTTGTATATGGCACCATAAGGGGGGAGGATTCATTAAAAAAAATCATTTCAAATGTTAGTTTCTAAATTTTAGGACAATTTCACTTTTTTACTCTTAATTTCAACATACTCACACACAAAAGATTAGTCAAAGTACTTTATGTATGGAGTGATAATCATACACAATACTCTAAAAGTAACTAAAACAACTATTTTAAACTAGTAAAAGACCATGTTATAATTTTCATTAATAAGTATTTCACAAACACATTTTAAAAGTAGACTCAAAAAATCAATCGAAACTTGCAGAAAATCCTAAATGAATTTAAATAACTAAGTTCAATTAAAAAATATGTAAAATAAGGGTTAATTTTTAATCATTGGGTATTGGAAACTTCAATAAAGGAATGCTCAGTAAAAGATTCTCATTTAGAAAAAGAATGAAGATTGAAAATTTCTCCCTGCCTCTTTTAAAGACAGAATATTGGAGTTTTTTTTTTTTTTTTTTTTTGTTAATTATCGTATTTCCAGAGCAAAAATATCAGAGAAACTCCATGGTGAGAGAGTGTAAAATTACGTTATTTCTGGGATTACCATGAGAGAAATCGCATATATTGAATGCACATATTTTTCAAATGACTCTGTACAGTGCTTATAATTAAACTTCCTCTGAAAACAACAGTCTATAGCTGAAAAGGATGAGAAGATCGCCTCCAAATTTGCACATGGACACTACATGAGATGTGCTCAAGTTTTTTTTTCTTTTTAGCTCAGAAAATGTCCGCTTTGCAGCAAGAAATTAACTCTAAATATTAGCCTAACTAGTAATAAATGTGCTCAAAAACTACTGAACAAATGTTTAAATTGTGTGTTTATATTTTGAATGATGCATTTCGAGTGTTAAATTTTTTGTTTTTTTCAGTTAAAAAGTACATCCATCTGTTTTATGTATCACTTTATCAAGAATTTTCAAAGATAATTTTCCACCAAGTCCCAGGCATATTATAGATAGAACTATATAGCCAGATATCTAGCAGAGTAGTCTGTTATCTGTCAGTTATGATTCCAATATCTGACAGTATTTCAGATATTGAAAAATCAGACGGATACTGGATACTTGCCGGAGATCTGTTACATCCCTATTTTAAAATATGGAATATTTTAAAGAAAATTTTATCACAAAATGCAAAGCAGTGTAAAATAACAGAATTTTTCAAGTAAAATAAATGTAAGGTCACTACATATTCTCTAAATTCTTAAATTGTCTTTACTTTTGAGCATTTCATTTATTCAATGGAAAGTAAGAAAACGACAAATTTTTAATATGTATTAATTTATTTTTAATTGAAAGTCATAATTACATTTAAACATGGAATTCTCACTTTCTGAAATTTTTATTAGCAGTTCAGTATTATTGTCACATTCTGTAAGAATTTCATTTTCTTTATTTGTTCCAAGTCAACCTCCATGATTTTATTTTAATCAGGGTGCTTTATACTAGTTTCCATGCATCAACATAATAAATTGGGAATGCCCCATTATAAACCGCAACCCGGAGAATTCGATCCTGGTTTATCCAGAATTTACTGTATTTAGAATTATTCTTTACAAGCTGTACTGTACAATGAAAAATAAATGATAAACCTGTATCAATAATGAAATTTCCAGAAAAATTCTTAAAAATGGAAAATTTAGCAGTATGCACCACCTTTTGAAAATTTTTGCTGTGCAGTTCTATATTGAAGATTTTTTTTCAAAATGATTCATAAAAAATACTAGAACTACAGAAAAAAGAGAGCTTGTGAGTACAATACTTGCAATAATAAATTTTAAAACTGATACAAGTTCAAGTAAAATATCCTGGGGAAAATTATTTTTCAAGCTTTAAAATGCAAACAACCGGTTTTTAATGAGTTTTAATTTGTGATTAAAAAAAACAAAACTGTAAATTAACTTTTTTTACCCACTTTTCCAACACTGTAAAACTGTTTGGCTTCAAATTTTCAATTTATATGCTTTTTTTTTCAGAATTAAAACATGCTCAATATTTATGAAAGTTTTAAAGCAATTCTAGATTCAATAAAAAACTATTTGTTAAGGGGCTGTTTTAATCAATTTTAATTTTTTGAAGGGGCCATAAATGTACCCAAATTTGCATCTACAGTGCCATGCCGACCATGGCCAGCTACTGTGTGTGAAACAAATGAAGCACCCCTCAGGGTTTATTACGGTGCACAGCAGATATACACGGTCCAGAGCAAACTCAGTAGAGAGAGGAGTTCACCCTCCCAAGCACTGGCCATTCCGGTGCTGCTTCACTTTCGGTGCTCTAATGAGAACAGTGTTTAAACGACTGATTTGCTGCCAAACTAATCTAAAAGTTGAAAATAATTTTCCAGTTTATACTGAATAAACTTTGATAATTAGTCAGCCAGTTCAAAAAGTTATAAATTCTTTAATATTGTCATTTGTAGAACTTTTTTTCCAAAATACTCTGCCTAAAGGGCAGGGCTAGTTCTTTATTATGTCATCCGTAAACATTGATGATGGATATATTTATTTAATTCTGAAAGTTTAGAAAAAGAAAAAACTTAGGAAATTCGATATACGGCCATCCATTGGTAGCCACTTGAATTTGACTGTTCGTTAACGGAAACAGCAATGACAACCACTGCTCTATTATTTCACAGGTAATTTTTAATCATTACAGCATAGTAAGTATGAAGAAACATTGGGTTAATTCAAATCAAAATTATTGAAACATTCCCAATTTTAACTTCCATCATCAAAGATTCATTTTAATAAAAGGTGTTGACAGTTTTACCACAAACTTAGAAATACATTACAGTTTTCCTAAAGTAGGGACACCTCGAGGTGCCCCTGGGTATCTGGCGCTCGTGTGTGCCACACACATGGGCAGTGCGGCCCTGTACATACACATCACAAACATTGTAATTTTAAGTCTGAAACAGAGAATATAAAAAATTAAGTCTGACAAACAAAGTAAATTTTTTCTCATACCTTAAAAAAAATTAATTTTCAATATTATATGATGCTATTACAAAATAAATACTAAACTACAGGTATTACAAAATAAATACTGTACTAATACATACAAACTACACACTTCCATAAAAAGAAATTTGCACATGTGGTTGCACTTCAATTTTTAATATAAATAACAATGTATCTCTATTCTAAAAAAAAAGTAATGGCTGCTGTCAGAGCTTGTTGGGCTATCTTCTTCTAAACCATGAGGATTTGAATTTCAAGAAACATGTTCCTGAATGCGGAAAATTCCGAGGAACCTGATAAGGTGACTTAAATTTCAAAAATCGAATTATTTTAGAAGATATTAATAAAAAACTGAAAAAAAATAAAGCATAATGGTTGCCAGATTTGGAATAAATTCATTCATTCCTTTGCAACAAAGCAATTCCAAGTATGTAGAATCACGTGAAATTGTCAAACATGAAGTAGAATTACACCCATTTTATGCCAAATAAAAAAGTATATAAAATAGTAACTCAAAATGTGTTACACAAAGTTGACAATTTTCAAATAGCAAGTTCGATTAGACAACAGGAGTTTAGAATTACTTATTATTCATTTTTCCAAAACAGAATAACTAATATCTTGAAAATGAAAAAAAATTAAAATGCAGATTATTTTAAAGCCGGTTCGGACTAGCTGGATTATTTGCTACCAGTAGAAATATTTGGCAGCATTAACTTTGCCATTATAGCAGTTATAGTACACTTTGGATATTTGCCAGTACGACGAGATGGTATAATTCGTGGTGCTAAGTGCGCCAATCTGCAAAGGATTATGTAAATGAAAATATGGATAACGGTTTTCCGGTAACCTTAAATGAATAGTAACATAGCTGCCAACTCTTCCGGTTTTTCCGGAAGATTTTCCACCACTATTTTTTACATGCGAATTTAAGCTTAAAATAAGTCCAAAATTTTATTGTAAAATATAACTGAAGATAGTGATGAAAAATCTTCCGGAAAAACCGGAAGAGTTGGCAGCTATATGTAGTAATTATAGGTTGTGAGCATGTGTAAATCGCCAAATAATGAAAAGTCGCCATTGGTGGCAAGCTATCCTGTTTCGTAGTTTTTATCAAAGAAAACATGAATTACTGTTTTCTTAGAGCTAATTATGAACTATACATATACGCAGGATGCCAAATTATGAAAATTCTCCGTAATTGGCTAATACGCAAGGTGTACCATGGGTTTCACATAATTACAAATAGTGTGAGGTTTAAATTTTTATGTTCCAAGCAACATGCAAGAACCAAGCAATGTATAGTTCGGTAACATGCTATCTTATCCAACCTTTGGGTTTTGTTTGTTGAAATTATGTCTTTTCTACGAATAAGTCTTTTTAGGGGCCGAATGCCTCATACGAAATGCGAGCGTAGCGAGTTCAGGGGCTTTGGCCCCTAGTATGTCAAAAGGAAACTAATTGATCTTGGTAAATATATTAATTACAATAATCAATTAAAATTGGAATTCCTAGCTATGGTGTAAAAAATTTCGTTATTTGGATATAATGTTTTCTCGTTTATATAAATCCTGTTTATTCATGAGTTCATCTGCACTTGGGAGATAGTAAGTGAGAACATATAAAGAGACATGCTCAAGCCATGAAATATTCTTGAGCTGTCCGATAAATTACTATACTGATGTTCAATGTGTCGAGCAATTACAAATTTAAATTCATGGTAAATTGGAAAATCTAAAAAGAGCTAATTAATAGTAGGATAAATAAGTCTATGAAAATATGCAAATGGTTGAAATGTACCATCTTCCTTATTACAAAAATAGAATTTTAACAAAAAAAAATTTTTTTTTTTACTGTTGGGAGCGAAGAAGATACCTAATTACAAAACAGAAATCAAAAATTTAAATAGCTATAATAATTAAATTTTATGCTTGATGAAGCAAATTGAAATAACAATCTATACAATTAGGGGTCTGTCCAGCTTGAAATCAGCCCTTTATTAAAATAACTAACTGTACATTTCGAAGTGCACCTATTTTATAATTATTTTTATTAAATATTCAGTATACGTTTTCTAAAATTGCTTTTTGATTAGAAATTTCTCTAAAGAAATTCACACAATTCGGATTCTGGGAAAAAAACCTGTACTGACCCCCTGCTCATTAAACCATTTAATTTTATTATAAGGGGAAAAATGCTCAATTTTTTTTTTTAAATAAAAAAGCATAAAATAGTTGAAATCAAAAGAAAGTTTGTAACCTGCATATCATATGAATATTACAATTCATATATAAATCCTAGTTACTTCAAATAGGCAAGAAAGAAAAATGAGAGTTACCCCTAATGGGCCTTTTGTCACATGTTGGATGGGATTCAGGGAGAATTTCAGTACCTTTGACCCTGCTCAAACCATTTAATTTTATTTTATACCAAGAAAAATGTTAATTTTTTCAAAAAAAAAAAAAAAAAAAAAAAAAAAAATTCATAAAGCAGTACAAATCAAAAGAAAGTTCATAACCAGCATATCAGATAGAAACAGGTACATTAGATTATCATATTATATTTAATAAATATTAAAAAAAAAGAAAACTGGATACCTGATGTGCCTTTGATGATATTCTTCCATGTAGATATTCCTTTTATACATTGAAGAAAATTAGCTAGCAAGCATGTATAATATGACTTGAATTTAGAAATCAAGCCACAAAATACACGCCAGCTGGCTGGTATACTATGCTGATCTAAAATGACAAATCTAAATTAGCAAAATGTAAACCACACAGTAAAATTTAAGTTAGACAAACCTATCAACAGGATAGCATTTCAAAAATTATAAAACCAGAGAAGCCCTTTGAACAAAAACACCAGTAAATATAAAATTAACAGAAATATGAGCTATGCATATCTAAAATTTATGTAAAGTAATTAGGTTATTTATCTATGGTTTTAAACTCAAATTTGAAATACATAATCTTGCAGCAATTTTAATTTTTAATCCCATATAGCTTTAAAATTACTTGATAAATGACATAACATTTATCACTGTATTTTTTTAAATATATCTGACACATTCATTTAAATCACAGCTCTTAGGTTGTAGAACCTGATCAACACAAGAAAATCAAATCATCTTGGGAACTAACAAGAAAATGGCAAAGTTGCAATTTTTGATTTTAAGAATACTTAGAACGTGAATAAAATGAGAAATCTTGAGGCCCGAAATAGTCTGAGACTTATGCCAAAATCCTGAGATTTGGGACGTATGCATAAATCTAAGTTTTTATGAATACGTACTTACAAAATCGATAAAAACAGGAGAAAATGAGTTTATTACAAATACATAGTTGTAGAGAACACATCCGATACTGCATAAAATGCTTACTATTAGCAACTCGTAGCTAGCAAAAATATATTTTTGAAAATATTTAGTACTTATTATCCTGGCGGTCATTCCCGCCAAACTGTTTTTTCGTCAAATGAGTTGCCAACCATATTCAAAACCATTAATAATTTCATGTGCCCGGCATTTATCTCGGCAAAAAATTGCTCGTCTTGGCGGGCCATCTGGATAATACGCAAGTACCAATATTTTTGTGACAAAAAATAGAAGGAAACAAAATATTAATGAAATTAAAGAAGTAACAATTGAACATACTCAGCAGCTGTAGTGTGTTAGGGTTCATTAGGCTTATAATACAAACTAACACAAATAAATAAGCATAGCATAAATCAGTTTTTATAAAAAATCTTATTTACCATCAAGATTTACACAAGATCCTGCATATACAGGTATTACACAATTCAGGGATCTGATTGGCCAAGAAAAAAATTAGCTGAAAATTTTTTTTTTTTTTGGGGGGGGGGGGGACACAAGATTTTCAAAGATATAATGTATGTTTGCACAGTGATATCCAAGGACGTGCCAACGTTTTAGAAAGTTGGGGGGGGGGCAACAAAACTAACTTGGCCCCCCCTCCTCCCCTGAAGATTTAGTATATAGTGTTATGACGTAAACAAACTTTCATTTCAAAGCGAAATCGGAACTCAAATTGTTACAAGCGTGAAATTTGCCTCCTCTAGAAATTTTTTTTAGCTTTGCCCTCCCCCCTTTAAAAAAATTTCTATGGGCATCCATGTAGGGCTCCTCAAGGCTTGATTGTTGCAGAGAGAAAGAGCTATATAAGGTTTCGTTATGAAGGTTTCAAAGCCCCTGCCTCTCGCTTTCCTGTAAGTAAGCTGGATCCTGCATTTTAATCTCGAAAGTCGCGTAAATCCCTGTATAAAAGTTGGCAAGCCTAGCATGCTCCCACTGCCCCCCCCCCTTCCTACACACCTCACAGATAGACTCACCAAATTGTTTCGCTACTACACTGACAATGAATGAAAACAGAATCCGAAGTTGTTTATCCGAACAGTTTTAATATTATCAAGAACGTGCTTAGGGCTTTAGCGGCACTGGACAAAAACCAATTGCAGGTTTTTCGAATTTGTCTACTTACTAAATAGTGGATCTTGACTGCCCCCGCCATTCTCCACAAAAAGGTTGTACTGACTCTAATTAAGTAAATTTGAATAACTGCATTAAAATACGTTTGTATAATGTAAAAGCTGCATCCTTGCTACTTGCTGGACTGTAAATTGGAAAAAGAAAGTTATACACGAAATTACAAATTCTGTACTTTTTCTCGGCTATGTTTACTGTTGCGCAAATTTCAGCAGATCTAGGTCAGTAAGTTTATTAGACTACTTCATATCTATGAATTCAATAGTTCTTTAGCGTCCCTGGGCATGGGCGCCGGCAGAATATTTCCGGGGGGGGGGGGGGGGGGGAGGCAAAGACTCCCTCAATGTATGGTTACCATGTTCGAAAGAGTAAAAAAGCAAGGGAAAAAACTGCATGCAAAAATTCAGGGGGGCCATTGCCCCCCTTGCCCTGTGCTGCCGGTGCCCATGTCCCTGGGTGGTTACCTACTTTGCCACCTCCTAAGCACGACTCTGAATTATTTTTGTGCTAGTACAGTGAATACCAAGTTGGACAATTTTCTGGAAAATAAAAGGTGTTCATAACATATAAATGTACCACTATAAATTAGACACTTTTCGAGGAAGGCTGTAGCCAGAAAAAAAAATAAAAAAAAAAATGGAGGGGCATATGCAGCACTTCGGAGAGGGTGGGGGATATATATATATAACGTGACCATTTATTTTTTCCTTCAAAACGGGACATCTACTGTTTTTAAGGTAATAGTTTAGGGAGACTGAATTTATAGGTCTGGGTATCTTTTAGTTGTTAAGTGCGCAAAAAAGCTTGTGCAAATGTTAATATAAAAATGAAATTAAAAAAACTTTGCTAAAACACACATATACTATAAAAAATGGTGCAAGGGGTAGGGCCCTTTTTCGACTTCAAAAACACCACCCGACACAAGGCAGGAAGGTGAGAAATGTAAACAAAAAGAGACACAGAAAAGAGGAAGTTGTCATTCGGAAGAAAAAAAATTAGAAAACTGGAGTGAAAGGGGAAAATAAAGTGGAGATCAAAAGGGGGAAGGAATAAGCAAAAGAGGAACATGACTTAAAAAAGTAAAAATTAAATAGTTGACAAAAAAAAAAAAAAAGAACAAACACAAAAACAATACATCCCCCAGCGTTTTCTTTGCGTGTCCAGATGGGAGGAAAGGGTGGTCATCTTTTTTTTTTTTTTTTCCTTTTAAGACTCTGCTGTTGGATGATTTTATATTTTTAGCAGCCTTTATTCAAATCATTACCGTGGGTTGCTCTCTTTCTAAAAATGGGACATTGCAGGGGACATTTTCTAAAAACTGGACATTACGGTGTCCCAAAGCAGTGCTTGGGGACAACAGGACAAGCCACCTAAAAACGGGACGTATGGTCACCTTAGATATATAGTACTAAAATTTTTTGCACCTGCAATTGTCTCCAGAGTCAATGCAAATAAACTACTAATATACTGACCAAAATTTCAGGGAGTGGGGGGATCAAACCCCCCACTATCCCCCTTCTGGCTACGGCCTGGTTTTTGAGGGTGTAGCTAATGCCTAATTTTCGGGCAGAGTTTTCACTGCAATAATGTTTTAAACTTCTTAATCGAGAGGAAGC
Organism: Cheiracanthium punctorium; assembly: GCA_038373885.1. NCBI lineage: Eukaryota > Metazoa > Arthropoda > Arachnida > Araneae > Cheiracanthiidae > Cheiracanthium > Cheiracanthium punctorium. Next base: position 18,405 of record JAWZYV010011955.1, read on the forward strand.
GAATAATACTGTTCCCCCCCTCTCCTCATACACAAGGGAGGCGAAAACCCCCCTGCCTCCTCATTGACTTGTGCCTGATAGAGGGGGGGGCTAATTATATAATTCGCCCCCTCTCCTCACACACAGAAGGGGCGGAAAACCCCCCTGCCGGCACGTGCCTGGTGATATCAAATAATCAAGTTTTCATATTAAATGAAGGAATTAAAACTCCAATATGGAATTAATGATAAAAATTACATATTAGGTACATAAGCACAGTATAGGACCGACTATCCAGAATTGCGAAATCTGGAAGGACCCAAAATCCCGACTGGCCGCCAGTTTCTTTTCTTTTTTTTTTTCGATCATAATGAAATAGGAAAAAAAAAAAAAAAAAAAAAAAAGGTCTTTCAAAAATTTGTGACCGTTCCCACATTTTGATTGAATTAAAAAAAAGAGGGAAAAACACATTAAATTGTAGGAGTAACGCAATTACGCTAGTATTTCATTATTTTCTTTATAACAGTCTGGAGTAAAGCAGATTGAGGAACCTGCTTTGGTAGCGGCAGCAGGGTGAAAGAGCTCTCCTCTCATCTCCTCTCTCCTTGGGTGAAAGCAAAACCGGAATGGCCTAAAGGAGCAATCCAAAACATCAAATGCCGGATAAGTGAAAATTCCGGATAGTTGAGTTTGTAAAAAAGGAAAGAAATGTTGACTGGCAAAACTGGGGGAAGAGGGGGGTGGGACGCACGTGCATACAGATCTATTTTTATTTAGGTATCTTTTAAACAAAGTTTTTAATTTATGTGTTAGAATCTGTTTGGAAGAATAATAAAAATAAAAAATAATACAAGAGAATGATTTAAAAAGAAAATCTAGTGTTGTTCTCTGCTTCCCACCTCTTGCGTTTCTGTTTATGAGATAACATAGCTGAATCTTTGGAATGCCGAGCGGGAAAGTAGGTCACGACTCACTAGATTTAAATAATCCGTTATCAGCCTTTCTACTCTTATTTATTTATTTTTTCTTTTTCACGCTGCCGCTTTGGATTTAAATAAACAGAGCCAGCTGACCAAGTTGTTTTTTTTTTTTCGCCCTATCCTCTCTTCTATACTAGCTACTGCAGCTGTAAAATATTGTGTTTTTGTTATGTATCTGTCGTAATTTAAGAGCATATGCCCGGTTTTTTGTTCTTTTTTTTTTCCTCCACCATAGGAGTTGATCCTTTTATAATGAGCTTTTACATATAAAATCAGTGAAAGTGAGGTACGTGACGAAAAAAATTCGGATCGATACACTGATTAGTTCATTGAACAATGTCAGCAGCAGGGTTTTGCTACAGTGCACGAAATAATGACAGTAACTTTAATTAAAGAAAAGGCGTTAAAAGAAAAAGCTAAATCAATGCGGCAAACAAAAATTACCGAGATATTTTGTAAAAAATAATGTTGCAAAATAAATATTTGCGATTTATGAGATTGTTTGTTTCTTGTGTAAAAGAAGATCGAAAAAAAGCTTTAAAGCGGGCACAGAGGGTGAAAAGTGGTTTTCTCACTGAGAATCTGAAAAAATCCCCGGAATGTGACTTGGAAATGTGGATTTGAGACTTCGTACTGTATTTTGTAAGTCAGCAAAATTACCAGAAAAAAAGGACCCTAAATCCCGAAAACCTTCGGTCCCAACCATTCCGGATAATCAGTCCTATACTGTATTATACGTCTGTTATTAACAAATACACAATACCAAAAGAATCTGGTGCTTTAATATCACTAATTAACGATACAATATGTGGTGTTTTAAAAAGTGATGAGCTTGGCAGCCAATCGGATTAATCCCATTGATGTCTCTAGTTGCGTGTTTTCTATTGGCTGGCTTACTTACTTCAGTCCTCTGCGGAAACACACTATCAGTTTGGTGAGCCAACCGGAATCCATTTATTTATTAACAGAGCGCAGAATGACACAGTTTTTATCATACAAAAGTACTTTAATTAAAATCAGATTGAAATTCTTGGAAGATCTGAAAAGATTAAAAATCGCGGAAGTTCTGAAAATGTTAAAATTTGCGAAAGTCCGCTAATCAGCTATTTAAAATTAGCGGATTTTCACTAATTCACGGAAAAATCACATGCCTGACAATTATTAAAGATTACCAGTATTAAGTATATTCGAAAGTTTTAAAAAATCGAAAAAAAAAGTACCTTACCCTCACCAAGACCCGCGTGGCGTGTATCGAAATGAAAAGAAAATGGCTCAGGCTCAGCGGCAAGATATTTACAAAGCGCGCCAACTACGTGGCAGATTTTGGTGAAATTTACCTTCGCAGGTTACCACTGAAGCTCGTCCAATGAGCATGGAGAATATGAGCACCCAGTAGAATTCTAACAGGTCTGATGTGGGTGATACAGTACAACGCGACTGAAAAAATGTAGACATGTATACTCTACTACCCGTGCATAGCTGGGTGGACTGTTGCTAGTAAAATGATAAATTAAACTTCATAAGAGCAAATACAGCAATTTATTTTTATAGCACGATTAAAAAATAGATTAAAATGTTTGATGAACGACCCATAGCAACTTTGAAAAGAAAAGGGAGTTGACATAAAACGAAATCTGGTTTTCAAATTACTTGCCTGCAGTAAGGCACAAGTAGCCAAAAGCTTGAATACTATTAAAAGGACATTTTTTAAATAAAAAAAATTGCCCAAGTTTTCCTATCTTTAAATTAGTAACAAAAGTCGCCTTTTTAGTCGTCAATAGAAAACAGATATAAAATATATTGAGAAAACTGTTTAAATTTTTCAATGAAACTTATTTTTATCAGAGCCCGCGCTAAGCATTCACCACCTTACTAAATGCAATAAAATGGTAAATTTGGCAAAAGTATTGTCGAACGATTTTTCCACTGCAAAAAAAAAAAATCCCCTTGATCCGCAAAATTACATCGAAAGATTGTTAAAAATTCCATAAGAAGTGAAAAAAAAAAAAAAAAGAGTAAGACTGGTCTATTGGCTAAGACTTGAAATTTGGCTAATTTACTGGCTAACAATTTGAAATCCCTAGTGCGGGCCCTGTTTATTTATGCATCACTTGAAAAAAATAAATCAGGTATGGAAAATCAAAAAATCAGTTTTGGAGCAGAAAAATCTCAGTTTTGGAGCAGTCTTGGCACAGAAAAATCTCAATATTGGAGCAGCTTGGAGCAGAAAAATCTCACTTTTGGAGCAGTTCAAATGCATAATTATAGCAAGAAAATGTAGATTTGTAGCAGTTAATTTCAATTAAAAAGCTGTTTAAAGCTTCTGTGTGATTAATAGAAGTGTAATAAACAGTAAAAAAAGGGGGGGGGGATTGTAGTAAACTTAAAAAAGAAAGAAAAAAAACCAATATTCTAAGTTAGAAAACATTTATTACTAGATATGAGAAGAAGAAGAAGAAAAAAAAAAAAAGACTTGGTTTAAATTAATCAAATCTAAGTGCATTTTTTCTTTGTAGTTGAGACAATTGATAATTGTAGATGTCTATTTTTTTCTAATTCTTTTAAGTATTATCTCATGTTATCTTTAGATTCTTTTAAAAGAACTTGACCACTTTCTATAACAGATGTCTTTTTTTGTAAACCATCTGAAATCATTCTTAATGAAACCATCTGAATTGCATTCTTAATCATTCTTCTTAAATAGTTAATAAATAATTAATTAATTCTTTTAATTAATATTTTTTATTTCTTTTAATTTATAATTAAAATTTTTGTTAAATAATTTTAAACTATTTTATAAATATTTCATTTTTAGTTCACCATTTTAAATCAAAAGGATAAATCATACTATTTTTTAATAATTAATTAATCTTTTTTATTTTTATTTATTTATTTTGGAAATTGGCCAAAAAAGATGTTCTTTAAATGAAAACAAAATGTAGTCAAATTTTACTTTATTCGATTTATATTGCATCTTACTTGTAGTAATAACCACACCTCTACAAGTTTGTGGGACAAAATGGTCGCTACAAATTCGGAGTTGCATTTTATCGGAGCGCTTTTCTTTACCATTGTTACTGCCAGATGTACGCTCATAACATGTAACCGTTCGCCCGTATAGTGGCTTTCGGCCGCGTCTCGTCCGCGAAGTGGTGAATTGGCAGGAGTGGACAGAGACATCGGCCGGTCGAGCCAAGGGCGGATTAAAGGGGGGGTGGCGGAGGGGACGAACGCCCCCCTCCCCGAGAAAAAAAAATAATGTAAACGATCCTATTTTACTTCCATAAAATGGATGTATATGCCAAGATTGCGTTATCAGTTCTTTCCCAGATCATTAATATGTATGTGTTTTAAATCATGCAATCTTCCAGTAAGTTGCAAAATCAGGCCGTGTCTACGCTGCCGGCCGGCCGGAAACGGAGTACTTCGGGCTCTGCTGCCGGCTTGTGCAGAAGTCGTAATTTGGTTTACTGCACAGATATGGGCGTGATTTCAAAAGATGTAAATAAGCCGGCCGTACGCTTAGTGATTGGCTCATTCGGAACCGTCTTATTTGCCTGGTCTGCCAAAATAGAAAATGAATCGCCGGGTGTATTTAAGGTTTCAGGCCAACAGGAAGTTATATGCACTCTTTGTGTTTACGTTTCCCTATTCGGACAGTGCGATTTACCAAATTTTTAATTAAAGATGTGGAGAGAAAGAAATGATTTTGTTTTGATTATAAAAGTTATTTATGCTGTTGTAATTTTATTCACTGTTTAAAATATTATATTTTAAAAGAATTAAAAATTACTTAAACTGCAAGTGTATTAACCAAATTGTTGCATTGATCATCTTATTTATTTTTAATTATTATTATCTATTTTTAATATGTATCGTTCAAATACTAAACATTTATTACCCGTTACCTTGCCAACTTTTTATTAAGTAAAATCCTGTTTTTAACGAAAATAAATATATCGATATTTCATTATGTCAACGTGTAAACGTCATAATTAATTATGTTAGCTGAGAAATCTTAAGTTTTGATATGAATTGTGCAGTGGATATAACAGACATACTGTTTGGCTTACTTTTTGAATACTCTTATTGAACTTTTAACTAGCGGTCAAAATTGTCTTTTCATTTAGTCAATCTTTCCCTTCATTTATACTTAGTATGTGTTAGCATAATTGTTATTTTTTTAATATAATCAATTTTAATTATACATTTAGTTATGCCAAATGTAAATATACTGCATAAGTTTATATATTGTTCTCTTTCTTTTATGGATTAGTTTTTGACAGTTTAAACCAGTTTTTGATGCTTGTCATGTCAAAAACACAGCCCAAGCTTGTTGCATATATGTGTCAGGGTTAGAAATTAAGATATTAAAGTGAGGTGCCAATGGCACCCAACTATTTTATCTTAGTTGCCAAAATGATCTACTTGGGAGTAATTTTAAAATTATGTAGTTGTAGTCATTCAAATATCAAATCATAATAGCCAAGTACAAATACTAATTAAAGTTTGTTTACTAAATATATACATCTGAAAGTAGGAAAGTATATATGTTAGAATGTTAAATGCTGCTAACGAATTAATAATAATAAAATTACTGCAATATTTAAAAAAAAATTGGTTCTGCAAAATACTGTTCTTTTATAAAATTCTGCATCCTATGCAGGCTCTCTGTGCAATCCATACGTGCAAGGTCATGTGGCATGCGCCATCGCCAAGCTAAAAATGCACTGAGCTCTAGCCTTAAAGGGGAAAAAAAAGGAAACAAGCAAACAAAAAAAAAACAAATGTAACATTTCATTATATTTATGGCAAAAACAGAGCCTGACTATCACAATGGTAAGCGAGGCACTAGCCTGGGGTCTCAAAATCAGATAAATTACCCTATATAAATGAGATTTCTGATAATAATGACTTATTCCAGATGTGCTTTCTGAAGTTTTCTGGAAATATCTGTTCATCTATGGCTTTTTCCGTTTCCTGTAGATTTGAGTCTTCATTGTTAACATGCAAATTATGTATAATTTTTGGAATTTTATTTAAAATTTCTCCTACTCAACAGGCACTTTCTTGAGGCCATAATCTCTATTCGAACCCACCAACTGGACAGAACAGCACACTATTCAAAAACACGAGCGTCTGGACCTTGGGAATGGTGGGGAAAGGGTCAGCTTGTGCCCCTCCTTGGAATTTTATCCTTAGTAGAAAGAATTATTTTTGTATACACCATAGTTTGAAAATACCACAGGTGGCCATGAAAGCTGATAACACTTGAGGACAGAGCCTTATTATCGCATGGGCAAATCGGGACTTTGCCCAGGGCCCCCGGCTCGAAAGGGCCCCCAATATCAAATGTTGTTCTGAAATATTCTTTTTTATATCAAAATTTTATGAAAAATAAAACAAATTTCATAGATAGGGGCCCCCAAATTCATCAATGCCCGGGGCCCCTGTTGGTCATAATCAGGCTCTGCTTGAGGATACTTACTTCACAGCGTACAATGGCAACGAGCTGAGGTTATAGGGTGAGGGAAACTTTTAGTATCCCGGGAGTAGGATATTGCCCAGATGTATATTTTTCTGGTGTGTAGGCGTATCGAAAGTCACCTCAGGTTAGTGATTAAAGGCACTTTTTAACTTTTTTATTGACTTGTTTTTTTCTTCGTTCTCAATGTGAAAGGATCTAGAAAACGTTTATCAGAAAGAATAGACAAATATCACACAACAAGGATTCTGAGACGATCCATTTTTACAAATTGCAATATATATATAACAACTGAAAGAATTTCGGGGGGGCACGGGCCCCCCCTGGCTACGCCAGTGATTACAAAGTAGTCAATGATAACAAATACATTAAATTACCTTTTTTTGAATTCCAGTTTGTGTCAAATATTGTTACTTTTTAAACACATATTATGCTAAAATATTTGAAGAGCTGTTTATTTATTTTATTAATTTCTTAGGTAATGGAGGATCGTGGTAATATAATAAATAAGGATTTTGAGACTTTACACAATCGACTCACAAGACGAGATTCACACAATTTTTTTATTTCCTTTTCTTTCATTGTTTTTTAAATAAATCATGCATGATGAATCAATAAGTTCATAAATAGCCTATTGAAAATTTTTTTCCTGTCAATTGAAGAATCAACTACTGCATTTATTTTTTTTACAAAAATTGAAACAGTGAACGCATGTTTTGTAACTGCAGCAGATATATTAATAAGTAAAAGTTTTTTTTTAATTAATTTCAGTTTTTTCTGAGTAAAAAATTTTTAAACATTAAAGTTTTAAAGAATTTTAATAGGAAAATTAAAATTGCGTGACTAATGTGATAAAATATTACTTTTACAAGAGATACCATTATTTAAATAATGTCTAGAATTGTTGTCATGGAGAATAATTTTTAAATTTACAGTTATTCTTTTATTAATTCTATTTTGAAGTATGATAGCTAGAATAAACTACCTGAAAAACATAAGACTACTTGTTTATTATCTTCCTTTTTAAAAACCACTGGGGAAGAGTTCTCTTCAAAACAGTCCCCGTTTCAAATCGCCTTTATCTCTCCTCCCCCCCCCCCCAAAAAAAAGAGCTTTATTTAGTAAATGAATTTAAACGTTTGGTGTAATAAATCTTTTAAAGTTTTTGCTTCTTAGTTTTAAGAAATTATTTAAATAAAATGAATTTTTATAACTTTATGAAATGCTCAATTTCTAATAATTTAGTCTTGATTTTTATTTGTACATTTTGCATTTTAAGTTAATATTGCATAATCCACAGTTTTTCTATTTCAAATTTGGTGTAAACTTACAATAGGCGTAGAGTTATATGGGCCCGTGGGGCTCGAGCCCCCCCCCCAATAAATTGTGAATAGGGGCTGAGCCCACCCAATAATTTACCACTAAATACAGAAAACTAATTTATACTGACATACTGGTGTATGATAAGGGAGTGAGGAATAAACATTTTGTATGGCAAAAAATTCCTCATGGGGGTATAACCCCCCTAACCCCCCCCCCTTCGCTACTCCACTGACGTGAATATATGTGGTTGTGGGGCCCGACCCCCCTAATAATTTTTAAAACTTTACGCTTATGAAACTTACACAGATATTTTTTTAAAAAATTCATTGTTGCAATTATATTATTTGCATATACATGAAGCAGGTATGAAGCAAGAAATGTTTTGTTATTTGGAGTAGGTGGTAACAATAATAGGTAAATTTTAAAGTAACAATAAATAAAAATAGGTAAATTTTATATCTAAGATTCCAACTCAATACTCAAATTACTTTTATCATTGGTATTACAAATAAAATTTTATGAAATTAAACATATATTTCAGTCTGTGGTTAGTTAATTTTTTTCCTTTATCAAAAGTTTTACCGTAACACTGAAGACTACATCTGAGCTTCGCATGACAAAATTTCAAGAAGAAGATAAAGGATTTTTACCAGAGATGGGTCATTCCTTTCCCCCCCCCCCCCAATTCATTTGTAATTTTGAACCCATGTTTAACCTTTTCATTGCCATCATTGAAAAAATGCTACAGACTCACCTTCTATCTTTGACGCATGTTTGGAAGCTACATCGGTTAAAAAGTATTCTTCATTGTGCCTTTTCAATGATGAGAGTGAACAGGTTAAACTCTTTAGCAACTCAAGAAATTTTTAGGTTTACTTGTAGTCAAGAGAAGGATGTACCCGCAACTGCACTAAAGTCATTTCAAGTTAATGTTTGGGAACATGTTCTTTTTGGAAAAATTACAAAATGAGTGTCTGTTGAATTGGGATAAGATGACACTGGACAGTTTTTACGCAAGAAGAAAAAAAAATACAGCATATTGGTATACACAGTCAGGGATTATTAACAAAACTGGTGTTATGATATAATTACAATAAACAGGGGTCGATGCAAACGAAAACTGGGTCTGTTTTTCCTTACAATTTAATCTGTATCAATTATTTTAACAAAAAAGTGATCTTTATTAAAAATTGGTATGAAAATTCACAAAAATGGGAGCCTAGAAAAAATTCCTGGACTGACCACCAATAAAATACTTTGCATTAAACACACAGATAAAGAAAAAAAGCAATGTAATGTATGGTCAATATAAGGAGCGTTGACTGTGCCAGTATTATACTATTTACAATAGTAAATTGTAATGGTATTATAATACTGAAGTATTCTTTAGTATTAAAACAATATTCTTATATTGAACTAAAAAAAAAATCCCTTATTACTGCGTGTCTATTGTTTTTCAGTAGCAGTAAAATTCAAAGAAAATTGCAAAATTAACATTACATAATTATTGACATAGTGTCTTATGAACATACAAAAGCACAAGTAATGTAGTCTTTATATATAAAAAAAAGTTTATTTAGCAATAACATAACAAAACTAATACAAAAGAAATTTTGAAATAATGATACATGCAATTCTGGTAATTTATATAAAATAGTGAAGTGATTTGCAACATAAATACCCTTACTCAGTATATAGTAATATTTTTTAGTTTTCAATTATTTTATTGGAGAAAAAAGAATATAAACCAGAAACATTTTTTTCCTCTTAGGAAACAGCAAAAAACATCTCAAATAAAAGGAATATGAATAGAATGCATTAAAGAAATTTAAAACATTTGGAATAATAATTTACTTTTATTGTGATTCACACACATACATAATTACTTTAAAAGAAAATCTCATCTCATTTTACAGTGATATATGTTTTACGATATAATCTGTGACTTTCTTTTTCTTTTTTAAGCATTTGAAAATTTTTTTGAAAGCTTCCTAAATTGATTTATGAGCCAGAAGGTATGTTTTTTCATAACATACAACACAAACAAAATTGTTTCTTTTTTTACATAGGACCCTTATAGAGGAGCGTAATCCTACTTTAAAAATGCATAAAAGTAAAAGCATATAAATAATGCGACGAAAAAGTAAAATGCAACACGAGTTGATAGAAAAAAGTGATTTCAAAACTTAAAAGCTTACCCTTAAGACGAGAAATACCACATAAAAGCTTACTTTAATTTTGCAATAAATAGGTTATATAACACCATAATTATTTCTAGTTTATTTTAATACCACAAAATTGTAAATTAGAAAATTTAACCACAAACACAGAGCACAATGAAAATATATATATATATACAGTTGTGGAGGAATAATTGTTGTCATGCATGTACATATCATCTCTTATTAGATTTAGGTAAAATTTATTTAAAATTTGCATTGTATTCTTCCACCAAGGATTGAATTTAAAAATTTATCCTGCATGCATGCATGCGCATTTAGATCTTAATTAAAAAAGACGATTTTAAACATATAAAATAAAGATTTATAAAACATACATTATTTATAAAACATAAAACTCTTATTTAAAAAAGATAATTAAAAAAGACGATTTTAAGTATACAAAATAAAGATTTATAAAACATACTCTCGTTTATTTATAAAACATAAGACTCTTGCATTATTTCTAAAACATATTCTTGTTTATTTATAAAACATAAAACTCTTGCATTATTTATAAAACATACTCTTGTTTATTTTCCTAAAGATTTATTTGCATAAACATATTTTTCCAAATTATGTGGCATTTTCCTTTGCTGTTGTATTCCTGTAGCATTTCTTCTAATTTTTGAAACATTTTATCTCCTTCAAAATTACCATACTCATGTGAAAATTCCTTTTTATATAATTTATCAACTACAGATACTGTGGGAAGATAATGCCCATCAGTGGCAACTTTAAAATAATTATCTCTGTGTTCTAGCATTAAATCCATTTTTAATGAATGATGAGCTGAAGACGGATTGTGTCCCCGTCGAAATAACGAACATAATTTTTCCTTTGTATCTACGAACATGTCTCTATGTTTGAGGCTATCAGCATAATGAATCGGATGGTTATGCTGGTTTTTAAAGGTAATAACAGCTGGGTAATCTTGAATTAAGAGGATCTGCTGTCTTACTCCTACTACCTTGTACAAATCTGAAAAAAGAATTAAAACATGAGTGCAATGTAGTTTATTTTTAATAAAATTCATGTGATACAATCTATATACGATAGTAAATAAGGAACTTGTTAGTTATCCACAAGGCAAGATTAAGGACCACAAAGCAAATTTTGGCAAGACGTAGTTATGACTGTTACACATGCTAATGGGGTCCTTTCATGTCGAGAAGGACACCTCTGAATCAGCTGGTGTAGGTAAAACAATGTTAACCCGCCAATTTAATTGTATTGTTCCGCATTACGTTGTGGCAAAAAAAAAAAAAAATTTTAAATGATTTTTTTATCAGAGAAACCCTTATATCTTGTAGATTTTGGTGTGAAATAAATGGGAAAAGTCATAACAGCAGCTAGTAAAACTTTTATATTGTAAATGAAGAAAAGGACATCGGCATTATCTGTGCTGTGATCATCGGTTGCTCCAAAGGATAAGTTTGTAACAGATGCTCGCTTTGAAAGGTTTCGTATGTATTTGTGTCTGTTCATGTAAGTGAATATGTATGTTTATGATGTTAAATAAATATGTTTACTTTCTTCCTGTCCAAATTAGATGGTTACTAGTAGAATTTTTTGATAAGTTATAATTGCTTTTCCGAGCTGTTGGCCATTAGGCTTAAAACGTAAACAAACATTGAATAAATGACATCCCCAGTAGAAGAATTTTCTGTATCAATCTGTAGCACCAGGATCAGAAACTAAAATTTATCTGTGACCTTAACGTTCCCTGAATAAACTACAATCAAAACTTGCTCATTGCAATAAAAACATGCAACCTTTTCGTACTGTGCAGCCATTTTACACAACTTGCATACACATCGGCAGTAGAGCACACATGAACGAAACACAAAAAACAGAATGATATTCTTTACTACGATACCTTGCTTGTTTGGTCTAGGAGTCTTCGTGGGAATATGTCTCTGTTTTCTATTCGCCAGATCTTGAATATGTCTTTAATACTCTCCATGTTACATGACTTTCACTGCATAATTTATCCACCCAAATCTAAAAGGAAATACAGTAATAAAACATTTGCATTTACATAGGCTACATAGTTATATATTTACTAGAAGTCAAAGCCCATCGTGGTGTGGAGGCAATTACAATGGGTTCTAGAAAAGATGGTCTACACTCAATATATTCCATCTTTGTCACCTTAAAAAGAATAACTTCATATTCAATTTTTATTATCTTACATACCGAAATCAAAGCTGCATTTTCCTATAAATGCGCAAAAAGTTTTCACATTTGAAAGACTGTATTTTGCTAAGAAAATCCATTCTTACATGAATATTTCATGCAGAGGAAATCATTTTATTTGTCAAAAAGAGTTAACTTGGTAATCGAGAAAAACTATTGTAAACTAATTGGAATCGCAACTTTCCCTTCAAAGCCTGATGACCAGGACTTCAGTATGATGCCATTATCACTTGCAACACCTAATTTTTTCACACATATGATTAACTTCATTTTAACTCTCGGAAATAAAATAGAGATGAAAATAGTGAAAACTCGTTTGAAAATTAGGGAACAGGTGGATTTTCAGATTTTTAGAATCGTGCAGATTATTTTTATACATTATTATGAAAAATTTCAAATGATACATAGATTTTATTACTTTGTCGTACAGAACTTTGTAATCTTTTTGGAGTGATGGTGGTAAGAGTTTTATCTTGGAGTGGTTGAACCAGAATTGTTCCAGTCAATGAGTCAGGTATCAACATAGCTGTATAGTAGGATGCTATTTTATTAATATGCCTTCATTATTATTTTTCAAATTTAAATTCATATGTGCACACATGCAAGATTCCACAGAAATGTAGAATAAGTCACCAATTTTTCAAATTCCAATACCAGATTTGTAACAACCCCCCCCCCCCCTCTCGGCTACCTTTTGTCCAATCAGGGCCTGATTATAGAATAGGGCCATAAAACCCATGTCTACAAAAAAAAAAAAAAAAAAAAAAAAAAAAAAAAACTTGGGCCTCAAAACTGCAATACTTAATATCTAAAAAATATATTATTATTAAAAAATTCATGTTCTGGAAGAAAAAAAACTTTTAAAATTTGCCAGATTTATCTGTGAGTTTAAAATAATCAGCAGCACCTACTGTCATGCCGCACAGTTCCTGTTACCAGATGCAGAAACATTAATATTTTTAATTGTAAACACTTCCTGAATTTTTTTTTGAATCCTTGGTGCAATTGCATAATTTTAATCTGTGTACCAAGTGAGACAGATTTTGTTTCTTTGATTTTGTTCTTGTTGATAAAACTCCTGTGTGTATAATACAGAATAAATAATGCCTAATTACATTTCTCATTATATATACAAAATTAACTAACATAATATTATGAAACATCTCATTACTCTTTTGAGACATGTGTAGAAGAATAGATCAGATAGATATTTAAAAACAATAAAGTACAAAACTAATGGATGTATATATTTAATACTTACCTGTTATATATATAAATATATATTTATCAGCTTATTTTTTTAAGTTTTTTTTTTTTTAAAGAAAAACAAAACAATGTATGTAACTTATTTATTGCAGTTACTTTTAGTTTTAAAACATTCAAAAAATACTTGATACTTACAAATTTATTTAAATCAACCGAATTTTTTTTTTAAATGTAGTACATGTAAGTAGAAAAATACCAGTATATTTGTTTATATTCATTATTGAAAATGTTTATTTCAAAGACCGTATAAGAATAAATACAATCAGAAATAAAAATAAAACACTTACCTCTGCGATCTGGTAATAAAATTTACATTTCAATATGTGTCATCCTCTATATATTTGAGTTAAGTTTATTATAGTGATATATCACTATAATAAACTAACTACATTTTCACCGAACAGATGGCGCCAGCACCGTCCTTAAAGCTTTGTGCGGTTTCCGGTCTCTCTATCTCGCTGAGCATGCGCAGACACGGTATTCGCGCGGGCGGTTGGGATCGGCGAAAATGCGAGACGTTCTACAGAAAAACACAAACTCGCCTGTTAGGAACTGGGAGTTCGTGCAGTTCCTAACTGCACAAACCGTGTACAAGTGGTGGGCTAAAGCCCATTTTCACCATTTGTTCAAAATACAAATGTAGTAGTAAAGATTTTTAACGACTAAAACATTATCCTCATTTAATTTTTATAACCAGCAATAGTCACAGAAATCTTCAGAATAAATAGAATCTTATAATTGTTGAAAGGGAAGATGGGAGAAGGGGGGTGGTACACCCTCCAAAAAAAAGTATTCGAGCAAGAGATAAATTTCCTACGTTGGTTTCATATATTAAAATTATTTATCATAGAATATGAATTAGGCTATGTATAAATATGAATTTCCATATTTCTGTCAGGTTGTGCGTTTTTCAAAAACTCAATTATTATTCGCAAATCTAAAATAGAAATTTTCTCTCTTGCTCGAATACTTTTTTTGGAGGGTGTACTTCTTAGAATATTGCTTATAACACTCCACATTTTAATTTTTAAGTAAATTACCAAATAAGTGCAGTTACAAAAAAAAATTAAAGAGTACGGATAAATGATTAATAACTATTCAGATGGTAACGATTAATGAACTTCATTTAATATTATAAAGCTAGCTAGATATTATAATGAATAATTTTATGTCTTAATCTCATAAACAAAAGAGTAGATTTTAATATTTATCCTCCCAATAAAACTCCTTTTGAGTATTATGTTTTTTTTTTCCTTAACCCATTATAAGGCTGTGGTAAGAATACTTACCACCTACGGTCTATTAAATACAGAAATCAATTATCATTAGGGAATTTTCTGATTTTTGTTCAGTTATATTGGATGTACATTTTCCCATACAACTAGATTCTAAATTATATTTGGCTTATGAACTTTTCTTTCATTCGTTATTTTATAGAAAGCTCGAATAATTACTCGAAAGTTGAGCATAAGAAACATAGCTTTTAATTATATATTTTTGCGTTTAATTCCGTGTACAAGCTGCAGGTAATTTTCCGATTTTGATTTTGTGAATAATTAATGTATTCTGCTGCAATGTATTCTCCCAAAATTCATTTGATTTAAATATTTTTTTTTTAACTAAAAAGCAAAAAGTTTAAATCAGTTTGAAAATAATAATGTGAAATATTGCTTTTTTAATTAAAAAAAAGGCCTTAACTAAAATTATAAACAAGTATTTAAATCAAATGACTTTTAATAACTTGTTGTAGTACATTCAGGTTTACAAATACCAGTATATCAGTTTATATTTATTATTGAAAATGTTTATTTCAAATACCATATATATTTGCTGTTTTATTACTTTCAATAGTTACTTTAAAATAGAAAAAAATTCTGTGAGCTTTTCAATACACAATAATATATTCAATTTAAAGTTTCATTTCTTTAAATAAAAATAATTTTTAAAGATACTTTTAAAAAGTCACTTGAGATATTTCTAAATTTTTTAGAAAAATGAAAAAATTTAGAGATTTACATTAAAGTGGCTTAATTTACATTCATGTGTTTCATTTGTAAATATTTCATATGTAAATTAAATTTATAATTTAACATTTTTATGCTTTTATTTTTCATCAGCTAAAGCAAATTGAAGATCTAGTAATAAAATTAACATTTCAATCTATCTTATTTTTAGTCATTTTTATTTGATCATTATGAAATAAACTAATGTTCATTAACTAAAATTATGCTTCATTAAAATGAGCATCGAAAAATATTCATTGAAGATAATAGATAATCTAATTTAATGAATAATTCATATGGATAATCACTATAATAAACTAACTATATTTTAAACGAACAGATGGCGACAGCATCGTCATTAAAGCTCTATACTTTTTCTGCCTTCCTTTTCCACGAGCATGCGCAGACGTACCTATTTGCCCAAACGGTTGGGATTGTCCGTGGGATTGGGGAAAATACCAGCAGCATAACCTCTAATGATTTAGGAAGACAATTCAGGAAATTCCAGGAACTGCACGCGAATTTGCCGAAGAGCACTTTTGGATTGCAACCACCAGGGTTTCGTGCTCGTAATGAGCTATCCCTCAATACTATCACAAGCATTTTAACTTATTTTTTGTTTGCTGTTGCATTTTCCCGACATAAAAATAAAACATTTTTAAAGAATACAAAAATTGAATTAAAAATTACCTATTAATTTATACTTTTTTAGAACAGGACTATGTTTTAAAAGTGATTTTAATATATTTTTAGTCCGTTTGTATTATTAGCGCATGGGTGAGCTAATTCAAGGAATGGCAATTACGAGGCACGGGAGCAAAGTTTCTCACCCAAAAAAAATTTCTGGATACACCAAAAAGTTCGAAATTTTCTTTCCTTCATCATGAAATAAAAAATGTTAACTAATGGATATTTTGTGATAAGCATATGTATGGCCATACCATACGTTTTTAAAAACTCCTAACTTCTTGTTTATTGATTCATGAGTCTTAAAGACCATTGAATTAAAAGAAAGAGAAAATAAATCTCTAAGTCTATTCATTGTTAAAAATTATGATATAGATATTACAAAGAAAATTTAGTTGCAAAAAATTTATTATTGCAGCATATATGAATATGTAATAAATGATGATAACAATAAATCGGGAGATTTGGGGGCCCTTATTTTTCCAGGGCCCCGGGCTATTGCCCCGCATGCCCGTGTGATAATCAGGCTCTGTTCTTTCCACATGCGCAACATTTAACGATGATGATGATGTACTTAAATTTGCCGTTAGTACAATAGAAACTGAAACTGAAAGAAGAAAGAACTTTAAGATAATTTTCTTAATTAGAAATTCATAACAAACGAAGATTTAATTAAATGAATTAGCTTTCACATATTTTCTCTATTTTTAACGCTAGTTTATATTTCAAAAATGAGTCCCCTTTCATGTTTTGTAATAAATATTGATATGGATGCTGAAAATATTTCTTCTGACGTGGAATTGATGATTTCCTTTGTGAAATTGATTACATCTGTGACGTCGTGATGTGCAGTAGTACTTAATTGAGCGGCTACATTTTTCGAAGCTTGAACATGTGATTTGTGTAGGAATATTTTAATGCCTCTCTGGAGGCTTGTAAATTAACTGAAATCTAATAGTTTCTTTATTATTAGCTTTAATATTACAAAGAGCTTTTATTTTTAAGTACTTGTTGCTATTTTGGCGACCAAAATTTATTGTACCCGTTAACGTACCGATATTTATTTGTTGACGCCAAAAATTTAATGAGCTTTGCATGCCTGTATACTAAGCTTGTAAAAATACCATGATTTCTAGAAGACATAGCCAACTCTTGGCTAGAGTAAACTTTCCTTTATATACTGTACAATGCTTGACGGAGAGGCATATTTTAGTAGCTGGTGGAGGTGGTGGAGCAAAAACAGGCATTCGTAATGTTATCGTAAGTATTTAATTTCGTACTAAGCATGAATTTAAATCTGGTGTATAATAACAATTTTAAGGGGCAATGTTTAAAGTCAATTTTTAAGTAAATCCTATTAATTGACATCAGGACAGTTTGTGGCAGTCGAATATTTTTCATAAGGGGTGACAATTTACCATTTCAATATTTTTTTTTTTTCACTTTAAAAACATGGTAGAAACGGTGTACTAAATGCATTTCAACATTCAACTAAAAGTACATTGTGAAATAATAAATCATTTTAAACTGCACATTTTAAGGAAACTTTAAAAATAATTAAAAACATTTTTTTTAATCTCTGCTACATTTATAAAAATTAAGATGTTTGTCAGATTTAAAAAAATCAAATGTACATTAGTTGTACAAAATCAAATGTACATAAAGTTTTTTATTTGGGAATAAGGTATTCCCAAATAAAAAAACTTTAACGTACATTAGTTGTTTCTTTGATAACAGGTCATCAACATGCATTTTGCCTGACCAACAGGCTTGGACTGTCTGGGTCTTTGGAAGCATTTTTACTTTTCTTATAAAGATGTAACGATGCAAACAAAGGGCAGCTTTTATGCCCTGTTGTACAAACAAGATAAAGAGCCTACCTCGGACGCATGCATTGAGTTACTTTAAAAATGAAACTGTATAAGTCTGAGGATGCATGATAATTATTTGTAGCTAGTAGTTGTGTAGGACATTGATGATAAATATTTTTATCTATCATTTATGAAACCATTAGGCAAAAAATGTTTTCCTCTCCACACATCTCAGAAAAGGATAAAATCCTTTAAAAAAGACTTGCTAAGCTTGAAAAAACATGAAGTCCAATTAATAGTTAGGAATATTTTCCGGTACCAATGGAGGAAGTGAAAGAAATTTAAAGACATTGTCGATGTTCTGTGACTTGTATGAAACATGCATTTTAATTTTAAATGTTTACTTTTTTTCAAATGGCGCTTTGCATGAAAAATCCTAATTTATAGAGTAGCAATTAATATTTTAGAAATCATTAATTTTTAATTATAATTAAACTTAAGTTTGAATACATTAATAGAGTTAATAAATTCATTAAATTAAGAAATGTCTTAATTTTAGTTCATAATTTTTTATAGTAGTTACTTAAAATCACATGTCCTGTAAGTAACAAATAGCCTTGTCCCATATGTAACACAAGTAATTAGCTTTCATTAATTAATAATACAGTTTTAAACAATAATTTTAAAGTTAATAAAATGTATATTTCTCCTTTTACCCATTAAATTTATTTGTGAAAATCCTTAAATTCAGAGCAAAATCCAAACTGCTGAAGGTCCTTTAAAAACTTTTTGTGATGTCCTGTATGTAACAAAACTTTATTTATTAATTTTAAAAGTATTTCATCCAACAAAAATAACTTCATAGGAATGTAGTTGAAGGGTCATTCCATGTCACATCAACACAATTTTGGGAGATTTTCTGAATCGATGTCTCAGATTTTCATGATTTTTGGTATGCAGCAATATATCACTTACGAAAAAATACCAAATTTCAGTTATGTAGCACAATTATGTTTGAAGTTATTAATTTTTAAAGAATTAAATTTTTATGACAAAAATTCATATTTTGGCAGCTTTAGATGCCTGGCAACCAGTGATGGTATAAAGCTGAGAATGGTCTCATTTTAAAGCTGTTGAATGGGGCTTTAATATGATATGCCACAAGATAGGGGTTACAGTTTTAAAAAATTGAAAATTTTAAATTTAAATTCAGAAATACACATGTTTTTTGTAAATAATGTACCAAATTATTAAAATTTTATTTTTTAATTACTAATTTTGCTAGAACTAAAAGATTTTCACAACACGTGTATTTCAGAAGCACAGTATCTCCAGATCCCATGATAGAATTTTGCTGTATGTATTAAGACATTACAAACTATATTTAATATTTTAAAATTGCCAATTTTTGAAATTTAAATTTAAAAATTAAATTTTAAACTTGTAACCCCCTATCTTGTGGGATATCATATTAAAGCCCCATTCAACAGCTTTAATAAGATCAAAAAAATAATTATGTTCTCGATAAAGATGAAGATTGCAGTAAAGTGCAAGTTACATGCCTCCATCCTTCAGGTCCATCCCCCTCATGTATATATATCCCACACATCCCGATACACTGTGAATCCCTTTTGCAGATGTGATATACAAAGTTGACCCTGTCACACAGACTGGCCAACGTACAGTTTACCAGACATGACAGTGAAGTGAACAAATGTGTGGGTATCTTCCAACGATTGAAGTCTCGATGTACTAATTTGTTGACCCATTAACTTTACTCGTAATATTGGAGTTTTTTAATAGTAAGTGTCTATGTGATCTTTCTCCATTTAAAAAAAAAAAAAAAAAAATGTAAAAGTAATAGCCACTGCTTGTTTCATTGAAATGTGTTGCATGTTTCATTCAATGAAATATTCAAAGTTTTCTGAAACGATACTAATTCTGGTGTTTTTCACAACACGTGTATTTCTGAAGCACAGTATCTCCTGACAGGCGCATAGCCAGGAAAATATTTCGGGGGGAGGTGGGATATACGCCTGGAAAATATTTCGGGGGGGGGGGATATGAACGTATATGTGTATAAATAGGCGGAGTTTCATCACTAATCCAAAAATTTCGGGGGGGGGGGATATATCCCGATATCCCCCCCTGGCTACGGCCCTGTCTCCTGATCCCATTGAGATTCCATGATAGAATTTTGCTGTATGTATTAAGACATTACAAACTATATTTGATATTTTGGAATTTTTAAAATTGCCACTTTTTGAGAAATTTAAATTTTTAAAATTTTCAATTTTTTAAAATTGTAACCCTTATCTTGTGGCATATATTAAAGCTCCATTCAACAGCTTTAAAATGACACCGCTCTCAGCTTTATACCATCACTGGTTGCCAGCCTATAGGCATCTAAAGGTGCCAAAATATGAGTTTTTTTCATAAAAATTTAAATCTTTAAAAATTAATAACTTCAAAAATAATTGTGCTACATAACTGAAATTTGGTATTTTTTCATAAGTCAATGATATTATCGAATACCAAAAATTATAAAAATCTGAGACATAAAGTCTGAATCAGTGTGTTGATTTGACATGGGATGACCCATTATATTTTCAACTTTATCGTTGCCACTAAATATTATTGATATAATTTTGAGTCTATTTTTTTCACTTTTAGTGAGGAAAGTAGCATTAAATTGCAGATTAAGTAATACTTTGTTGCATGGTGAAAATAAATTATAGTATATACTGGACTATATTCCGTATACGGTGCCTTGTTTACATGTCAATGGTTTGTTTACAAATCATTGGCGAACAATCTGACGCGAGAGTGAGCGATGCACCGCCAACTGCCGGTGGTAGTTGTGACTGGCAACCATAAAGAATACGTGTTTCGTCAGGTTTGGGAATTTGAAATTGTTTCCGTTATTGATGGAAGGGAATGAAATGTGTTATGTTAATATAAGAAAAGAATTTGTGGGTGTTTGTTAGAAATATAGTACGTTATAAGCCGGTGGGTGTTGGGGACATTTCTGAGCGGTTATTTACCAAAAAAATAGAGGTAAGTGTTCTTTTTTAACGAATCTTTCGATGTTTAAGGTTTTTAATGTGAATTTTAAATTGATATTTGAAGTGTTTATGTTTTCGTAAGTGCTATTTACGTGCTATTCTAATCATACTGACTTTATAAGAGGTGTACAACTAGGTTGTTTAATCCACCGATGTTTTTTTGAGTTGAAAACGGGCCAGTGTTTGCCCAGTTTACATTAGCTGTACAACTAGGTTGCTTAGTTCACTGTTGTTGTTTTTTTTTTAGTTAAAAACGGTCCACTGGTTGCGTAGTTTACATAGCTGTACAACTAGGTTGCTGAATCCACTGAGGTTTTTTTAGTTAAAAACGGGCCACTGGTTGCCTAGTTTAGATAGCTGTACAGCTAGGTTGCTGAATCCACTGAGGTTTTTTTAGTTAAAAACGGGCCACTGGTTGCCTAGTTTAGATAGCTGTACAGCTAGGTTGCTGAATCCACTGAGGTTTTTTTAGTTAAAAACAGACCACTGGTTGCCTAGTTTAGATAGCTGTACAACTAGGTTGCTGAATCCACTGGGGTTTTTTTAGTTAAAAACGGACCACTGGTTGCCTAGAATGACTAGTAAACATGGCGACAGTCGCTGGAGCTTGGCGGTCGCCAAGCTCCAGCGACTGTCGCCATGTTTACATGGGGTGGGCACCGGCTTGTATGATTTTACCTATAAACTTTCCAATTTAATGTTTACATGATTGATACTGAGCATGGAAATTTTATATATATATACCAAAAAAAAAAAAATCCTTCAGATGAAACTGTTTTCTCCCAAAAATTGCATGGAGGTTTTTCAGCATTCTTATTTCTACTCATGAATAGAGTACTTATTATGTTTCGTGTTTTGCATATGATAAACAAGTTTTTCAGCATTATGTGGAGCCAAATGATTTCTATTATCTGTATAAATTCTTTTTGCTGAAGTAAACGTTCAGAATTTAAAGAGCTTGGTGGAGCTGATAGGTATTTTAAAACAAGTGGCTTCATTCATGGAAATAGTGCCTACCCAGGTTATTTTCAGCCCCACCCACTAGCTCAATCTTGGATAGAGACCTGATATTGCAAATCAATTTGATTGCATAAGACATCAATCAAAACATATCAGTCTTGTGTATCACTTTATCAGGAATGTTCAAGCATAATTTTTCATCCTGTTTTCATCCACAATTTTTCATATTCTAGATAGAACTTTAGTAGTGTATAGCCAGATAACTGGCAGAGAAGCCAGATATCCAGTAGTTATAATTCGGATATTGAAAAATCAGCCGGATACCTGATACTTGCCGGATATCCATTACATCCCTAATGTTTAATTATGTAATTACAAATTACTATCGGGACTTTTCGCCTCTTTAGAAAATCCATTGTCGTGCATAATGTAAAATACTATTATTCCCCCCCCTTTTTTTTTCTTTTCTGTGTGTGTAGCACACTTGTACTTTTTTTCTTGGACACGTGTTAGCTGAACTGGCATTCCTATTACAGATTACTTCTAAATATTATGCTATACACTGCTGCAACTGGAGGTCATGTTGCCCGGGACTAATCTTACTTTTGGTGCTTCCTTCTTTCCCTTTTGACATAACAGGCACTACCCCTTGGGTGCCTGCCCTGTTTGCCCTCTTCTAGTTGCAGACTAGCATACATATATTGAGGGAAAAATTGCAGATGATGCCTAATACAATAAAAATTTGGATTTAAAACGAAATGTTTTTGGTCCAAAATTTTGCTTGATTTTGAAAAATGTGTCGTTAAATCTATTGATTCCCATTATTTTGCGATTACAAGACTGGGATTTTTTAATTTTTTTCGAATAAAGCATAATGGGGGTCTTATACAACTTTTGTAAAAGTGTAGATTTTATAAAATGAAAAAATTTGGATTATTAAAATACTAATCCCACCACACTTTTAAATTAATATATTTTGAAGTTTTATTTTTTTAATAAAATTACGACCCATACTTTGTTTTAAAAAATCTCTTAAGTAAAATCTCCCATACTTAAGAGATTTTTTAAATAATTACTGTAAATAAAAATACCGTAAAATTACACCTTAATTTTTTTTTAAAGAAAAAAATAAAAAACATGCCAAGTTCTTTGCTTTCTCAAATGTTTTTTTTTTTTTTGGGGGGGGGGGGCTAAGCAAAACATTTGTCTACTTTTCATTTTTATAATTATGTTATTTTGAGATTACAAAACATGAATTTTTAAATATTTTTTTGCTGAAATAAAGCATAATGTTGGTGTCTCAACTCTTGTAAAAGTGTAAATCTTATTAAATGGAAAAATTTGGCATTTTATGTTATCAATCCCAAAACAGTTTTGAATTTTTAACGCATGAAGGAAGAAGTAAAATCGCTAAGAAAGCTTAATATACTTGTTAATACTTTGTCAACCAAGGGCGGATCCAGAAACTTTTCGGAGGTGGCACAAATCGTGAATTCTCATTTTATCTAGTGTAAAGCCCACTTAACATTGGTGAAAGTCCCATTTATCTAGTACAAATATATTTTTCTGGGAGGGGGTGTGTGCACCCCCGCCCAGAAAGCCTTTGTTGACCTGTCTTTGTTGTCAATTTTTGCGCTTTCTGCTTGAAGTTTACATTTTTTACGATTTTATGCAAAAGTCCTGCTTGCTTACAATTTTTTATGAACTTAATTTTTTGAAAATAAGATTATGACCCATATTTTGTTTTTTAAAAATCTCTTTAAAACATTGAGATTTTTCTGCAGTTTTGTTTAAGACTAGCTGCCTCCAGCGACCAGTTGGTTCGCCATCTTGATAAATCTTGTTCGGGGAGAATCCTGATCCTCACCGGCTTCCTTGGCACTGAAATCTCTCGGATTCTAAAAATTAAGATGGTTATTAACAGGAGTGGCCCTAGGGTAAGTGGCGCCTCCTGCTAATGTAAAAAAGACGCTCCCTTTTATGCTCTTAGTTTTTGAGTTTGACACAACTCCCCTCCGAAGCTGGTGCCCAGATGCGATGCTTACCGTGTTGGGCCACCTCTGGTTACAAAAATAAGGTGGTATAATAACCTACAAAATGGTACAAATTGTTAAAATCCATTTGTAGCACTTTCGGTGGCAGCCACCACCTTCTTCAGCTCTGGTCTTAATTCAAAATGCCTAAACAGAAACCTTACAATCTCTTTACAATACATATTTTACATCTGCAATATCTAAAATTCACTCCTTCGCCGATCAAATACACAGGACTTACGAACGAAACCACTGTCAAATTAAAATACTGGCTTAAAAACAAACATAATTTAAAAACCGTACCTTTTTAAAAACAGAAAATCAATATAAAAATGTCTCGGACTACCCTCTAACTCAACAGCAACACGACGTCCTAAATTTAGGACCTAAATACATCCTGGATGATAATATAAACATTTTTGATTCCATAGCCAGCATTGAAACTGCAATAGCCGACCTCCTCCTCCGGACAAAAATTACTTAAGAATTATAGCCCAACAAGAACTTATCAATAAACTTGAAACCCCCTCCCGCAACGATGCCGATCGACGATGCATAAACGACTTAAAGAAAAACAATAATATAACTTGCTTAAGCTCGGACAAAACCGGTAATATAGTAATTATGAATAAAACGGTTTATCTCACCCAAATGGAAGAAACCATCAATAAACTGCAAATAGAAAAATTACTAAAAGATCCAACAGGAAAAATTTTCAATAAAGTTAAAGAATTAATTAAAAATGGAACCTGGCCAGCTAATAAACAACCCACTTTAACTAATTTTGCCCCCATAGCCCCAAGAATTTTTGCTAAATACAAAGACCATAAAACCCCTCCCTCTTTAAGATCCATAATCAGTAAGTGTGAAGGACCAACTTATGACCTGGAAAAATATCTAAAACCCATCCTACAAGAGCTCATGCCCCAAAGTGACAATATTTTATCCTCCACTGAAGACTTTATTCAATGCATTAAAGACATCACAATAAACTCACAGGAATGTTTAGTCAGCTTTGATGTCACTAATCTTGTAATAGATATTAAAGAAATGAATGCAATAATCAATAAACAAATTATCTCCAACATTGGCAATAACTCTACCTCCTCTACAATAAATAATGCACTTAATCTTAACAACTCGTATTTTCAATTTAATCATAATTTCTAAAACAAAAGAAAAGCGTGCCTAGGGGGTCGCTGATCTCGGGTGTCATTGCAGACTGGAAAATGCGGCTAGTGGAGAGGGCCATATTCGATAATCTATCCAACCACATAAACACATGGTTTCGCTACGTCGACGATATCTTTGCAATAGTTAACAAAAATGAAACTGAAAATATCCTCAAAGAAATCAAATCAATAGACAATAACATTCAATTCACCATGGAAATAGAGGAAAATGCCACCATAAATTACCTAGATGTCAAAATCACTAGCGATAAGAATATCAATACTACAGTTTTCATAAAAGCCACCAATAATAATGAAATAGTACATTTTAATTCAAAAACTCCCTACAAATTCAAAATAGCCGCCATACGCTCATATGTCAATCGTGCAATTACAGTATGCTCAGACGAAAAACTACTCAATGAAGAACTCCAATTTATTAAAACACAATGTAAAAATGCAGGTTACCCAAAATCCATAGTCAAAAACCTTTTCTAAAAGAGAATTAAAAAAACTGGAACAAATTAATAACTATCAAAACCCGAAACCAAAATTTACCAACGCCATTCCCTACTGCAGGGGAGCCGCTCTAAAAATTACAAATGAAGCCGCCAAGAAAAATATCAAAATCCCCATAAAACCTAATCAAAATATCTTCAAATGCATTTGCAGTGATAAAGATACTATTACTCTTGATGAAACCACTGGTATTTATAAAATAAACTTTACAGACAATAGTACTAATAAACCAGGCTGCTATATGGGTATGATGAAATGGAAAGTCAAAGACCGAAAAAAGGAACACCACAATGACATTAAATTCAGTAAAACCACTACAGCCCTCTCAAAAATAGCCCAAGAACGTCCCATAGAAATCGACTTTAACAACAGCAAAAAACTCGCCAATTACAAAAATAGTTATTATGCCCTAAACATGGAGGCCTTACAGATTTTAACGACAAATGACTCTATGAATGACATGATACATGTGCAAATAGATCCTGGGTGGAACGCCTTACTGAGGAAGAGAGCCAGGCATTTTGAATTAAGACCAGAGCTGAAAAAGGTGGTGGCTGCCACCGAAAGTGCTACAAACGGGTTTTTAACTGTTTTTAATGATTTTATACTAGGGTCATTCCATTTCAAATCAACCAATAAATTCCAAAAATGTCACCCACCGTCTCGGATTTCTTTGAAAATTTTTATAAATGTAGCCATTAGTGTTCTAACTAACAATATAAAATTTTACTTCAATATCTCTAATACATTTTAAGATAAAAATTATTAAAATAATGGGAAAGTGACCATAAATGGCGTTTTTGCAAACAATTATTTTAATGGTGCTTTTTCAGATAAAAATTCATAACTTTCTTTATTTTCAATATATTAAATTGAAGTTTACCAAAATGTTCACAAAGGTTTGGAGATCATAGAAAAAATTAATTTGATAGTCCTGTTTAGAACTGGAACCCCCCAAAAATTCATAACTTTGTTTTTTTTCAAAAAAATTTCATAAAAACAATAACTTTGCAAAAGCTGTTTCAGAAAATGGTGTAGCTCTTAACAAAGCAAACTATTTTTTTTACTCACATGTAAATAAAGTAAGATAATTTAAAATAAAAACGGTGGGTATTTGAGTCCTAATAGGTTAATTTAATTAAAAAACAAATATTTTGAAGATTTTTCTTAAAATGTTATGCTGCATGCATATGTTTTTGTAAAATAATTTTTTATTTATTTAATTTAAAAAGTGCTTGTTTTATTTAAAAGTTAATAATGAGTGAGTTATTTTACTTAAAATTTAAATTTTTTTAAAATTAAAATTTTTTTAAACAAAATCGGAAATACATATAGTTAACATGCATCAAAATTTTTCTAGCTTTTTTATTGTCAACTACAAATTAATACTTTAGTTAAAAAACAAACATTTTTCTTAAAAAAATTTAGCTGTATGCAATTAAATGTGTAAAAAAAGGGGGATTTATTTAATTAATACTTAATTTTAAAAATTTAGACAAAATTGGAACATAAATTAGAAAATGTGTGCTGAAGATTTTTTGAACATTTCTTTGTTTCTTATTTAATTTGTAGTCAGTGATTCATACTACCTTGTTTTAGAATAAAATGAAAATATTATTATGACTAATTGTGACACTTATTTTCAATATTTTACCAGAAAAAAAAGTAGTCCCTTCCCTTCAATCAATCAATTTCATTGGAGATTCACCTATGTTTTGCAATGATACATTAACATCTTCTAAAGCTTCTTGTTTTGAAATTGACAATTTCAAATTTGTGACAGTTTCATCACTGCCAGTTGATACTTTGTCACCAAGCTCAAAAATAAGTTTTACTTTCTTCCTACAAAAACTACATATTTTTTGTCCAGGAACCGATTTTTCACAGTTTGGCAATTTGTTAATTACCTCGGATAAATTTGAATTAATGGTTCCCAAACTTTTTATTTTTCTTTTATGGCACTTAAACGGGTCAAAACATGATGTTTGAAGTATTTCGAATGTATTCAAATAAAATAATTTGTGATGTTCACAAATACTATTAAGTAAAAGCTCCGATTGTACATTACTTCTCAAACTTTTACGTTAAAGTCTGAAGGGCTTAATAATGCAGTACTTGATACAGTTTCTAATTGAGTATGTCTTTTTATGGCATTCAGTTCCATTTTCTTAGCCAATACTACAGCATGTTTGGGAATGTTCTGCTGCCATATTAAATGTAACTGATATTCAGTAGTAGCCAAAAGGAAAAAAAAAAAATCTGAAATTCTTCCAGATTTCATTTATGCACTCGGCTGGAAGAATTTTTTTTTTTTAATCCATTCAATCACTTCTGCCATTTAGAGGAAAAAGATAACTAAGTGCTCATATAGACTCCTGTTCGCATAATTTTGTTGCTGAAAATTGCATCCATTGTTGTTTCGCCCCTAGTGCTGAAATGTTTTGTATTACTGCGTATTGCAAAATCTAAAATAGTCATTTCAGTTATGAAATTTATCCTTCATCGGAATTTAATTCTAGGTTAAAATCTCCTACTGAAACAGTCTTAACAATCTAACAACAGTCTAAACAATCATCCTCCTTCAGTAACGTTTTGAATAGTCTAATTTATCTTCATAAGAAATTCGAGGACTAGCGAATTTAACTGCAAATCTCACTTTATCTTGAATATATGCAATGACCATTTGAACACCATTGATCTGGACTGAGAAAACACTCAAAATACTGGTGTTAAACGATAAAGTAATTAAAAAACTTTGTAAAAAACACACATAAGAAGTAAAAGGAAAGAGGATACGCGTTTCGTTCAAAAATTGTTTTGAACTTCTTCAGTCCAAGCCTCTTTCCTTTTACTTCTTATGTGTGTTTTTTACAAAGTTTTTTAATTACTTTACCATTGATCTGGCTCGTGTAGGCATGGGTCAAGTGTTTCATATTCTTTTTATAAAGTGATTTATAAAGTTTTCCTCTATAAAAATCGTAACTCTAGATGGCTTTCTGTTTTGGAAACCACTGTCTATCCGTTTGACCAAAGTGAATCTTGCTATTTGAAAATCATCTGAAGGGATAGTCCATGTTTCTGTTTCCGTTAGCAATATCAAATCACTCTGCAGAAAACATGAATCAAATGGAAAAGTGACCACGGTGCACCGCGTAGACAAAAATCTCGTGCTTGAAAGAAATAGCAGAGTGCTAAAAAACATTATAATTTACTTTCAATTAGGTAAACAAAAATGAGCTTGCATATCAAGCTGAATAATTTAGCTTTAGATTATTGGTTTAACTCTTTAAAATAACTTAACAATACCAGAGAACATCGAAAACAATTCCAAATTACTCGAAGAACATCTTCACTTAACCAAAGAAAGGCAAAACTGATTCAAATTCTCAAAGCATCTGACCAAGGAAGAGATATTCATTCCTGCAAACAAGAGGATGACTCATTGGAATAGGGAGTGGTGTTGCATAACCTCCTTTTAATCGCGCTTGATGGCGCTAGTTGTCTATATCCCAGATCTATGGGATAAAAAGTGCATTGATCTCTGGGGAAAAAACCCCCACTTGTTTTGCTACTGCGTACTGCGTAGGTGCTTAGGGCTGAAAGATGCCTAACCCCTTTGTATTTTGGGCTGGAAGATGCCCCTTGTAATATTAAAATGTTTAATGTTTGTGGCAATTGTAAATAAATGTATAAATGTAAATAGAACCACCGTGTATGCTTTCTGCGGAATAATTTTGTGAATTTCAGAGCAACAGAAGAAAAGCCATTTTCAGTTTCGCACATTTTGGTGCATGATAGGCCGGCAAGTGCGTAATTCGATTCTTTGTTTGATTGTGCAGTGCAAGCTCGCTTAATTTGGATAGTTATATTTAATACTGTTGGAATTATTCAGGTACCGTAAAACTTTGATTTATTTGTTGCTGTTATTGGGTACAAATTTGTTTTCAGTTTAATATTTTAAACATGTCTAAAACAGAGGATACTTTGGCATTGTTGAAAGGAAAAAGAAAGATCGAAAGATCTAATATAACTAAATTGTTTACTAAGTTAGAAACCCCAACGCAGAACATGCCGAAATCGGCGACGTGCGTCGCAGAACAAAGAGCTCCGCTGCAGAACAATTACGGATGAGGACTGAAAAGGGAGAGAGAGGGGAGAAATCAATCACTTCAAACAGAAAGTCAAACTCAAAAGCCAGACAGCAATCTGGAGGGATACCATTTCATCTCCTGCATCCAGGCATAGAAAGAATATATTCCTTTGTGGGGGGGGGGGGAGATGACACGGCGGCAATTAGTCAAAAGTTAATTATCACCCAAAAGGTGCCTGATCATCTCCTTCTGGGAGAGCGCCACCTTTTTGGACCCCACATGTGGAGAACGGACAGCGCTTATCACTTGCAATATCATTCACATTCATTTTCTAGCTACGTTTTTTTCCCCTGGTAAATATGTCTGCTCGAGACAGTCTCTTGCTTTGAGTGTAATACTCCTATAATTTTGAAAAATTATAGGAACATATAAAACTGAGAATTGTTATGTGCGACCCCTTTAAAAAAATTGGATTAAAACGGCTCCTTTACAAAAATACAATCGATTAAAATGGCCACTTTAAAATTACAAGTAGTAAAATTAGACCTTCATACATGCAACCGGTTAAAATGCATTTTTGCAAATAATTTACCTTCTTCTGAATATGATGTTTATTAAATAGCTTTTTTATTTCATCTTTCGTGAGCGATGATTTGACCTTAAGGCCCCTCCTCAGACAGAAATTTTTTCGAGTCGCATTTTGAGGAACAATTTCCTACCCCCCTCACAAAAGCTCCTATCGCGAAATGCGATAGCTCGCGTGTCCGTTACTGATGGGAAATTTATGACCCGTTGGCGGGTTGGGAGATTTTGACCTGTGACCTCCGTCTACATGCCCCCGCTGCCTGAGCAAAATTTATTTTCAGTTGAGTGTATTCGTTCGAACAGATTTAAATTGCAGAATACTCAATGATAAATTACAAGTATAATAAAAAATTTATTTAATTTGCAAAGGAGACTGCAATTTGTAAAGTGTTGTTATAAAAATTAACATTTTAAAAGAAAATATCGAAGCGCGAATATGAGAAATTTTACATCGTAATTATTCTACTATATAGTTACGCTGAACCCTGACTGGCTGACTCAATTTGTAAAGATTCTAGGCAAACCACTTCGATGTAAACATTTTGCCTCCATTACTCCAAAAACATTAAAAACCAGAAAAAGCCTAATAACACAGACACCATTCATAGGATCCGCTTGAAATTTTTCATAACTATGTATAAAAATATAAAAACAATCTCTGTTACTTTGAAAATCTGACAATCCACCGGTTCCCTAATTTTTTAAGAGATTTTTTGCCATTGTCAGCTCCATTTTATTTCAGAGATTCAAAAAAGCGAATAATTTGAGTGTAACAATTAGACTTTCAAAGTGTAAAAAAATTGTCATATTCACATCACGGTTATCTATCTGCCTTTGAAGGGAAAATTGTGATTCATTCCTTTAAAATTGTTTTTCTAGATTACATAGTTTATTTATTTATTTTTTCACAAATAAATCGTCTGCATGGATATGAGAATGACTGTGAACACAAAACGAAATCTTTTGAATGCCATAAGTTTCCGCGCGTTTCCAGAAGAGGATGAAATTCGATTTGGGTGTATAATAAAAATTGAATAGGAAGTTATTTATTTTAGGTAGACGAAGACTAAATGTATTCAGTGTAGACATTTTCGTCGAATGTTTTTTCAAGCGCCCGTTGTATTTGCCTCCACAACGGGCTTTGATTTCTAGTTTGGTTAATATGATGAAAAAGTGACATAAAAATAATACATTTTTTTAAACTTCCTTATATACATAATTGCTTAAATCTGGGCGTTGAAAAACACTTTCATTAAAAGTATGCAGTTGCGACAAATTAAAATATGCATAATAGTTTACACGATTGATTGTGTAAAATATTTTCGTGTATAATACAAATTTACCTACTTCCTAGTCCTTGACTTTGTTTTCTGATCTTTAATATATATATAATAACTTTTAAAAGTGGCAATTTGGGGCAAAATAGGAATTTTTTTCCCTCGAAAACACAATTTTTGCGAATTTTCAAAATCGATATCAGCAAAGTACGGAAAGTTTTTTCTTGGGTTGGCTAATAACCGTGTTCTTTTTTTTTTTTCTTTTTGAAAAGAAATTAAGTTTATCAATACAAAATTATATCTCATACAACCCCCCTCCCCGAAAAAAAATTCTGGCTACGCTCCTTTCCTCATCGATTAGCATATAACGACTATGTTACATCATAAAACTATTAAAAGTGGCGTTTTTTCCGGCGGCGTTTTTACCGGGTGGCGTTTTTTCCGCTCACCGGATTTTTGAAATCTGTATCAGCCGAATGCTGGAAAGTTGTTCCTGGGTTAGTAAGTAACTGCTCAACCCCCTCCCCTCCTAAAAATAAAAAAACGGACAATATCTTCAGATGGCACTGGCTCATTTAAAATCGGGTATTTTAGCGAAAGCATTTCCAAAAATAAAATTTACCGGATTTTGGAAATCTTTAATAGTTCTGCGGTAAAAATGCTTCTTATTTTTAGAGTGTATTATATAAAGAAGTTTCCGCGCTCGTCTGATATCGATTTCAAAATTCGGAAAAATTGTGTTATCGGGAAGAAAATGTCTATTTTGGCCCTAATTCCCGAATTTAAAGGCGTTGGCGCCACCGGAAGACATTGTCGAACTTCGAAATAAATTACAGGGTTATTATCCAACCCAAGTGACAACTTTTCTGACCTCGGCTGATACCGATTTCGAAATTTTGCAAACTGTGTGTTTTCTGGAAAAAAATATATCCAGAACAGATAGAATCCAGACAGAATCCAGAATATATATGTACACTACTGGTCAAAAGTATTGAAAGTTTCAGAATCTAACCATCTTTTCAAGAATAATACCACAAAAAATGGACAAAAAACTTGTTAGATTTATATCTTTTTAAGAATTTTTGAATTATAATTAGCGGTACGGAATTTTCGCAAATAAAAACAGAAAATTCGCAGGAAAAAATATGAAGGTTTGAAATTTTAATAAAATTCGCATAAACTACTTACAAAACATTTAATGTGCTGATACTTGCAGCCCCAGATGGGCAAAATAATTGAACTATCTGGAAATAAACTCCATTTGTTGCATTTGATTTCATGTGCAAAAAAGTTCATACAAAGTTTTTTCAGATGTGTTTTATCATTGTGTTCAGATCTAAATTCCCTGATTGTTGTTCAAGAGTTATTTTCAACATTTCTAATTTGTTCCGCAAATGGTTAACTTGAACCAGGCGAAATACACGAAAGATGAGAGATAAAATGACATAGTCAATTAATATCGTTTTGATATGGCAATAATGAAACAAAAAATTAGGGGGTTCGGGGGGGGGGGGGTCTTCCCCTGACGAGGCTCAAACAGCCGAGTTTCCTATCTATCTATCTATCTATCTATATAACTAATAAGTAAAACACAATATGTACTGCAAATAAGATATACCTCGCATTACATATACACAGTGGAACCTCCTAAAGTGACCACCTTCGTAAAGAGACCACAAGTCTATACTGACCACTTTTGTAAATTTTCCCTTTCTAATCACTGCACATTGCAACCTTTGTAAGGTGACCACTTTATAAGATGATCAATTTTGTTGATTCCGAGGGTGGTCATATAAGGCAAGTTCCACTGCGTATGTATATAACTCGGCTGTTCGAGCCTCGTCAGGGGGAGACCCCTATGACCCCCCCCCCCTAATTTTTTAGTTTCATTATTGCCATATTAAAACGATATTAATTAACTATGTCATTTTATCTCTCACCTTTCGTGCTTTTCGCCTGGTAACCCTATGTTGAAATTTTTATGATTGTAACCTATTTATAGAAAAATACATGGGATGCATATCTACAGCTTACGAAATATTGTAACAATGGATTAAAGTTGTTGCGAACTAATAGTATTTAAATATATGTAAAATTATGTCGCTTTTTTGGGACAATTCAATAAAGGGGGTGAGAGATAAAATGACATATTCATTAATAAAAGGCTGCTTTAGTTATTAAGAATGTAATCAACCACACCTAGAAAACAAGTGCAAATAAGCATTTATATTTAAAAAAAATAAGAAAAGAAAAGCCTCAATATGTTTAAATCAATATCGTCCAATGTAACTAAGAAACACTCGTGAAATCAGCTTTGAAACAAAATAAATTGCACTGAAATCAGCTCATCAGCTTGGGAGCCAAGATCCTGTAATCAGAGGCATCTTCACGTGTCGGGCGTTTCAGTTTTGTATCCTCCCAATTAAATTAATTAAATATCAATGAGCACAATTTGCATTGCCCAGCACGGAGTAAAATTTACACTGATATAACATTGAAGAAGTTTAAATGCACAGAAAATTTTAAATATGATCCTAAAAGCAAATTCTAATACTTTTGAGTTAGTTAAACACTTCATTTGATTGCGAAATTTCAAATCGGCTTAGAAGTTTTTTTGTGAGTAGTATGTTTTTGGATGTATTAATACCACAGAGAATTTTTTTTAAATGCTTAATATGAACCAATTCTTTAAATATATTCTGTTTTTTCCTCCCTTTTAGCCAACAGAATAAATAATGCCCGTTATAGCTGCGTCCGTACTTCAAAATTTCGATGCGTAAAGAATGTTTTTCCTTCATTTTTGATCAGTCATCATATTTAAATCGTGATTCATTTTGAGTTATTCAAAAAGTTATACTGTGGTCCTGGGACAACATACGAAAAAAGGGTCCCCTCCAGCTGACCCTGACCCACCGAGAGGGGAGGAGGGGCAATTGCCTCGAATTCCACTCCTAGAGGACGTATGTTGCGAATTTTTGGCGCACAAGTCTCACCGGGAAATAAAGTAATTGTGTCTTCCAAAACCTCTTCTGGATCACACAGACGCAGTCATCATGTACTAAAGTTTAAACATGCAATAAGAAAGGAAAAGAAAGGCGCCAATATATTTGACTGATTACTAATGAAGCTTTTGTAATGGATAAGTATAAACATACATCTGGGACCCGAAAACGTAAGATATAGAACTGCAATCAGAGGGTAGTATGAAAAGAAGGCGGACATTGTTGGAAGTTGGAATTACAGGGAAAAAAAAAAAAAAAAAAAAAAAAAACAGATGCGGATGATTAATAGCCAAGTTCGATTAAAATTTGTCAAACACTCTGGTCATTAGTGACTTTCGGATTAGATGATGTGAGTTTGCCTATTCGATTGCGCGTGCATAGATACATACATACACACACACACACACATACAAATTAGTCCAATATGTTTTTACTTACTGGATAATACTATTTACTTATATTTCTTTTTAACCTTTACTTATATACTAAAGGTCCTTTTCTTTAGCATTTTATATAGCTGTGTGAAAAATTATATACAAGTAAAAAAAAAAAAAATAAATAAATATATATATATATATATATATATATAAAAGGCTTAAAAGCACACCAGTTCTAATTTGGCGCTTTATATTCAATTTTTCCACTCTTTCATTGCCTTAAAAGGCTATATTTAAACACTTATCCGGAATAAGCTCGTTAATTGGCACCATGTGCTATCTACTTTTTTATTTTTTATATTTTCTTCACTTTATCATTGGATTATCTTGGGATTTCACTTTACGTAAGTAAGCTATTATATATATATATATATATATATAATATATATATATATATATATATATATATATTAGAGGTAATGAGCGTAATGAATAGTGCTTTAGTTGATTACCAAACATCAGAAAGAAACTTCGATATATATGGAATTACAAAAGAGAAATAAACTTTCCTACAATTTTAGGTTGAAGCTACTTCACCTAAAAAAGTTTGTGCATTTAAACTTTTTAAATATTATATAAGTGGAAATTGTACTCCGTACTGAGCAATGTAAATTGTCCCTCCATTTACATCATCCATCCGAAACAAATCTATTCCTTTTCTGCAAGGAGTCGTAAATCAAGTTCCTCTTTCTCCCCGTTTCATCTCTGCGGGTGGTAACGCAACACGTGGGCAAGTGGGGGTGGAAAACATCTGAAAATTTTTCATCAAAAATGTGTAAATAAATCGCTAAAAATCAAATTTATGGATTAGATAAAAAATACTTATGTATTTGAAAAGGCAAAGTGCACTGCAATTTTTCTATCTTTACCAAATTTCAAAAAAGTTAGTCTGGTCTGAGAAAATCGCAGTTGACTGTCAGAATTCGTGTCTTTGTAGATAGATGATTGTGTTTAATATTAAATAAAAAATACATCAAAGCAATATTTCTAAAATCTGAAAGATGGAAAAGGTGAGAAGTCTTTCAAGAAAACAACAATGAAAGAAAAATTTAAAAATATTAATTTAGTGCCGAGATATTACTTGAAAACCGAAGTAATAAAATTCCCATTGCTTAACATGGAAAGGAAACTTCTTTCGATCTGTCTGAGGAAGAGCCTTAAAGGTGCCTCTCCGATGTTCATTTTCTGCTGACACAACAAGAAAACGCAATCAGGATTTTCAAACAAATATGCGCGCATACTTAGAAAGGGAAAGGGAGATAAGCAATTCCGCCTGTCGATCTTGATACTGCAATGTCAGAAGTTATGTTTAGTAACTAGACGGCTGCAAATTATTTAATAAATATTCATAATTTCAGATTTTACCGCCGTAGCAAAAGCAGTTAGTAACGATGCTCCGGATGTTTCGCGCTCTTGCAAGTTTATGGTGTGAACGATTGTTTTGTTAAACTGGTCTTCCTATTACAATTTATTCATAATTATTATAGATAATACTATGCTTTAATTAATTATGGATGCATTTAGAAATGCAAAACTACTATAAACGGGTCCGAAAATGTACGCGATTTCGAAACATCGGTCTGAAAATCTTGAGAATTGCGACATTTTGCAAATGCAACATTTGAATATTTTATGGTTTTTGTTGCAATTAAGAATATTTAGCCTTACTTATATAAAAATTAACATCGATAGCGTATGATAAATTTAAATTATTGGCGCGATTATATTTTCTAATTATCTCTTCTGAAAAATCGAAAAATTCAATATATTTTATTAAAAACTGTACAGAATTCTGCAAGTTCTTTTTCTCCATACTCATTTAACTCCCCAGAAAAAGATGGAAAGAAAGCTGTATATAAAATGTCAGCAGTGCAAACACATATCAACTTTCCAGGCCCATCTTCACCAAAGAAACGTCTCATTATATTTGCACTAGCACTTTTGCATACTTCATGACAAGGAGACACAGGGTCTGTTACACTGCTTGTGTACTTAAGTGCACCAGACTTCTGAGCATTTGGTTGTAGGGAGGGGGGGGGGTAAGATTATAAAGGAAGAGAAAAGATTTTAAATATGAAATACCCAGAAGTCTTAAGGAACAAGTCTTTTTATTGAGAAAATTATTTTACTTTTATTTTCATTCTCTATTTTGCAGAGTTCAAACAATTAAAATATTATAGTTAATGCATAAAAATATTAATAACTCTTCTGTTCAAAATAACCCTATAATGGTATAAATATCTATTCCAGTTATTCAATATTTATTCCACTACAAATTCCAGTTCTTAATTATTTTTTTTTTATGGACAACAATAGCTAAAAATTTTTTCAGGATTATCATGCAGCCATAATAAATATTCCGTTGATATTAACAATCAGCTGGTCATCTATTTAAGTGGTAATATTGAAATAGCCGGAAAGGAGATAAGAACATTTGCCTCCCCGTCTAGCTCACAAAGAAAACCACAAAGCATTCTGTAACTCCAAGCTACAATGTAAGAAAGGGGAAAGAAATTATGTTTTGACAATAAATTTCTAACTTTTGAACAAATTAAGATGTCTTTCTAAAATTTACTCTGAATCAATTTTTGCATTTAAAAGTGATCCCCAAATTTTCAAACAAATCGGTCCATTAATAAAAAAATTATAGATGAATTAGTTTTTACACAGTTGATTTCCATCCCCCTTCTCATCAAGGTCCGCTACTACCCGGACTGGGCCTCCTGAGTGCTTCAGTGCTTCCGGGAGGGGGAAAGATGGTGGGAGAGTTCTATTACCATAGCAGTTGTGCAAATTCCTCCTTTTCATTTGACAAGTGTCATTAACACATTAGGTGTAAGCAAACAAATAACAGTTAAACAAATAAAAGGGCTAAAGAAACTTAAGAGATTAAAAAGAACTTCGCTGGCAAAAGAGGGTGTCTAGTTTTTCATCATTGGGGCGCTAACAAATTTTTTTTTTAAAGGGCATCGGGGCGCGGCGCACCACTGACCTCGCCTAGAATGAGCTCAGCAGATTATAAATATCAAAATTAGCAATATAATACATAAATGATTTTGATAACAATAGAATTTAATGATATTTGATTCTTAATAATCCCATTAAATATTTAGCTGCTTCATCAAAATTGAACAACCCAGCACACAGGAAAAGCCCGCTGTTTTTTTTTTTTTGTTGTTGTTTGTTTGTTTGTTTTGAGAGGGATTCTGTGTGGCATTGCAAGAATCGCGCAATCCCTGTCTAGTGCGAAACCTGAGTTAACAAACGATAGAATTCGTCTGGCCGGTAGTCAGAAAGTCGTAAATCGCCAGTTTTTTAAGTTTAATCGCCACCTGGCGACTGGCGACCGGGAATTTTAAGCTTTAGTTCGAAATATTTTCTCTACATATATATATCTGTTCGGTTAATGTTTCATTTCCTTGTTACTTTGATAATTACACAAAGTTTCTCTAATTTCATTTAATATTTTAGGTATAGGTTACGCTTACTAATATCCTAACATAATAGCCCTCTGTATATTAAGGCATATTTCCTGCAGAACATTTTTGGCTAGTTGAGAGAGCGTTGCAGAACATTGCAAAACATTCTGCTTTGGGGGTTAGAAACTGTTTTAGCTGATGAGAATGCTGATTGTGCTGAGTTAGAGGAACATCTTGCTGTTTTGACGGAAAGAGCTAATAATTTAAAATTATTCGATTCACAAATTGAAAAACTTATCGATGTGACGTTAATTGAACAAGAAGCAAATGCCAGCGATGAATATCAAGAAAAAAGTATTGGGTTCGGCTACAAAATTAAGCGTTTCTTAAAAAATAAAGAACCATTAAACACCTCAAGTTCTGAGGTTCCTTTTGCTTTTGGTTCGAGTGTAACTGAAAAGGTTAATATTCCTCATTCGGTCAAACTTCCAAAATTAACTATTCGGCCCTTTTCTGGCGATCCAAAATTGTGGAACGAATTTTGGAATTCATTTGATAGTACTATTAATCAAAATGATTCCATTTCTAAGGTTGAGAAATTTGCTTATTTAAAATCATTTTTGTCTGGATCAGCATTAAGTGTCGTATCAGGTTTCGAACTTACCGACATTAATTACGATAAGTGTGTTAATTTAATTAGAGAGTTTTGGACGCAAAGATTTAATTGTGAGCTCTTTTATCCATAAAATTTTAAATTTGCAAAATGTGGAATACTCTACAAATGTTTCTGGATTACGCAAACTGTACGACGAATTGGACATTTCAATTCGTAATTTGGATTCAATGAAAATGAATTCTGAAAATTATGGACCTCTCTTGATTCCAATTTTGTTAAATTTATTACCAGAAGATCTTGTGTTAGAATTTAATCGGCAAAGGAAATCTAAAGAGACCGATGATGTTTCGGAACTTCTTTCGTTCTTGAAATGTGAAATTGAGTGTCGAGAATCTGTTTATTTTACATTAAATGAAAGGAAAGAAATGCCCTCTAACCAGCGTACCCAGCATAACAAATTTGTAAACAGAGGATTTAAAAGAAATGTACCCTCAGCGAGTGCCTTGAATGTAAATACGCATATACCTAAGCTGATATGCATTTTCTGCAATGCTCTTCATGATTCATTCAAATGTGATTTAAATGCTCAGAAAAAAATGGAAATATTGAGAAATAATAAACGTTGTTTTAAATGTTTTAAAAAATTTCACCAAAGTTCCCATTGCAGAACGAATAAGATTTCTTGTTACAAATGCAAAAATGATAACCATCATGAATCTGTCTGTGTAAATGATAATAGTAAATTAAATTTTAAACGTGTTGATTACAACGCTTTAAATGCCGAAGGTTATACGAGCTCTCCCGAAGGGAAAGGCCGTGAAGCTGCTGATCATAGCGAGGTCAAGGTCAATTCTCCTCCCCCGAAAAGCATTTATCAATTCCATTTCTTTCGATGCAAACAAGGAGTGCGCTAAAAGTGTTTACTTGCAAACTTCAGCTGCGGTCGTTAATTCTGAAAGTGGTAGCAAGTTAACACGCGTTTTGCTAGATAGTGGGAGCTCTCGGAGTTTTTGCTCAAACAAAATTGTCGAGCAGTTAAATTTAAAGCCTGTACGTTATGAGAATTTGTCTGTATTTTCTTTTGGCATGAAACAGACAACTGAAAGGCTATATCCTGTTGTGGAATTTCAGTTGATGTCTAGAGATGTGAAATTTAAAAGGAAAATACAAACTTTAGTTGTAGAAAATATAACGGGTGCAGAAATCACGACCCTAGATGTTTTTATTCGGAATTTCATGGAAACACATTGTTTAGACCTTGCAGATTCGTTTTCGAATTCTGATGAGTTGAATATTGAAATTCTGATTGGGAGTGATTTATTTTGGGATTTTGTTTTAAATGAGAGGATTACTATAAATAAAACTGTAGGGGCAATTAATTCTGTTTTTGGTTGGATAATTTACGGTTCTAATTTCATTGGACAGGAAAACTGTGCGCAAAGCGTTGCAATTATGAATACTGTAGTATTAATGAATGACTTAGCGGATCTTTGGAGGCCTGATAGTTTAGGAATAGTTGAATCACAGGAAATGTCCTGTAAAGATAAAGAAATAGTGGAGCATGTTGAAAGAGAATTAGTGTTTAAAAATGGCAGATACGAAACAAATTTACTTTGGGATTGCGAACCTAGCGATCTGGATAGTAATTTTTCTGTTGCCAAAAGGCGCTTTAGGAATTTAAAAACTAAATTGAATGCTGATAGGGAAATTTGCGCAGAGTATAAAAATATCATTAATGAACAAATATCGGATGGTATTGTAGAAGAATGTAAGAATAATAATTGGAATGATGGTTATTTCATGTCCCATAGAGCGGTCATTAGGCCCGATAAGGAGACATCTCGTGTTAGGATTGTTTTTGACGCTTCGTCACAGGGTGAAAATTGTAAATCATTAAATGACTTATTAGTGTCCGGTCTTAACCTAAACCCTAACATTTTGGATATAATATTAAAATTCCGTAAATACCATATAGCATTTTCGGCAGACATAGAAAAGTCCTTTTTAATGATTAGTATTGCCGAAATAAGTCAAATATTTAAAATTTCTATGGTTTGATGATTTTGAAACGGATTTAATTAGAGTTATGAATATGACTCGATTACCCTTTGGAGTTACTTCAAGTCCTTTTATACTTGCTGCTACGATAAAATATCACCTTAAGCAATATAAAAATGATTACCCCGAAACTTTTGACATGCTAAATTCTTCCCTTTATGTGGACGACTTATTTTACGGAGCAAACTGTATCGAGGATGCATATCAGCTGTCGTCTAATGCTGCCTTTATTCTGAAAAATGCAGGAATGAACTTACGTAAATTTAATTCCAATTCCGCTGAATTAAAAAAAAGTTTGGGTAGAAAACAAATTTTAAGGAAATGAGTCGCTTGCACTGTCAAAAGTGTTAGATCTAATTTGGAATACTGAAGAAGACAATATAAAACTTGATTTACACGAATTTTCAGATTCTTTTGAAAATATAAGCGGTAAAATAACAAAAAGAGTCGTTCTTAAAACCTCCGCAAAACTGTATGATCCAGCAGGCTATGTTACGCCATTCACAGTTAGAATTAAACTTTTGCTGCAACAAATATGGCTCTTAGGAGTTGATTGGGAGGATGAACTTCCCCAGGACTTAAAAACTGATTTTGAAAACTGGTTCTCTGATATAGAAACTGTTAAAACTATTTCAATTCCTCGTGAATACTTCCCTGACTGCGACGTGGTGAAAAACTGTGATTTACATATTTTTAGTGATTCAAGTCAAAAGGCTTTTGGGTGTACAGCTTACTTTCAGTACACCAACAAATTAGGTGAAATTAAAACTACCTTCGTTTGTTCAAAGAGTAGGGTTGCTCCCCTTAAAGCTTTAACGTTACCACGGTTAGAACTGATGGGAGCTGTAATTGCTTCCAGAGTGTCGAAATATCTTCAAAAGCTATTCGGTGATGTTATAAAAAACACCTTTTTGTGGACTGATTCTAATATAGTATTATGCTGGATCAAAGGATCCCCCAAGAACTGGAAACCCTTTGTTTGTAACAGGGTCACCGAAATTCAGGAAAATACCAACCCTCGGCAATGGCGATTCTGCC
This sequence comes from Cheiracanthium punctorium, assembly GCA_038373885.1. Taxonomy (NCBI): domain Eukaryota; kingdom Metazoa; phylum Arthropoda; class Arachnida; order Araneae; family Cheiracanthiidae; genus Cheiracanthium; species Cheiracanthium punctorium. Next base: position 60,629 of record JAWZYV010011955.1, read on the forward strand.
ACGGTAAGCAAAATCCGGCAGATCTTTTAACTAGAGGTTTGACTGCCGAATCACTGAAGAAAAGTTCTCTTTGGTGGCTGGGGCCATTTTGGCTACAATGCCCTACTACAGAATGGCCAGAACAACAGATAACTCAAATAAAAGATGAAGACATCCCTGAAGCCCGTAATAACATTTTAGTCAATGACTGTATTGTTCAAAATAAAGAAGAGCTGCTTGACATAAATAAATTTAGCTCAGTCACAAAGTTTTTAAGAATAATAGCATATGTTAAACGATTTATTAATGCTTTGAAAAAAACCAATGTAAATAAGGGTCCTCTTTCTACAGAAGAAATTCAAATGTGTGAAGACATGTGCATCCGTAAAGTTAAAATGGAATATTTTTCTTCGGAAATAGCCTCTCTAAATTCTCAAAAACCCATTTCACCAGATTCCAGTATATATAGTTTATGCCCTTTTTTAGATGAAAACCAAATTCTTAGAATAAGAGGAAGATTGGAAGAAGGCGAATTAACAAGAGAGGAGATACACCCAATTCTACTACCAAGTAATTCACGATTTACAGAATTAATAATATTACGAGACCACAATAAAGCTATGCATTCTGGTGTAAGTATTACTTTAACGAAGATTCGTCAAAGGTATTGGATACCCAAAGGAAGACAAGTCGTAAGAAAAGTTATAAACAGGTGTCTCATATGCAGAAGGTATTCAGCGAAAACAGCAAGTCAAATGACGGGACAGTTGCCCAAGGACAGAATACTTGAATCTCCTCCCTTTAGTGTGACAGGTGTTGACTTCACCGGACCCATATACGTAAAGTTGGGAAAAGAAACCCAAAAATCTTATGTCGCATTATTTACATGCGCAGTCACTCGAGCAGTTCACCTCGAACTGGTCTCGGATTTGTCTTCTAAAAGTTTTATTTTAGCACTTAGACGCTTTTTGTCCCGACGAGGGAACACTAAGATATTTTACTCAGATAATGCTAAAACTTTTAAATGTGCTAGTAAGGACTTACAATACTTTGTAGACCTGATCAAAGACAAAGAAATCCAGAATTTTGCATCATCTGAAGGGATAACCTGGAAATTCATAGTTGAGCTTGCCCCTTGGTGGGGAAGGTTCTATGAAAGATTGATGAGATCGATTAAAGAACCGCTCAGAAAGGTCTTAGGAAAAGCTCAGCTAACCTTTGAAGAGATCGACTCTTCTTGCCGAGATTGAAAATATTCTTAACCAAAGACCGATTACTTATGTATTTAATAATCATTCAGAGCCAGAACCCTTAACCCCCTTCTCATTTCTGTTTGGTTGGAAGAAAAATAGAATATCCATACAACTTTGTAGAAATAACAAACAGATCTTCAACCAAAGAAGGACTGAAAAAAAGGAAATTATACCAATCTAAGATTTTGTCTCGGTTATAGAAAAAATGGAAAGGCGAGTACCTTTTGAACAACAAAAATTTCCACGAACTTTCGACTCCTCAGAAGAAGAGGACTTACAAGTTGGGGACATTGTTCTCCTTGAAGGCTCTACTAAATCTAAGTTCTTGTGGAACTTAGGTATGATAACACAAACTATGAAAGGTAGAGATGGACTCGTTCGATCATGCGTCGTAAAAACTAAAAATGGAGAATTTCGACGCCCAGTCCAGCTTTTGTATCCACTGGAAATCAATGACTGATACATAAACATTGAACTTATGAATCATTACTGAACTTTAAGTGTTAAATTCTTTGACTTTAAAAATATTAATTTTGACTTTGTAATTAATCTAGAAATTTGTGTTTAGTAATCATCTGTTTAAATTTAAGTTGTACTTTGAAGAAAATTTATATGTTCACATTGTTACCTAACCTAGTGCTATTATAGATTAAGGTAATTGGTAAGTATTTTTTTTGTTGTTGTTGATAAAGAGAAAAAGGTGATAATTTTTGTAAAATTATCAGGTGGGGAGTGTTGCATAACCTCCTTTTAATCACGCTTGATGGTGCTAGTTGTCTATATCCCAGATCTATGGGATAAAAAGTTCATTGATCTCTGCGGAAAAAACCCCCACTTGTTTTGCTACTGCGTACTGCGTAGGTGCTTAGGGCTGAAAGATGCCTAACCCCTTTGTATTTTGGGCTGAAAGATGCCCCTTGTGATATTAAAATGTTTAATGTTTGTGGCAATTGTAAATAAATGTATAAATGTAAATAGAACCACCGTGTTTGCTTTCTGCGGAATAATTTTGTGAATTTCAGAGCAACAGAAAAGCTATTTTCAGTTTTGCACAAGTGGACCCCACTCCTTTACTATCCTACAGTACTCGGTATAGTACCTCCCCCTGCATCCTCTCATATTACACCAGCTCCTTACTACACAACAAACAGAAAGAATGTGATCCGATCTAGTTACAGTCCAAAAGCCTGTTGACTGGAAAAGATACTACTGTCATAGTTCTTTTAAACTGATGTAAAAATAAGCAAAATTATGATAAAAAAACAACAGTTTTTAGAATTGTTTTATATATAAACAATACTATACAGATATGCCTTCTTCATGACTTAGGCAATTTACCCCCCCCCCCCCCCCCAAAAAAAAAAAAAAAAAAAAAAAAAAAAAAAAAAAATTACATTACAAAATTGGCTGAGACAAACAACATTTAGATTTGAAAAATTTTTTAACCATACAGCACATAAATTTAACTAAATTTCTTTTTTCTGCATGTTTCATTACTGTTAGAATAATTGTTCCTAAAAGTGCATAGTACAACTTCTGAAGAGACATTCTAAAAAACTTTGAATCTCTATGCAATTAAGTTAATTTAATTTAAAAATAACTTTAAAAGTTGCATCATTTCTGGAGAAAAAAAAAAAAAACAGCCAGTTTCCCCTTTTTCTCCCCAACCCCCATTTTTTTATTATTTGTTATTGACACACTCTTTTTCCTTTTTGCTTAAACTGATTTTAAAAAATACTGATTTAAACACTAATAAAATAATTTAATTTGATTTCCAATAACACATTAAAAAATTTTCAATTAAAAATAAATAAATACCAAGTTTTTACCTGACAGGTGATAAGATTCCTATTATAAACAAAGCATTGTCTGCATTAAAAAAATAAAACTAAAAGTTATATTACTGCTCTAAAATAAGTCAGAATGGATGTAATTTAACTTGTAGTCGACAGTAAAAAAAAGAAACTTCCAAGTTTTGACACATGTTTACTAGATATATATTTAGATTTTATTTAAAGTTTTTTATATTTTAAAAATAAAAAAATTAAATTTAAAGTAAAATAACTAACTCATTAACTTTTAAATAAAACAAGCACTTTTTAAATTAAATAAATAAAAAAATATTTTACAAAAACATGCATGCAGCATAACATTTTAAGAAAAATCTTCAAAATATTTGTTTTTTAATTAAATTAACCTATTAGGACTCAAATACCCACCGTTTTTATTTTAAATTATCTTACTTTATTTACATGTGAGTAAAAAAAATAGTTTGTTTTGTTAAGAGCTACACCATTTTCTGAAACAGCTTTTGCAAAGTTATTGTTTTTATGAAATTTTTTTGAAAAAAAAACAAAGTTTATGAATTTTTGGGGGGTTCCAGTTCTAAACAGGACTATCAAATTAATTTTTTCTATGATCTCCAAACCTTTGTGAACATTTTGGTATAAACTTCAATTTAATATATTGAAAATAAAGAAAGTTATGATTTTTTATCTGAAAAAGCACCATTAAAATAATTGTTTGCAAAAACGCCATTTATGGTCACTTTCCCATTATTTTAATAATTTTTATCTTAAAAAGTATTAGAGATATTGAAGTAAAATTTTATATTGTTAGTTAGAACACTAATGGCTACATTTATAAAAATTTTCTAAGAAATCCGAGACGGTGGGTGACATGGCCTGGTTGATTTGAAATGTAATGACCCACTATCAGTCTTTTTGCTTTTAAATTGGTACAAATTGTTTTAGTCCTATATCAATTCTGAAGAGCTTCTGGATATATTGGCCTTTATCAAAAAACAGAAAGGAAAAAAAAGTAAGAAAATCTGAAACACTTTGATTTTAAATGCGCACTAAAGTGCTATATATTAAAAGCGTATTATAATCCATGGGTCTTCCCTATTTTCTTTCCTTATCCCATTAAGTGTGAAAGTATATCATTATTCATGAGTATGATTAAACAAAATTAAAATTGATATTTCCAACATCCTTTTTCTGGATGTAATACATTAGAAATAGATGGGAAAAAGCTGTCCAAAAAAATGCACATTTCAAACTGAATCAAAGTTTCAACAACTTATTCAGATGTATTCATAATCCAGGTAGCAGATGATAAATTGCGCCAAGCGTTAGAATCACATCTTTTCAAAATCACATATCAACCCTTTTATTTTTCGCTAAAATAAAAAGCAGCACATCTGCCGAGTGTCCGCTCTTCTCCCTCCCAAAATTTGGAGAGGGTTTAAACCATTCGCTGTAGCTTCAGGTCGTAAAATATCTTATTCGAGAAACAACCTGTCATTCAGAAGAGTAGTCATAACAATAAGTTATTTCCTACTGTAAATGATGCTTTACAACGTTTTATAAATGCTGTAAGTAATTAATAAACACCACTTGGTTATTGTTTATTTTTTCAGACTTTCGAAACACATTCATGCAAACTTAATGTTGGCTGCACGGAAAGTTAAAGACCAGGGCAGTTCTGGAAGTGTGAGGTCTAGCATTTTCTCTTTAGTCTAGTTAAACAACTTGGTTGTCTTATTTATATCTAAAGTACTAATTTTTCCTATACTATACTTCTTCTGAAGCAGGGTGAGAAATTGGGAGCAAAAATCTAGGCGTCAATGGCACCTAACTTTTTTTTCCCGGTTGCCAAACTGTCTCGTTCAGGTGCAGTTTCGAAAACCTTTGTTTTGTTTATATGCATAAACTATAAACAGGTAGGCTTAATGATTATGTACAGTAATAATTAAGAAGATCAGGACTATTAAGATAGTAATAAATAGTAAGTAAATATAAAATCAATTTTTATAGCTTTCCACCTATGAATCCAGAATAAAGTATTATGATACATTTTACAAGAACATGGTCTTTAGTTTTAGTTTAGAAGTATTTTATAAATTGTTGCTATATAACTACAATGCCTATGGTAGATAAACTTATGCAGTATACGTGTACTAGCTTCAAAATGTCACCTGATCAACCACCACTGTAAGCAAACAGGTAGTACATGTTAAAATTGTGGAAATATGTATTTGTATTCTCAGTGGGTTGAACTGAAGTTGGGAGAGGGTCTATGAAAGCTTTAAATGTTACCAAGAAGGATTTATTATTTTTAATTAAATTACTTAAAACATATTTTAATACAAACTGAACTTTTTATTTAAATATAAAAATTTTAATAATTAAGATAGTTTTTTATTTGAAAATATTAACTAATCCAATTAGTTTTTTTTATTTACATTATCTCATAAAGGAGTTTTATTTTAAAAAGATAAATTTTATTAAGTTTAAATCATCAAATAACATTTTTAATTCAAGTAATATTTTTATTTGAATCATCCTAATTTAGGCCGGAAGTCCGAAATTTAGATTTTCCCAAAATCCAGACGTTTTGCTAATGTCATCCCCCTCCCCCATACACACACAAATAAATAAATCTTTTTTCGTTTTTTCATGAAATTGCATTAATTATTTGCAGTCAATCCATGTATTGTTTTCAGTCACGAACTGCTGCACTTAACCAGCAGTTATTGCGGCGCTGCAAATAAAATCCAAGATGGCATTCGGGCCGTAAATCTGTACTCTCCTGCGGTAAATAATTATATTTAATTAATGAACATTAACTAATCCAAATAACTTTTACACTGCCTTATTTAAAAGGATCACGCGTTTTCATCAATATTGATATCAAGTATTATCGTCGCATTTTCCCACACCACTGTGGAACCCCTTCAAATGGAGCCTTTGAAATACAATTCAATAAAACAGCCCTTCATTAGCATTTTCCCCTACATTTGAATTTATTTTGTAAATTATTTTAACAAAAACAACTAGATGTCAAAATATACAAAAATAGATGTCAAAATTCACCACAAAAAGTAGTTTTTAACAAAACTGATACCTTGGGGGGGGGGATTCCTCTCCCAGATTTACTTGTCATCTAAAGTCGTTCGTTATTGTAACGATAGTGTAGAAAATGAGCACTTCTTATTTATAAAACTTTCAAAAGTTATTCTAGCTTAATCATTTTGTGTATTAAACCTTTCATAGGTATATGTATGGGCATTTATTTTTTTTTTTTAAATGTAGTTTTCTGTAACTGTGTCTATTGAGCAGTCATTGGAGCTTAAAGGATTTAATGTAAAGGCATTTCAGGACTGTTAAGTCATTTTTGTTTTATTCACAGTTCTTCATGACTGATAAAAGAACATTATGGTTTGAGCATAAGCAATTATGTAGATAATGAAATGTCCTAGTCAGTCTTGGAGCACATAGTGCTATCAACTAGGCAATAGAAAGTGCCTGGTTCAAACCCAGATCACATCAATTGATCTGGTTGTTTGGAGTTTTCCATGGTTTTCTTTGAAACTTGGTGTAAATATGGGTTAAGACTCCTTAGACACCCATGTATAGCCCTCCCCCCCCCTCAATGTCGACCTAGATCTGTGTAGATAATTGGCTGTAATCCCACAAATCAAATCAAAATTGTAATGAAATGAGTGTTCATCAAGCAAAAATACCTGTGCAAAAGTTGTCAGAAATTTGGCAATAATTAATTTAAAAACTATGCTTCCACATATAAATTCCTTATGTTTTGTATTATAATCCTATGTCTGAAGCTGTATGTGAAAGTTGGGGATTCATTATAAATGCAGACGAGTGTCTAAAATCCGCAAACGGCCAATATCTGCACGCCTTCTCTGATGTAAATGATGAAATTTGCAGTCATCTGCTAGTGATGAAATTGGTGAAAAGTGTCTTAATTCTAGATAAATATAATTCTAATGATGATGATGAAAACTTATAATGATAATTGTATGGTAATAATAAATTCATTTAATAAAAGTTTAAAGTTAAAGAAGAATACCTGACATTTTTAGAACAGCAAAGGTCTGTAACAAATCAAGAATTAATGAAATTGTACCATTTGCAAAAATAAATAAAAGAAAGAAAGAAAAAGAGAAGGAAAGAAACTGAAAGTAGAAAAAAATAATACTTTAAAACAAATCACCATAGAACATGCTTTCAAAATTAGAAAAAGGAAATTTTGAAACCATTTGCATGTCTAGACTTCGTGTAATTTTTTCTTTTTCTCCTATGCTTTTGTATTTAATGTGAAAATATAAATGAAATACTTATTGACTGTTTTTATTTCACTGCAATGGTATTCTACTTTTTTAAATCAGAAATGTGATAACACTGGTCTACAAAAATGAACTTTTTTTTTCTTTCACAAGAATTAAAATAAGATTCTAAAAGTATTTTTCGTGCGGAATTCAAATATCGTTTCGGTTTTTCTCCATCGGGCAGGAGGTATTATGTGATATTCATTTGAATTTGTGATAATATTCTAAAAAATTCGTAACCAGCTATCTAACTCAAAATTATAATTACTCATTCTGACTGACCTAGAAAGTGGTAGATAGTGATTTTTGGACATATTCTGCATTTGGAATGTCTCTTCTTGGTCCAACAGTAGTGATCCAACATATTGGAACTACCCTTGCCTTGGTGCCTCTTCTCCATTGTAGAAATTTGCTGATGGAAATGCTCGCCATGTTCATTGTTGACAACTCCAAGATTTTTGGGGAAGAAGTCTTAAGTGAGAGTCCAATAAGTGAATTTTTAGACATGTTGCATCCCATAGCTTTATAAGAATCCAGAAGATCAGCCACTAAATCACGATAGTTTTCCGCTTTATTGTTTCCAAGGAAGTTGCAGTATAAACTTTTGAAAGAGTGCCAGGCTGCTTTCTCCAGTGGATTTAACAATCCTTAGAAATGTTCATCAGCCATTAATGACCGAATTTGTGGTCCTATAAAAATTCCTTCTATCAGTTTAGCATTACTGACTTTGGTGGATTTCGATTTCAAGTACAAGAATCCATCAAAGTTTATCATAGCTTTGACGAAATTTTTCATTACTCCTAACTTAATATGCAATGGAGGTAAAAATATTTTTTCAAGATTCACTAAAGGGACATATGACACATTTTCTTGGCCAGGGCTAAGAGATCCATTTTTGCGTCATGACTTTCTAAGTGAGACTTCTTATCTCTGTCCCATTCACACAAAAAATAGCAAAATCTGGTGAACCCAAGTTGCAAACCAAGCAATAAAGCAATGACCTTTAAATCACCACAGATATTCCATTCATATTTTTCATATTGTATTTTCTCTAAAACTAATTTCATATTTTCATATGTCTTTCATATCAGTGGCATGCACTACAGGTATTGATGGAAGTTCATTGCCAGTATGTACATGGTTCGGACGGTGCTTGAAATACCTTAAAAAGTACTTACTTCTTTTTTTCATTTTTAAGGCCTTTAAGTACTTAAGCACTTTTTAATTTTTTACCTATATCCTTAAAGTTTCTCAGTATAGCCGCAAGGTGCTTAAAAAGTGCTTAATTTCTAGTGGTAATCGATCATAAAAAAATCGTCTGGCATCGAAACTTTTAGTTCCCCTTTTCCAGCCTCAAGCTGCGTTCATATTGATCGTACCGTAACGCGATGATGTCATACGTTGGAGCCCCTTTTCAATAGCCAAGGGCCCCCTTAGGAGCCAGTCCAGGCCCGATTGTTCTTAAAAGACTGAATCTCAACCAAAACTAGTCTGTTGCGCCCGGTGCGAGTTTAACCATTCTACCCCCCCCCCCCCCAAAAAAAAAAAAGTTCATCTAAAAGTTTATCTTAAGTTATTTCTGCTTTTTTGCCGTGCGGCTTTGTGCCCTGTGAAGGAGTACTGTACCGAATAAACACTGCCTTAAGCTATTATTAAAGTAAAAACTCAACTACACTACAAGTAATTGGCAAGCTCAGGAAACGCTGAGTGGTTTTAAAATAAACCCCAATGTTATAAATATCAAAAGTAATAAATGAATAGAAATATCAACAACACGCAACATTCAAAGCTTAAAACAAACAATTCCCTGAAGCACAATCATTACTTAATCAACAGCTGGCCGCCCACGGAGAAAAAAAAAAGTTTACTTTTGACTGGAGCCTGCTCATCGGATCGCTGTTTCACTTTATCAGCATGTGCTATACTGTCCGAACTTTTTGCGAATGCAAGAAGTTTTTACAAGTTATTTATTTCTATAAATTTACCTTTGTGAATATAAAAACTGATGTTTTATATAAAATCGGACACTGATTATTTGAAAATGGAAATTGTAAGCTTCGTAAAATAGCGGTAAATACTTTAAAACATATGGGAAAGGAGATATTTTTACTGCTTATCCCCCCCCCCCCCAAAATACATCCCAGTGCGATGTTTCTTTTTTTTTTTCTGGAGGGAGGGGATCGCGGGTGCGGCATTTCTGATAATTTTCTAGTTAATTAAGCTCATTTTCGTGGGTGCGATGGGTGCAGCGTTTCTGCCATAAATTACGGTATATGGACATACATGTTACTTGAGAGAAAAAAAGGAATTATTTTGTCTGTATTAATTGCTTGTACATACATGTGCAAGAAATTGTGGGCTTTTCAATTTTGGAAAATTGGCACATTTGCACTTAAAGCAACAACCTGCCAACTTTACAATAAGAAAATCTAAAGTTTGGGAATAACGAAAGTAATAAGGGGCTGTCCATAAATGATGTCACGCTTTTTAAAAAATATTCTTTGCCTCCTGCTCACACTTCACCATACCACCCTTGGCACATGTCATGCTGTATTACATATACATATACTTACAGTTTTAAAAACAAAGCACTATGCTAGAAATCAAATTTAATTTTCTGATTTTAAATGTTTTATTTTAATGTAAATGTATAATGTCACACACTTTGTCCCCCCCTCCCCCCTCGTCTCAATTTCACAGCCCTCCTTTCCTCCAAGCGTGACATCATTTGTGGATAGACCCTACTTAAGAAAATTTTGGGGGTCCTTAAAAAGTGCTTATTTTTTTTTGCTCTGAAAAGAGTCTGAACCATGATGTAGCAGCACAGCCTTCAAACTAACTTTCGAGGAGTCTATGAACAATTGCCACTCATCTGGCCGGTGTTGATGCCCAAGAGTTTCCATAACTGAACAAATATCATTACAAAACACAATATCATATTCTTCAGAGAAGCAGTCTTTGAAAACACTATAGCAGCTACGATAGCTACATATTCTTGTACTTTTTTGGAGTAGATTCCACCCTTTAAGTCTGGAAGTTAATACTTCAGATTGCTGTTTTGACAGATTTAAATCCCGAATCAGTTCAGTAAGATCTTGATTGATTGCAAATGTATGGTTCTGATGAACAGCTACTGGCTTTGTATGTAGGATCATTTTGATTTTCATCTGAATCATTTTGAGTCAGCTCAATACTGACACATCACAATGCCAGATTAACAGGTCTGAGCATGACCCCAAACATGAATGAATCTGCTCAGTCTTGTTTTTGCGGTGCTTCAGCATGATATTACAAATGTCCTTAAATACAGCTTGGGTAAAATTGCTACATATGAGGTAATGGTTCCTATGACAGGTCAATGAAAACGTTAAAATCGGATTTTGAAAAGTAGCTTTTACAGAAAAACCATGCCTGATGGGGAAAACTCTACATATCTGATTCTACACATCTCTATGGGGAAATTGACTACATATCTGAATTCAGGATGAAAAAATGCACTAGATTCACTATTCAGATTTCTTGTGAAAAAAACCTTGTCGACCAGTGTAATTTGTTTTATGGCCCAAAATCTACAAAATCCTAAAATCCTCCCAAGCTCTGCAGATTTCTGGCTCTCTACTGTATTATGAAAAAGATTAAAGGTCAATGATGGAAACAAAGATTTTGGGACCATGGACATGAAAGTATTTATTTCATTAAGTGGTTCTCCTGTAGGTTGTAAGTGTAAGAAAGCTGTTTAAAAACGGCTTTAATTGATAAGTATGACATTAAATATTATAAACTTTTCAAGAATATTTCACTGTCAACCTCCATTCAATCCTCGGTTAAAACAAAAGTTGTCTCAAGGGTTTTGGAGGACGAGGAAACTTTTCTCCCATGTTTTAAATAGTGTCATGTCTATAATAACGGTGTTCTGCCTGAAGAGAGATTGTCATCACAAGACTTTTGAACAGCTTTAAAAACAAACCAATGATGTTAAGCCCTTGAAAAAATTAGTGCTCCTTTACCCTTTGCACTATGGACTGACATTAACAGTAAAAGCCATATGTCTCATGAATTTTTTCTGGAAGTTGCATTAGCACAAAAATTTCCTTCAAAGATGAGCCAAGAATTTACCTGTTTTTGGAGATCTTGCAAAATTCCGTATATTTAGCATTTTTTCCTGATAATTTTGTAACTCTTATAGGTTTAATCTCGATGTCGGTTCACAGTGCAACTTGTAAAGAAACATTCTAAAATTTTCAGTCTGTAGCTCAATTAAATTTTTTAAAACGCTGTTCAAAAGTTGCTTATGGCTGTTTCACTTTAAAATCATGCATCAAGGCCGGCTTAAGGCATGTGTTATTGCACAAATGCAATTTTGAGAGGGGTGCAAAAATGAGAATTTGTGCTGTAAAAGTTTAATTTTTTTTTTTTGTAAATTTGAATGCAAATGATCCATTTGAATATGCTAATAACTTTTCTTCAAGAAATATATTGTTTGAAAGTACAGTAGAGACTGGCTGTGTGGGTTGCTTTGTGAGTACTTCTAACAATACCTATTCTGGTAGAGTTGATGGAGTGAAATTTTAAACCTAAATTTAATAAACCCTACTTTAAGTCTACTCTTTCACAAGGAAACCCCTCTTTCTTGCAATTTTTGTTATTTGAAAATGATACTTTATCGTTGTTGGATTATGATGCACTAATAAAAACACTTCAGCTGCCAAAGCTAGAAAAGTCTACTGCTAAGTGTATAATATGGATTATTTAATAAATTTTCTGTATTTTATTTTTTAATTTTGACATCACTACTATCAGTTTATAGTTTTATTGATGAACCTTTTCTAGAAAAATGCATACCAAAGTTTATATTTCTGAACTTTCTCATACTTATGTACCGACATAATATTTCTTAATATTAATATAGGGGTTCCCAAACATTTTTTTCTGCAGCACACTTTGTCAGGCTAAAAATATTTTGCCCCACCCTTCTCAGGCTAAGAACTTTCACGACAGGTTACCTTTAAAGCAATGTGAATATGAAGGCTAGAATGAAGTAGTTAAGATGCATTTTTATAGTCTTTTGTTTATAGGGCTAACTATCAAGAAAGTACTCGCTTGGGAAAGGGATATAGAATTTTACGTCCCCCCCCCCAAAAAAAAAAAAAAAAATCTCTGGCAGTTCCTGTAAAAGGGAAGCAATTGGACAATGAACTCCCTCAAAAATTTTTGTTTTCGCCACTTGGTTATCGGCTTCTCTTACTTTTTTGTGGGATACTGGTTCAGAGGGATTGTTTTTTTACTATACTGCCCCAAAAGCTGGACTTTTCTGGATCTAGACAGCACCTTTGGTATATGCTGCCACCCCAGGGTGCTGCGGCACACAGTTTAGGGAGCCTCTGTATTAGTATATTCAAACTGAAATGTATTTTTCATGAATATTAAATCAAATGAAACTTCTGTTGTAGTTAGAATACATAATTTGTTGGTCTGTCAGACCAGTAAAGTTTTTTACATTTTTCTCTTGCAGAACTTCCTTATTTAGTTCCACAATAAATGTCATCAAATTTTACCAATACATGTTATATAATTTGATCTACAAGGGGCATGCAAAAAGTAAGTTACACTTAAACAATGTAGGTCAAAAAACACTTTATTGAGCAGTGTGCTACAATACAATATGACACACATAAAGCACACTACAATAATCTCCCAGTCGCTGCAGACATTTGTTGGAACGCTCCACCAATTGTTTGATGCCTTGATGATAGAATATCACCCCTTGATCCCGGAGCCAGCATAGAACAGCTGTCTGAACCTGGCCATCGTTGGAAAATTGCTTCCCACCCAAATGCTCTGAGAGTTTCCTGAACATGTGAAAGTTTCAGGGCACCAGATCGGGACTGTATGGTAGGTGCTCCCAGACCTCCCATCCAAAGCTGCGAGCCAAATCCTGTGTTGTGCATGCCTTGTGAGGTCTTGCATTGTCATGCAAGAGGACAATTCTATGCTGAACTTTCCACACCTCTTGTTCTTTAGTTTTGTGCAAACATCTTACACCCGTATTCACGAAACTTTCTACCAGCTGGTAACAGCCGGATTACCATAGAATCGGATGGTTAAAAAAAAAATGGTATTCACAAGGCCAAATCGGCTGGTTACATCTCGTTTTTAACAGTCGAATGTAACCAGCCGAATTCGGGTGGTTACCGGCCTGTTACATTCGACGCATGCGCTGTGTGGCTCTAATCTGTTAACAAACATGGCGGACTACAGCGCTGTTGAAGACAGAAGATATGGAAATTTTAGAATTTATTGATAGATTTGAAAAATTTATGTGTGAGGAGAAAATAAACAGTTTAGAAGACTTGTGTGTCAAGGATTTTCCAATACATTACCATCAAAATAAGTAAACGGTAAACAGGCGAAAAAGGAAATGTTTTAAATTTACAGCAAACGTGTCAATGAAATTATGGCGCAGCGGTAAAGCGAGCGATTGGCAAGCAGTAGTTCCAGGGTTCTGGCCTCGCTGCGGCCAAAGTTTCCCTTCTTGCTCTCTCACCCCCCCCTTTTTTTTACATCTCTTTTTTTTTTTTTTTCTAAAAAAGTAAGGCCCTCTGGGATGAAGTATTTAACCATTGTAATTAGGTGTATAAATTCGACATTATACTACAATACCATCAAAATCAATCATGATCCCAATCCTGTCAGAAAAAAAGAAATAATTTTATTTTTTTCCCAGCAAGAGCATTGCAAAATTTAATAGACAAAGCCATGTGAATTAGCAGGGGTTAGCTGGGCTGGAACAGGTTTCTTTAATTAGTCCCCTTTCTAAAATTCCTTTAATTGATTTCCCACCCTCCCCCCCAAATTTTAGTCAATGAAATTAGTAGTTTTTTTATTTGCATTGATTCTGCAGTTCAACTATAGGTAAAAAAAAATTTCAGCGCTACATATCCCCCATCTCCTCCCAATTTTTATTTGCCTACGATTTTGCAAAAGAAGAACATGTAGCTTTGAGACAAAAATTCATTGACATTTGTTTTATCTGTTTCATGGGGGAAGAAAATGTAAATATTAACAGAGTCTGTTTTAAGCTTATAGTATTAAATATTTATTTACATACATCCGATAAAATAACTAATATAATTCTTGATTTTTGCATTATTCCATTAATAAAAATACATGAGGCATTATTCACTATTAATATTTAAATTGAATACTCTTTTTCCCCGTTCCTGCTTTATTTAAATAAGTTGTACACTTCGTGCTAAGTTATTACTCATAAATTAATCACATGCGAAAAAAATCTTATTTTAATGTCTGACTACAGAGTGATTAAAGTGTCTTTATTGTGGGAAAAAACTTGCAATTTCGAGTGGAGATCTGCAATTCCTTTTTTTTTTGGGGGGGGGGAGGGTCCAAAAATTTCTAGTCCTTGATATGAAAAATCAAGAGACAGCCTAGTTCATAACTTCAGTTAAAAATTGAGTAATGGCTACCTCATAAATCATTATTTAAGACCCAGCAAGAACCATCTCAACACAATCACATTTTAATATTCACGTATATATTTACCCTTTACTGTATAAAATCACAAAAAATTGCAGAGCTGCTCTGATCCATATTTTTGTGATTAAAGTATGGTCACCAGTAGGTTTCAACATTAGAATCACTACAATTGTATTAAGACATTGTAAAAATATTTGCTTTTTTATGCATTTGAAATTTTAATTATTGATACTAAAAAAAAAAAAAAAAAAAACATACCATCTCCTACAGTAAAACAAATAAAATACCCCCAGAGTAAGCTCTTAAGTATGTATTCACAAATTTTTAAACAATCGTACTGTTTTTGACTGTCAGATACATTAAAAAATAAAAATAGGAAACCTTCGAATACCTTTAAAAATTATCTTTTAAAATCAATATATCTTTTAAATTCGTAGGAGTATATAAATAAAATATCGGTTATTAATTACAAAAAATTCAGCAGAAATCTCCGAAATAAATAATTGAAGCATTTGTGATTATAAAAATACATGAAAACACATTACACTCCTGCTTATTTTCAACTATTTTGGAGCGCTCGCGAAGAGGGGTCAAGGGTCGGCTCGGCAATCAGCTGGTTGGATAGCCAGTGCCCTAAGCCAATCACAGATGAGCTTACAAAGCAGAATGCACAAGTACAAGTTAATCGGTGGTCAAACGTTGGTCAGGAAACCAGTGGTTTTAAATAGTTGGTGAATACCGTTCTGAGGTTACCAGTGTGTTACCTGCAAGTAACGGTCAAACGTTAGTTTCATAATCAGGCGGTTACTAGCCGTTTCGTGAATACGACTGTTAATGTTTTGCAGTACGACTCAGCATTAATGGTTGTCCCCTTCCACATAAACTTGGTGTAGACAATTCCTTTGCAATCGAAAAAAAACCACTAACCAGAACTTTACTCACAGAAGGGGGAACTTTGGATTTTGTCCTCACAGGCGATGATGAGCATCTCTATTCCATCAATGCTTGCTTAGTTTCTTGGGTGAAGTGATGCACCCATGTTCACTACACAAGAAATCATTGCCTTCCGTAGAGTAATGTTGAAGGAATTCCAGGGAGGCTGCAAACCTTGCTCCTTTGTGTTCTGAACTCTAAGAAAAAGGAACCCATCGTGAACATAATTTGCGATAATCCAGTTGTTGATGGACGATGGAATGAGCACTGCCAACAGATATTCCCAACTCCTGTCCAATGTGTGCGACGCTCACTCTGCGATTGCTGCGAATAATGTTTTCCACTTGCTGCACCGTGCCTGGTGTGCTCACTGTTGCTGGCCTTCCTTCCCTTTCCGCAAGCAGTTAAGTCTCTGCGACCATTTTCAAACTGCTGTCACCATTTCACGATGGCTGGACGTGGCACTGCATGTGGTCCATATACTGTTGCTATTTCACGATGAATTTCTGTACTCGTGAAGTGTTTTGCCCACAAAGCGTACTGCCCCGCGTACTTCAACATTGGAGTAAGCTTCCAGTTTACACACCATTTCCTTCTCGTACTGTGCACCAACGACTCACTATCTGACTGAAATTACTACTGTTGGAAGCCGTGAAACTGAACTATCATCTGTGCAAGCTTCAGTCTTGTTTCGCAATGTTACCATCTGTGGAGGAACAAGTGTAACTTACTTTTTGAATGCCCCTTGTATTTAATATTTTTATAAATATTTAGATTTTTTAATTCAGCTCTTAAGAGAAATCAATATATATTTCTCGCATAATTTTTGTTTTGCAATTTTTTAAAAAAATCGTACATACAGACCAGGGAAATCATGGATTCATCAGCCTTTTGGACCACTTAATATTCCAATTTCACCCCCTGGTTTAGACTACTTCTTATTATGAGAAATATTTTAGCTTGTTTTATGAATGTTAAGTTTCATTTTATTGTAACTTAAAAAATGTAAACCTTTTTTTTTTTAATGCAGGAAATTTATGAATTGGTGAACAATGGGTCTACTTGCAGAGCAGAACGTGTATCCCATTATGAAACTGGAACTGAAGCCATTATGAATTGTACTGTCTTCAATACAGGAAAATATTGCCTATTATTTGCTGGGATGGAAGGCAATTGTCGAGTATATAAAATAAAGCATGAGAGAGACAGAGAAGTTGTAGATATAAATGCTGAAAATTCTGGTAAATATTTGGAATGTTTGTTTCAAGTTCATATGTATGCAGGGATGTTAATTCTGCGCTGAGCTGCGCCGAAACACAAATTCTTGTGCCGAACTGCGCTTTTAGCCGATTTTTGCGCTGGTCTGTGCCGAATACGTCATTTTGACTCTCAGGGTGCGCCGAAACACAAATATTGCGCCGAACTGCGCTTTTAGCCGATTTTTGCGCTGGTCTGCACCGAATACGTCATTTTGACACTTTGTTAAATTTTTGCCACGCTCATTTATCTTTTAAAGCGTGTATGGAAAGCTAGTTAGCAGTAAAGCAAGATTCAAACTGCGTACAAAAGCTGCATTCCGAAGCCATTCTACCTGCCCCGGATCAGACCAGTCGGGCTTTGTTAGTCACCTCAATCAGGGCCGGCCAGATAGGCAAACAAGTAATCATCGCAACAGGCACCGTTTTTTATTTATGAAGGGACACGATTTCCAACTTAAAATCATAAAAGCAATTTTGAAAAAAGTAAAAGGGACGTCTTTTTCTACGTTTGCAGGGTGGAGTGGGTGTCATGTACCACAGGGCCGCCCCTGATCTAAACCAGACCGGTCCGTAAAGAAAACAGTATTATATTACGGTGACGTCCCAGCCCCTAAAAAATCACGGTTTATGACCCGGCCCGTAGCAAGAATGAAAATTGGAAGCATGACCGGTTTAGAAATCTGAATCTAGGCTGTCTGAATTAATAGAATATTTCATTTCAAAATAATCCGGAAATCCGCTGCCAGTGGTGTAGTCGCGGGGGGTAGAGATCTGTGCGGGCCCAGGCTTTTGCAGCACGATTCATTCAAGGCACGTGCTGACCTCGGCATTTTCTAGAATGGACCGGAACAAGCGTATACTCTTAAAGACTGTCCTCTGCGCTTGCAAAATCGAGCCTTTCCGGAAATTTTTGCTCTCCTAAAATTTGGACAAGACCAAACGATTGGCTTGTGATTCCTCCCCCCCCCCTCCTTAAATCATGATTAATATACGAGCTGGACCGGGTCTGAATTTTGTATTTTGATTAAATGCCGGGCCGGGCTAGACATTTTCGGCCCGTGAAGATCATGAGCGGGGAGATGCCGTCTCACTACTTTTTCATTCGAGCTTATGTCAGCAAAAGTAAGCGTTCTTCACTTTTTATCATGGACGCATGATTTTTGAGTCTTCAGTTGCGAGTGTTCCTAAACCTTTTTTCTTAAAACTACACCACTGTTTTTCTTTTTGTGTGTGTGCAGGCTCTACGAGAGGGGGCAGACGGGGCGACGCCCCTGGGCCCGTGTTCAGTCAAAGTGCGTCCGCAAATTTTTCAGAATGTGTTACGAATTTCATTTATAGATCCGTAATTAAAATCTTTATTTTAAAATAGACTAAATTTTGAATACATAATTCTAGAATGATATAAATGGCAGAAATGTTAATTCTACCATTTAAATATTAGTATTTTTACAACCTTCGAACATGCATTAAAAGTACCATTGCATATAAGAAATACTTCCCTCCCACTCTCTTTCCATTTAGCATTTATATGAAAACCATTAAAAAGAGCACTTTCACACACACACAAAAAAAAAATTCCTTCCGTCCATGTAAATCCATGTATTGTTTTTACCAAGTTGCTGATAGCATAGCCTCTATACACCCTTTTTTTTTCCAGAGCTTTCCTAAAGTGCTTTCAAATAGTGTTTTGCTTTTAGCAAATGGTGTTTGCTTGCAAACTTTGCTTTTCTTGTATGCATTTATTGTGTTCCTACATCTTCAATTTTATGCTCCAAAATCATGTTAATTCTGATCTCGAATCTTAGTTTTCCTCTCGGAAACTATTTTTTTGTGCTCCCGAGGTGCTCCCAAATGGAATTTTTCTGCTCCCAAATGGAATTTTTCTGCTCCCATGGTGCTCCCAAATGGAAATTTTCGGCTCCGAAATAGAATTTTTCTGCTCCCAAATGGAATTTTTCTGCTCCCGAGGTGCTCCCAAATGAATTTTTTTCTGCTCCCGGGGTGCTCCCAAATCGAGTGTTGGAGTTAACATCCCTGTGTATGTGTACAAAACAACTCTTAACTTTTCCCAGGGTTTTTTTCTTTCTCAAAGGAAGGGGGTGGCAGGTTCTATAACCCTTTACGACCGAGCTCGTGCCATTCTGTGGGTTATAAATTTACGTTTTTTATTACTTTTTAGTCGATAAAATAAAATTGCTGAAAAAAGCAAATTTTATCCTCTAGAAAATTAATTTTAAATACTTCTTTCCGCCAGCAACAATACCTTCTGTATTTAATTGAAATTCTCAAGAAATATAAAATTAAACTTGAAAACATGTCCGGTCTTAAAGGGTTATTCTTTTTTTCACTACTTTTCACCTCTCTCCCACCCTTTTCTCACAAAGTATCGCATTTTACCATATCTCCTCCTTGCCCCTTATCCATGTTATGCTATATTAAGTAAATAAATATGTCATTCCTCAGCCATAAAAAAATAGCTAAAAATGAAATGTTATGTTAATTGGTATTTAAAAATAAAATTAACAGCATTTTTTCACTACAGCATGCACAATAAAGAAACAATTGTTTATATTTAATACTTGATTAAATAATGGAAATTCTGGTTATTTAAGAGCTGTGACTTAACATTTAGCCGTTTCATTAAGTTAGTCACATCAAAAATGTTCTATTATTCATACCAAAAGACCACTATTTTATTAAAAATCAAAATGGAACTATTGTTTCCTTATTTGTGATCTTATATTACATAACTCTAAAGCTGAAAAAGTAATCTTAATTTTTTTAAAAACTAATCTGTCAAAAATTTTCAGCTACAAATGTTACGTTGGGGATTGTCACCATGATTTGTTGGATCACTAGTGAATGACCTCTTTGTATATATCTGTGTGCTTGTGTGCAGTTTAAGAACAAAGTACTATGTTATGGATCATATTTTTAAATTTCATGTGTTTGTCTGTGAAATACATTTGAGGAAAAACTTTCCAAAAATGGTAAAATTTTGTTATCTCTTTAATTTTGTTAACTCAGGTCAGGTATTCCAAAATTGGTGCATTTGCATTGCCCAAACAGTTCGGGTGCCACAGGCAAGGGGTTAATGACATTGGTAAGCACAATTTTCCTTTAACCAATTTGCATCATAGAATATGAAAAGGCCTTTATCATCAAATTCACCATATTCAAGCATCCATAGTTGAGTGTATGCTTAGGGCTGTAATGATAGTGACAGAAAATTTTGAGAATATATTTGTGCTATAGTTAGTGACCATTTGGGGGGGGGGGGGGAATTAATCAAGCGTATGTTACTGTGAAAGACTGAAATTGGAGAATGTCAGCATTCATTGCTGAATGAGAGCACATATCAAATACATCGGTGAAAGACTGAATATTTGCTTATATTCTAGTACTTTTGGACTACCACTGGTGTATGCCAACAAGCAGATATGTTCTGGCAAAAGGTCAACAGAAAAATGAAAACGTACCAAAAATATATTTCTGTTGGGGGAGGCTATTTGTCCATGGTTATAGAAGGAAAGTCCACTACGATATAAATGCCAAGTTCTTTATTTGCTAAATGTAAAACTAAAATAATGATTAACATTTATCCAAATCTTACGATCATTATCCAGAAGGCGAGTAAAATTGAGCATCCTTTCTTCTTGCTCTAGAATCTAAAGCTACATGTCCAAAAGAAAACTAATTCTTCACTGCTGTTTAAATCAACCATGGCATTTGAATTCTCTGCAATTAGTACCACAGTAAAAACTCCACTACATTGTGATGAACCCATCCTGTCTGTGATTGAGCACTCCTCTCAGCATGAGGACCAAAAATGTTATATCATCCTTCGGATGTTTTATAGCACATGAAATGCAGGGAAGGAAATTAAACTCCTTCACATATGCAACATTTACAATGAATGCATGGTGAATGTCGACATTTGCCAGTGTTAGAGAGTAATAAGGATATTTAGCAAATATTTTGGCCATACACTAAATTACTGTGAATGTAGACATTCATTGGTGAAAGTTGACAATCTCCAGATTTCGGACATTCATGGTAACATATACAGGGTTACTGGTAACTTGACACATTTCTTTTAAAACATGATAGGGGAGCCAAAATGCTACAATTTGCATCCCCATATGTATGGCCAAAAAGCAATAGTTTTCGAGAAAATTGAATTTTAAACTTTTTACTTGAATAACCCAAAATTTGACATTCAAGTGCAAATTTTCCAAAATCTACTCTTTAAATGGATTTAATTTCAATTTATTTTCATAGCTGAAACTCTAAGCTAACATAATCATATAATCATAAAAAGTACAAAACTGCTTTAAAATTTCAATTCACAAGCCCTTACGTGTATTTTTTTATTTACACGTTTCCTTTCAAAAGATCATTTAAAAAAATAAATAACATAGCAGTAAATGTACAAATTACAACAATGACACAGCACCACATCAAATTATGAACCAGTTGGGGTTCATAATTTGATGTGGCTAAGATTTTAAGTGCATAAAAACTGATAACTTGATTGGCTGACCAACCATCTTAAATAATGAATGTTGGTACCTTCTTTGTCATTTTTTACCTGCTCTAAGTAAAACTTGCCTTTCTTTATGAACTATCATGTCTTTAATGGACACTAATACGTTTTTGGATATCTGATTTATGAGGGAAAATTGTATTTCTAATTTGTATGCTTACTGCTTAAATATTGTATTTTTTGAGATAAACATTTTTAAAAGGAAAATGTAAATTAAAAAAAAAAAACACAAAGCATGTGAATCAAAATTTTGAGGTTTTTTACTTTTTCACGATTGTTTACATAGCTATAGTGTCAGCTATGAAAATAAATCTAAAAAATAGTGATAACTTGAATGGTTGACCAACAATCCTAAAGAATGAACAGGGCGGTATCCTTTGACATTTGTAAATGTGGTAAGTAAAACTTGCCCTTCTTTACGAGCTACATGTCATTTGATGGACATTAATACATTTTTGGATAGCTGATTAATGGGGCAAATTGTATTTGTAATTTGTATGCTTACTGCAATACTTTTTTTTTTTTTTTTTTTTTTTTTTTTTTTTTTTTTTTTTTTTTTAAGATAAACCTTTTTAGGAATGAAAATGTAAATAAACTTAAAAGAAATTAAATTTAAAGCGGGTGAATTAAAATTTTGAGTATTTTTTGTAAATTTTCTTGATTGTTAGCTTAGGTAGTGTCAGCTATGAAAAAGGTTTAAAAAACGGTGTTAACTTTGATTGGCCAGCTATCCTAAAGAATGAACAGGGTGCACAGTTTTTGTTAAAATGAATAACACCATGATGAACCCATAGATAAAAATTTGAACCCAGTAGAAAGCATTATATAAAAAGAAAAAGCAGTGTGTACATTAAAGTGAGTGTACAGTATTTGTAGTCCTACTTTTCTATTAAAACATGCCGACCAAAGGCCGAATTTATAAAATGCTGAACATTGGGGGAAATGTCTGAAGTGTGCAGGTTTGCGATTCTTTCTCCTCGCATAGCTATTGATCTAACAGTCTAGTTTTGGGTGGTTTTCTCCAGATGTATCTTGAATATATGTTAGAACCCCTCAAAAAGTTCAGAACTTGCCATGTCAACGTTGTCAGACTATCTCTAGAAAGTGCAGTGCAGTAAGACATTTTTTTTTAATTAACTGGGTATAATTAAATTCTAATTTTACACTGAGCGCAAGACTTTTTTAATAAGTAAAATTTATTTTTAACATCAAACAAAACAAAATTTGAAACCTCATTATGCACAAAATTTAAGCTAAAACTCCAAATTGTTTCATGAATATGATTGACAACACACATGTATTGTGATGAATCGGAGTGAATTCAGCGTCAAGAGATTGCTATCATTAAAGAAGTTTTTACTTTTTTTCATGCTGCAAAAATCATGAAATGCAAATTGAATGCTGATTGTAATGTCACATGCGTAATAATATTCTATGCTAGTTGTAAAATTAATCTTAACCCAACAAATGAAATGATTAGAAAAGTCTCTAATAAATTACTTTCCCCAATGAGGACAGATCCAAGAGAAAATGAAAGCAATATAAAATAACTCATTTTATTAAATTTTATTGCAAGATTTATGTGCTTTTGAAATGAAATTTTCTAAAAATTTCCAATCCTCCCAAATTGATAAATCTTTATTAGTTTCGGAAAAAATAATTGCCACCCCCCCCCCCCAAAAAAAAAAGTGAATAAATAAGAGTTGGGTTTTTAGTGCGAAGGTTTGTCATAGATATAAAAACTCACACAGAGAATTTCTCTGTAAAAAATTCAAATTTCTACTATAGACACATATCTGAAACCTAGAAATTAATAATTTCAATATTTCTTAAATAGCAAATTTTTAAAACGGACAACAAAGTATGAACTAACTTTTCCTAATCGCATATTGATTATATAACTACATACAAATTCCTAAATCCATACAAATGGCCCTAAAAGTTTGCAATTATGAATTTAATATCTTTGAAAAAACTTGTAAAATATAAAAGTTTTGTGATTGCCAGCCTCAATCTTCAATATGGGTATGCATAAAAAAAAAGAATATCCATAAACAGTGGCATAACTACATCGTTGTGGCCCGTAGCAAATTCATTGCTTAATATATATTTTTTCTGTAAACGTAATGAGCTTGCAACAGTCTCGTGTTTCAGGGGGGGGGGTGTAGCTCCAGCAGGGAGCCTGTGATATCTTGCTTGTCCAGCCATCCTGCTGTTATCCCACTGTCTAAAATACCAGCGGAAACAGAAGTTATTTTCACGCCACTCTGTCAAAGTCACCATATGTACGTTTTCAGGACAATGCTGGAAAGCAACGATGTAGTTTTAAGGGAAAAAGTTGGAGGATGCCAGTTTAACCTAAACATGGTAGTTAGTTCAATAAAATTATTCCTAAAACAATAAATGAATTAAATCATTAGTTTTTATAATTCATTACTTGATTAATATTAATTACGGTTTCGCATTTGACAAAGACTGCTTTCATCCAAATTACTATACTGTTTTTCTCTGTACATTATTCAGTAAACTTAGCATAAATATGGGTTAGGACCCTTAGAAAGACCCCCACGAAGGGCATCCCCCTTGCATTGTCCTACTGACGAGGATTTGTAAGTGGGCCTTGAGCCCAAGCACACAAATCCAATATACATGTTCACAATAAAATTACTCAGTAATTACAATGAGCATTTTGTGTAATGGAAAGCCCACACAATGGGGGGTTGCCTTGAGCAGCGAGCTTTTAAAAAGAATTTACCATCAGACTGTGCAACCACTCCAAAAAGTATTTGAGTAATAGCCATATTTTCTAATTTTGTTTTGTGAATAACTAATTAGAAACACAACAAATTTTAGAACTTATTTTTGTGTGACATTATTCGTTTTTACAGGGAACATTTTAAATATGAAACTGGCATGGGGCTTGCACTCGAATACTTTTTTTGAAAGGGTGTAAGTGAGTCTTGAGGCTAGTTTTGGTTTAATTTCTGACACAAAATCACAATTTGAAAATTTTGAAGAGCTATTTAAAATAAATTTAAATTAGGGGTCACTCATAAATATCAATATCAACTTTTCCATAATTTTAAAGGCCATCATCCCCTGAAATATCAAACGGTGCCAAGTACAGTCTCCAACATCAGTTTTCATATCGATATCATACCAAAGATGAATCGGATGTCCTTGTGCCAATTTTTTAAATAAAAATTTTAATTCAATTTTTAAAAAAATTTAAAGACAATTCAAAAGCCATACACCTCCCTCCCCATAAAATTTATGCATGAGTGTGTGTGTGTGTGTATATATATATATATATATATATATATATATATATATATATATATATTATATGTATGTATATATGGGATCGCCGAGCATCCATGATCTTCTCAAACACAATTAAAAACACTTGTAAAGCTTAAAAACGTTTAATAAAGTTAAAGAAAAATACAAAACTAAAATGGGAATTAAAATTAACGAAGACAAATTGATAATTCGTCAGGGAATAATATTGCGTAGCAGCAGCAGGTCTGTGTTGTGTATCCTCGGGTAACTTCGTCTTCGTTCGATTGCTCCTGGGTTTGCTGCTGCTGTTTCTCATACTATCAGTCCCGAGTGAGAGCCCCGATCTCCTGTGGTAGAGCAGCTTTTGAAAGCCAGCATCTGGTGACGTCATTCTTGGTTGGAACCTCTTCCTCTCTCCGGTGTTGCCACTTCCAATCCCACACACTTGGCCATCCTAGACGGTGGTGTCCTCATTGCCACGAAGGTTGAATCTGCACTCGTCCGTCCCAAGCCAATCGTGGTGGAATTAGAACCCAAACGTTGGATTTTAACTGTGGTCAGCGTCATTGGAATTCAATTGAGAAGTCTTAAAGAAAAATGGAAAGAGCAGTAACATGTTCATAAAAAGTTCTCTCATCTTGGTTAGCAGACCCCAGTTCTACCTCGAACATTTAAGTTCTTGCATCTTGGGTGGAAAACATCACTGAGAGAAAAAGTCCTTAAGGAATCATCCTTAAATTAATCGTTTTTTTCTTCGAAAGTTATGACTGTCATATCTGGTTAAAAATGACACAATTCGGGTAGAAAAGTCGTATTCGAGAAAGTAAGTGTCGAAGTTGGGAATGTCCAGTCGGGGGTACATTTCTTCCTCTTTAAGTTTGATCGGGCCACATTTTCATGTTTTCAGCGGAAGCACTCTTACACACTGAATCAACTTTCTGCTTAACATAGATATCGTTAGATTTTACTTTTGCTGCTAAATATGAATCTAGGAATTTATGCTTAGAGTTCGAGCCTGGATTTTGTTGAGTACGTTTTATAGTGACAATGTTATTGACCTCAAGTTTGTCAGCTTTCCTTAGTCTTAATTTAGAAGTCTTGAGATTTTCATCTTTTACAATTTCTTGTTTTGCTCCCTTTCTCAACTTGTTTGGGTACGATATTTCGTAATCCAAACGTAACTTCTCATAAATCTTTAACTTTTGTTTAAACTCTTGAATATTTCTACAGCCATATAAAAATGATTTTATTGAAATAGGGTCATAGATTCCATTTACAACATACTGCATTAAAGCCGAATCCTCTACACGACCCCTCGAGCATAATTGCTTGATGATTAAGAAGTATTCCTCAAGTGATTCACTTTCCGTCGTTTTTCGCTTCTGCAGCATTTCATGCAAATCGGTGGCATTAAAACATGCTCCAAATTGAGAGTAACAGCTGTTGGAATTTATCCCAGGAATTCACTTTTGTTTCGCTTTGAATTAATAATTTAGCTTTACCAATCATGCACCTTCGGGCAAAAATTAATTTATGCAAAATAATTGTGTTCAAATTTGAAAATGAACAAATACAGGAGCAAGAAATTTGAAGGAATAGTGCACTAAAGTTCTTTATTGAATGCAATTTTAGAAATTTATTTACATTTAAACACATACACTGAGATTTTATTTTAAAAAAAAAAAGCTTGACATAAAAGTCCATTGGAGAAAATGGTTCAATTCTGTTTTCCAGGTGTACATGCCAAGTAATACATATTCTTTTATCAATTAATTTATTTTGCATATACAGGGGGGCCATAATTAAACTGCAAGTGTTCAAGGGGTGCTGGAGAGAAAACTACCAGGAATATTCCAGTGAAACTTGGTATCTACATGTTTCAGAACATGCGCAAGTCAAAATTGCAATTAAAAAAATTTGCCATTTTCACCCGATAGATGGTGCTATATCGTGTTTCAATGCTTATTGACGTCATATATGCAAATTTTAAGCCCATCGAACAATGTGACAACAAAACCACATTGAGTAATCGTCAATCATGACTCTGAATAAGAGGAACGTGCATTGTTAGTGAAGATATTCTATCAGAATGGTAGCCATTATTGAGCTACTCTGAAAGAATACCGGTGTATGAAACGATTAAGAAGAGGCCCAATGAGTGTCAATGAGAATAAATAATGGTTTAATTGTTTTCCAAAGCGTCTTTATGAATTGTTTAATTTGTGATCTTAATTTACGTTAATTTTTGATTACATGTTACTGTAAAAACTTAATTACTGAAGCGAATTGTATGGAATTTTGATAACCTGTAAATGATGTTTTATATGCCTCTTAGAATGTCACTATGCTCTGTCTATCGGCCTTGGAAGTTGTATATGCCACCGGTGAGCTTTGAAATACGGTACAGTGCCATTTATCGGGTGAAAATGGTGATTTTTTAAATTGCATATTTGACTTGCGCATGTTCTGAAACGTGTAGATACCAAATTTCACTGGAATATTCTCGGTAGTTTTCTCTCCAGCACCCCTTGAACACTTGCAGTTTAATTATGGCCACCCTATATATTTTTTACTCAATAACTTTTCTCTTAATTATGGTTAATTTTGTGTTTAAGTAGAAATTGTCACTCATTCCAAAATTCAAATAGTGTCACAAACTTAAGGAATTCTGGAGGATTTTTAGAGATGCTATATTAAAAAAGAAACAATTATTTAAAGTCTGAAGCTAAAGTATTTTAATGCATCAATGTTTGGATAATTTAATAAGTTATTACTTTTTTCATACCTTGTTTAGAAAGGGGGAGGTCTAAAGTGAAAGCAATCAAATACATAAAAGCTTTTAGTTGTTTGATATTTGTATAGTTATAGTTTCTGTGTAGAAATATAATAGTTTCTATTAACCTCAAGCACATTCATTTTTAGAACTACTCTTTATTTTCTATGCAGATCTATGAATCACAATCTACGAAAATTCATTAGTATAATTTTTTCAGTCAAAAGCAATGAGGAATTTTCATGAAAACCGGGAAAATACAGGGAAAAATATATTTGCCGCAAAAAATTCATTTATATTTTTTAATTAATACAAATTTTAAATTTTTTTTTTTGGGCGGGGGGGGGAAGATTATGCCTGTATTTCATATTTCAGTAAAAAGTGAGATCGCGAACCATAACCTGCACCTAAAGGCCGGCACTCATTCAGCGTGCGTTTCGGTACGCTATAATGGGAAGTCTATGTATTTTTCCGTATCTCCAAGACTGATTGTGGAGAAAAGTTGCCCCATTGTGTGATTGGGGTGGTTTTGTGGTTTTACGCGTTATCCTTTGGCGGCGAATCCCGGCGGGCCATTAAAAGTCAATTAATTCTTCGTCCCTACACTGTATCCCCCCCCCCCTTGTACAATGCCTTGACCATTTAAAAAAAAAAAAAAACGCTGCGTCCAGAAACAGATCGGAAAAACGCTGCATGTGTGCCGGCCTTTAACCGGAGTCACGTCAGTCGAAGCGATTGATTGGCGCCAGTGGTATGCCTATGCATCTAAGAGAACTCGCTAGGGAAAAGATATTCCCCTTTTCCCCTCTCAGCTCTGCTCTGTCGTATAATCTCTACGGAATGTTCCTTTAGAAAGGGCGATATTCCCTTTTGCGCTTCCTCCTGGTGGATTTTCCCCTTCTACCCCATCTGCTTGTATGTGGGCACTGCTAGACACACGTCGTGTGTTTGTTTTTACTCTTTCTCGCTGTTTAGTCTTGCTGTCACCTCGTGCGTACTGTTTTTTGCAAAATCTGCAAGGAGTCGATACCATGATGCCTTGCAGAGAAAGATGCTCAACAAAAGTTGCAAGATGAAGAAAGAAATAACGAAAAGTTTCTGAGCAGATCAAAATATTACAAAAGGAAAAAACAGAAAATTATGGAGGAACAATCTGCTGAATTGTCTAACATCAACCAACAGATTTTGGAATTAAAAAAATAAGCACTTTCACTAGTAAATCTAAAGATTTATTTTATTAAAAATTTGCTTTTTTTTCCCAATGAGCAGGTACTTGTTCATCAATCATTTTGCCATTACTAAGGACCAAACTGCTGGCAATATAAGTAATAATTTTAATTTTACAGGGATAAAAATCTTCCACGGATTCGCGGAATTCCGCATTTTAATTATTTCCATTTTTATTTAAAAACAATATGTAGATTATATAATCACGGCAGAATTCCGAATCTCGTATCTGCCGACTCAAGTTCAATCTTTTTGGTAAATGAGTATTTCCTTTTCAGTATTTCTTTATAAACATTTCTAATGAAACTACAAAATACTTGAATGCTTAGTTAAATTTATGTTTATAAATTTCTTGAATTTTAAATGCTTCTGAAACTTGAATGTTAAGCTAAAAAATCATGACAGATTTAAGACATTGATTTGCATAGATTGACTATGAGAAAAAGAACTGCTTTTCTTTTAAGTAAAGGTAAATGCAGTTTATAATATTTTTTTAATTAAGACTTTTTGTCAGAGCAACTAATTACACTGCAATATAATTTTTACTCTATTTCTGAAGGAAGTTTTGCAAAAAAAAAAAAAAAAAAAAAAAAAAGTAAATAATAATATTAAACCTTCCAAATCAGGCTTTTTATGTTATTTTATTTGTACATAAAAAAGATTGTCTGAAATCCATTCATGAAATAATTTTTCTTGACCTTAGATTTATGGGGAATTTGCTTAAAATCCTCTTTTTAAATAATGATGGCCTGTTTTTCTATTGAACACTCTCTATCTAAAATTGATTATTAAATACTTATTTATGCATGAGTACTGGGAATTATTTTAATCAAGGTAAAAATAATTAATTTGGTTTGAGATTGATATTTTATGGAAAACAGTGTGTGATGCTCGTCGAAATATTTTAACGGTTAAATTCAAGCTTATGCACTTTCCTCTTTTTTTTCTCTTTATGCATTCTCGTCCCTAAATTTAGTTAAGTTGATAATTTTAATTTAGTTAAGCTAATAATCCATGTGATATTGATTATTAGCTTAACTAAATTAGATGCACTATTTAAAATATTAGGAGATGATACTATATTGCATTATATGCCGTTATTGTGCTATGTTGTGTTTGTCCCTATTTTGATCATGAAAAGGACAGGGAAAATGCAGGGAATTTCAGGATTTGAGTAGCAACCCTGAGTAAAAATAATTTTATGAAGTCTAAGATTTAACATTAATTCGGGGGTGCAAGTAGGTTTCAAATACTTAGTCACACCAACAAAAATTTGGCAGCACCAAACTTTCTTTTAAAATTGCTGAAACAAATGTAATTCTTAGTTGCGCATAAAATTTTTGGCAGCACCAACGTTCTTTTAAAATTGCTGAAACAAATGTAATTCTTAGTTGCACATACAAATTTTTTTGTTGTACTGTGTGAACCCTTATTTGCATACTGCATCAATTTGTAGGTGGTTTTCTGTTACAAATAAAAATGTTTCTATGCACACTTTATCTCTCCTTGTCTCATTCATTGAATTAGCAAGAAAAATGCTGATAATCTTGCTAAAAGAGAAACTACTCAACTTGTTTGCATTTGTCTAATGAAAAATGACCTGTATTTTTCTTTTTTTCCCCTTAGATACTTCATCTTTAAGAAAAAGGAATGTATCATCTCATTGCAATACTGAACCTGTTGAAAGCAACTCTGACCCATTATCAGATGCATCTGATCGAAAATTACTTTTCAAAATTCAGTCACTAGAATCATTTCAAACAGATTTCAGTGATGAACCATTTCAAAAGCTAGTTAGGTTTTCTCCCAAAGAAAAATTACTTGTCACAGGAGGTGCCGATGGTCATATTAGGTTTTGGAAAGTATGTCGCGACTTATAAAATATTTTTAAAATAAAATTTTTAAGCTAAATTTCCTGCCCCCCATAATTCAGTTTTAGTTCCTCGTTTTAAATTCGTTGAAGTGTGCATTTAATCCATTAGTTTGCAGCAATTTTGATTTTATTTTCAAATTTTGTACTGATGTTTGCAGTGATAAATTTGAAATCACTTGTATGAAATGTACATTTTTCTCTGAATAAAATGGTGAAAGATTCACATTGATCACTCTCCTATGTGTGGACATTTTATAGACATCGGATTCATTTATTGGCAAAATTAAAATAGAATAATGTTCATTATTTTTACCAGCGATAACAAAAATGAAGTTTGAGTGTCCTGAAAAAGGTGCTGGGCACTAATGGATTAAGTGTTTTTAATTATTAGGGTATTAATATTTTTTCAAATATAATTCATTAAACATTTTAGTCTGAAATATAAAGTATTTGTGCTTATTTTGTATATTTCAAAATCCTAATATTTGCAACATTAACTTTCTATGCTCAGACTTTCTTGGAACTAAAAAAATTGTCATGAGTATACTATTCGAGCAGCCAGACTTGTGAAAGCTATGTTTATTATATGCACATTTAAATAAATTTTTAAACTGTTTAATATGCATTATGTGTATTTTTAAGTAAGTGTAAAATTGTGCTGGCTTGTTTTTATGCATGCTTTTATTAAATGCACAAATTAATCTGTAAATTAATGACCAATTCAAAGAACAGAAAATACTTGCTTAATTGTAACATGGAAATAATCATGGTTTGTGTGTTCTTTTCATTTTAGTCATTGTTTTAGAAATTAGTGTTGGATAGTTTCGATTATTTGTCGATGATGCAGCTGTATTTTACATACTTCTGTGAAAAACAATGGCGTAAGCTCAAGTGTTTCACAATAAGTAAAGTCAGCCTTAAAGAATACCAAAGTGAAACATATTCCCTCAAAGTATACTCCCAATATTTATGGATCTTAATTGTTTGCTTCAGCAAGAAGTGCTGTGGATTCCCAAGTTAAGATATTTTAACAGCTGTTTATAGATTTTTTAGTCACAACTGTTGGAGTGATGAAACTAATTGCACACCCCCCCCAAAAAAATGGGGGTTTTCACTAGCCTGAAAAATGTTTTAAGGCCTCAATTTTCATTTTTACACACATGTATTTTTTTCCCCAAAAGAATATTAAACATGTGTAAAAGGTCTTTTTTTTTTTTTCCTTTAAAGAAACCTGAAGTTTATCTTTAAAAAAAATCTATCATTGTTCACATTTTAACAGAAACTTTTTGGAAATGTCTTATCAAAAAAGTGAAGGCAGTAATAGGCATAAAACAAAAATGTTTATAAAAAACAGCAACTTTTCTAGTTGAAATTTTTCAAGTTTCTACAAAGAAGTTAAATGCAGAAATGGTTGCTATGTGTCAGAAAGCATACTTAGTGATGAGGACTTCTTAAATCATGCATAAGTGGCTGGTATTTCTGTTCGAGCTAAGGTTTCATTTTCATCAATTTTGAATATGGTTAAGTGTTTCCCACATTTAATCAATGAATTTACATTCATTGAAGACTACTAGAAAATTACTAAAGAAGTACTGAAGATTACTAGAAAAGTTAAAAGCAGAATTTGTTTATTATCATGCTGATAATCTTGAAATAATTTCTATTACAGAATAAATTGATTCTGTGAGGTGAAAAATATAAACTTTATTGCACAACTGCAGTGTGGTGCAATAGTACAAACTACTTCAGATTACAATCCTTGATATATTAATAGTTTCACATTCTAATGCTTCATGTGAAAGACTTTAGCTTGGTAAGGAAAAAAAAAAATCGGACTGGCTTTCATCCTAATTTAAATACTGAAACATTTGAGACCCTCTCTCTGGGAAAATAAAAATGTTTACATTTCAAGGAACATGCTATCGAAAAATGTTTACTGAGGAACAGCTAAAAGCTGCCAAATCTTCAGCAAATTTATGGAAAATGAAAACAATGTATAATTACAATGCATGTATTGTATTAAAACACAACAAATGACATCTGTTTGTAGAATATTGGTATATTTTGCAGTTTTTCCCCAGAATTGTTTTTGATAAAATATAAGTATTTATTTCTAATTAAGATAGATTTTTGATAGGGTATAATTAAAGTAATTTGTTTTCTAAGCTATTTTAAAAGAACAAAAACTATAAAGTTTTCCGTATGTGACAGACTTCTGACAAAGTTAAAAAATGAAAATGGACAAAATTACTACTGAAATACTTTATTGAAGTTTGCCATCTCTGGAAATGCAACAAATTTTATGACATTTTGCATCTATTTAATGTATGTACTTGCAAAATTCTGCCGAATGAGTGACATAATGAACATTGTGATGAACACTTGCTCCTGTATTATATTTATTCTCACTATGCTTTTTTAGAAACATAAGATTTCAGCTGTTTTCTGCGTGTGTTGATCTTGTTAATTGTTCTGTATCCAGGAACTTGTATTCTGTAGGAGTAGAAGTCTGCCAGTTCCATGACTGTTATTTCATAAGCATCCAGTACTTTGTCTCTCTTTGAGAAAGTGCTTGTCACCTCATGAGACCACATGCAAAATCTTCTTGGACCATCTAAAAATAGGCCTAAAGCCCATATTAAGGAAAGTCTCTTGAATTTCACCATTTTTCTTATGAAAGCAAAAATGTTCCATTATAAGAATGGGCTGTGAACAAAAGTGCTTCTCAAGTTTATTTTTAAATAATCTCTATTGTGCAAAACACTGGTATTAACCTTTTAATGCCCACTATGAAAAATTCCTAAGCAAAAAATTATTTTTTCATTGAAATGGTGTTCTTTTAAGTCAAATAACGTAAATATAATAAATGGTGAAAAAATTTTTTTTCAATGGTAGCACAATGATTTTACTCTTCTAAACATTAAAAATGAGACATTAAAACAAATTATTGTGTATCTAGTGAAAAAGCATATATTTTCTTGCATATAAATGGCATTATTTTCTCTTCATGTTACATATTAAAAAAAAGTAGAAAATCTTATTGGAAACGCACACACGTTTTCTTTGACTTCATCAATGTTGCTTCTAAAATATTTTTCATCCTTTAATGCTGGTATCTGTAGACCTAAGCTACTCCTGTTATTAACTAATTAATGGTTTTATGACTTCAAAATTGCATTTTGAAACATTTCTTACCATAAAAAGTTGTGTTTAAAGGATGGTAGTATATATGCTACCATGGACATTTGAGGGTTAATGCAGCAACTTCTTTGCATCAGCAATATCATTTGCTTCAAAGTATTACTAAAAACTAAATTTATAAAGAAAACTTCATGCTTTCAATGTTCTTATTTTATATGCTTAAGTGTCCAAAAATAATGACACCTTTATTTTTTTTATTCAAGCATCCGAATATGAAGCAGATATTTGACATTGAAGCTCATACTGATGATGTAGATGACTTGGATATTTGTCCTCAAGGGAAAATGGTAATGTATAGTTTTGCTTCTAATAATCTTATTAATGTAATTGAGTGGTTTGAGGGGAAAAAATTGGTGAAGGGAAATAAAGTTGAACACTTTGATACATAGAACAATATAAAGTATGACATCATATAATCAGTATTTAGTAGCATTCTAAAATATGCCTAAAAAAAAAATTCTAGAACGTAACAAAGTAGGTACTCATCTTTAGTAGAAAACTGTTAAAAACTTCATTTATTAATTTTAAAACAATACTTGGATATTAAGTGTGGCATTTATACCGGGGTGCAGCATTTGGTATTTTTAAAATCTATTTTTAATGCTTCACAATCTTCAAAGGAAAGTCAAACAAAAATTGCTAATATTTGGCTCAAGGGATGATGACTTTCTGCTTTACTCCTTTATTCATTTAACACACAAACAGCAATTATGAGAAGAATAAATAAATTTAATTGATGTCTCCTCGAGTAAAAAGTTAGAGAAAGGATTTTATAAGCATTTTAAGTGTACCATAAAATACTGCTAAAGCACCCCCCCCCCCCCTTCATGTTCAACGAAACCCTTCATATATTTGGGGAAGGGTTAAATAAACACTAAAAATTCAGGAAACTCTTTCTCCTTCCCTTAAGTTTCTAAAATTAGAAGTATTTACTGCTAATTTTAGAAACTTAAGATTTCAATTTCAAATAAGTGTAGAATTTTAATAGAAAGCAAACCAATGTTTTTAATTTATTCTTTCATTATTTTCCTCTTCATAAAGTAAAAAACTTTAATTTATGGACATTTTATATCTGCATAGCTTTTTACATCTAACTCCCCAGCTTTAGGGGAGGAGGACTTGCCAGTCATCCCCATTGTGGGTATGCCTATGGTTGTGTGATAGCTATTGTTTTCTTTATTACTTTTAAATTTATTACATTGGGTTTTATTTTAAAAGCAATCGGCATTTTCTGAGCATTTCATTTTGTCAAGCTTTTCTTATAATAGTATAAGAAGTGTAGTCACTGTTTTTAAAACAAAATTCATATGAAGAGAAAGTATTGAGGTGCTTTGGAGGTATTTTACAGTAGTTCAATTTGAATGAGAATTTATGCTTTGAAAAATACTGGCATCATTATCGAAGTACGTTTAGTGCAGCATTTACTATGATTTTTAGTTGATTAAACTCATTATCTGGAGTGCAGTGTTTATGCTGGGTGTGTTTCTTTGCTGCTTATAAGATACAGTGGTTACAAGAAACGGCCATTTATAAGACCCAAAACTACAGAAACTAATACAAACTTCATTTCAATATACAAAAACTCTTGCTTATGAGAAACAATTTTTCTACTGAATTTTGGATTTTGTGATGCCAGTGTTAAATATTGATTTGTTCATGGTTAGCTGAAGGATGCGTTCTCTTCTCTTTGGAAATAGGGGTACTGGGTGGGAGTTGACAAAGAATGATGTAAAAATTTAGGGGTAGGGGGGAACAATCCCAAGCCAGTAAGAAAGTTTTAGCCTTTTGTCAGCTGCCTGTAGTAATAAGGAAAGGCATCTTTTGTTTATGTCCATGAGAATAGCAAAGTTTACATAAAAAGTAAGATTCTCTTCCTCTGTTAGTCTCAGAGAAGCTGCTTCTACATTAGAAATTCCTCACTCAACATCATATAAAATTCTGAAAGGCAGAAATGAAGTTTTGACACAAATTTGTTATCTTGCCATATCCGTTATCTTCCGTAAGAAAACTGAAATGAGAGTTAAAAGCAGCTGCTGTAGAGGAAGCATTGTTACTGAAAAAAGTGGAAAAATTAGAAAGTTTCATGTGACTTATGGTTGGTTAAATTGCTGGAAAGAAAAAAATATTGTATACAAAAAAAGGGGAGGGGGATAAAAGCAGGACATGGACTCCGAATTGCCATCCTCATGGACTATGCACAGCTTAAAACCTCTATTAAAAAAATACTCATCTAATTTTTAACACTAATTTGACTGGGTTCTATTTTAGAGTGATGCCTGAGCATACAATGATGCTAAAAAATTGATCATCCTGTATTGGAAAAAACAAAGATTGAGTTACAGTTCTGTTAACAACAAATGTAATTTGAATTATCAAAAAAAAAAAAAAAAAAAAAAAAAAAAAAAAAAAAACCCTATTGGCATGGTTATTCCCAAAAGCTAACATCCGTACTGTTTAAGTGGAATAAAAAAAACTGCCAATGATCTACAAAAATTCAAAAAATGAATAAAGTAGAATTTTTGAAGGCATTTTATTCAAGTGAGGCAAGGAGCTAATGGGGAAAGGAAAAAATTTTAATCCTTGACAACTGTTTAGTTCATTCTGTGTCCTATGATACAGCTGACAAACATTGTACTTTGCTTTTTGGCATCCAATTAAACTTCCATCATACAGCCTATTGAGTAAGGAACTGTTAAACATTTAAAACTCTGTACCGGTCAAATATGACAGAAAATAGTGAATGCAATTGATGAAAAGAATGAACTTCTGAAATAAACAGGAAAATAATCTTGCTAGATGAAACTAATGTGTTTAACTTTGTTGAAACTAATGTGCTTTCTTATAAGTGGTAGATATTGTGCTCTATTTCTGCCCTTCCCTCTCAAAAAAATAAAATAAATTTCAAGTATTTGACTGCATGATTACTGCAGGTATACAGGATGTCCACAGGATTAAAATTTTCAGAAGATTAAGTACAAAACTTAAATTAGTAATGTGTCTCCTATATTAATTACGTAATGGACAAAATTCTAGATTTTCATCATAAAGCTGAGATATGAAAATAAACTTTGATTTAAACCACTTTTCAATGTCTTGCGGAGGGGAAAAAAATAGCATTTCAGGGGCTGTACGCAAATTATGAAAGAAAGCAATGATTACAGGGTTTCTACAGACCTGGGAAGTCAGGGATTTGGGGGGAAAAGTCAGGGAAATTAGAAGAAATTTAAGAAAGGTCAGGGAAATGCAAGAAACATTGAATTTTGCTGCAAAATCAAGAAAGTATTTGCTGTATGAATGTAATTGTAGAAATTTTATTTTCATTTTCTCATTTAACCGTATAAATAATTTTAAAATGTGTCCTTTATGAGCATATCTTGTGCAGTTGAAATATGCTTAATTTTATCCTAAATTATTATCAAACAGGGTTTTTGTTAGAATTCAATGATGTCAAATAAAATTCTTGTGTATATTAATTTTATAATTATTTGTAAAAAAGGGGGGGGGGGCAAAAATATAAAAAAATTATTAATTAAAAAATGTAATATTAAAAGTAGGAATGCAAAATCTGGGAAAGCATGCTAGATAAAAAGTTGGAAGAGTGTGATGGATGTCAGGGATGCAAAAGCTGTGAAATCTGTAGAAACCCTGGATTAGATACTTAACTCGTAAGCAGGCGTGCTGGGGTAAATCTCACCCCAGTGACATTTTTTCTTTGTAAAATAAGAGAAATTTTTTTAGAACAAGTTTGTCCAGTCTTCTACCTGTCAAGGTCTAGTTGGAGTGGGTGAAGTAATGTTTCTTTTTTATCCGGAAAGAAAATAAATTCCATTTTAGGATTAAATACTCCCATGTGACTAACGTTTCATTACATTGTTAACGTAAACTAAATATAAACCAATTCTAAATTAAATATAATTGGACATTGCACTACTGGTATGTATTGACAAAAGGCTATTAGATGAAATTAATATCATATTAATAAAGTAATTGGTGTTTTTAGGTATAAAGCATATGATATGAAACTTCTCAGAAAGCATGATATTTAAAGGAACTGCTAGAAAATTTCTAAATGAATATGAAAAGCACAATTTCCTATCATGAAAATAATAGAACTGATGTATTTTACGTTATGTCCACAAATTTGTTTTTCAAACATTTTTAGTCAAAAATATAAAGAAGACAAAAGTGGAGTACGATTTCTCCCACGCGAGTGCTTAAGTTACAAAAGTAGGCACGCCTGCTTACAGATTAATACTTTTGCTGTTATTGGTATGTTGTATAACACCTTGTAAATTTTGTTTGAAACATTTTGGCCTTTTCATGGTGAAAGGCTGAAATTTTCTACATTACCCAATTAATGTATGTGGCGCATTTTAGTAATTGGGACGTTTATTGCATAGGGGCGCACATAAAAATTTTAAATTTTGTATAGATTTAGATTTAATCTCCTGAAAATTTTAAGGTACCATAAAATTCAGTAACCCTTTTTTACATAACTTTGCAGTTTATTGTGTATGGTCAATATTTAAGGAATAAAAGCACAGGTCAGTATTTACCTTAGGATACCTTGTATATGGTAAAATAATTTGGACATCTTGATATATCTTAATGTCTAAAACACAGCATTTTGTTAAAAGTTCAATGCAGTTTTGGAAAATCAAAGAATTGTCCTATAAACTATTTACCTAAACTTAGTGCCTAAATAGCATCTTTTCTAAACTATCCATTGTCCAAAAGTTGTTAGTTTTTCACCCCGTAAAATATAATTTCTAGACATTTTTAGCAAATTGCAAAATTGTTCAGTAAATTTTTATGTAACTTTGTATACATGTTTTACTCTAGCTATATCAGGATAGTTTTTTTTATCCTTAAACCATCCTATTACGCAGCAGTTAATTTGTTATTGATATTTGAGTACGTCTTTGCTAGATGTGCTTACCTAATATTTTCTGAATTTTTAAATATCTCCCTTGATTGTTATTTATTCTTAAATAATGTTACGAATATCTGGGTCTTCCTGCCCTTTAACATTTAAAAATAGTTTTTAATTTGTATTCTAAGTGTCAAAAAATTAAATTTTGCCTTTTGTTGCATCAAAATCTGTTAACTAGAATGGGAGATACAAAGTTTTGGGTTTCCCCATTCATTGACGTAGGGTTTTCTAGAAATCTCAAGAAATATTGGTGCTAGGGTTTAGTTGACCTCACTTTTGGGTACTTCTTTTTGGAGATATTTTGCCAAAAAGTTGCCAAGCTTGGCTACATTTTGAACATTTGGTGCAATTTTATGAATGAGGCTTGTAATGTTGGTTTCCCTGCATTAGAATTATGCAATAGCCTTGTAATTATGTTGAAGAGTATAAAAGGGAGAGAAACTGTGAAATTAGTCAGTTTTGCTGTAGACTGCGTGCGAAACAGATGTCTGGTCTGTGAGTGCATAAAGGCTCTGTATTGGCACTAAAATAAGCAATATTTTGCTTATTTCAAGACGCTTGTTTTTGAATGCTGTGTGTGAATTCTGCATTGCGGAACTATTTTCCTTGAGTATTTCCACTGAATTTTCGCTTGTAGAAGTGTTTTTGTGTGTGAAATACAGCATCTGTGAAAGCAACTTGACTGTTATAAGCAATCTACTGGCTATTAGTGCCTGTGAATTTTGTACAGCTGATTGTTCGAAGTTCTAGAAGCACAATGAAGTTCGTGTTCCTTCCTGACTCGTGGACTTTTTACTAGAATGTGTTCTACACATACTGAACTTAAGAATGACAAACCCAGGAATTAAGCACAGGTTTTCTTCAACAATATTAAGTACACTACTATAGATTAATGGACTATCTATATATATAGCAAAATGTCATGGTATAAAGGAAAAAATATACTCATTAATAGAATATCCTATGTGTTGTAATTACTCTAGCAACCCTTTTGTGCATATCTTCAACAAATTTTGGTGCACAGGAATCAAGCAGAGGTTGATTTCACAGCTATGGATATTTGCATTCGAACCTGTTACAGAATAGCAACAGCTCACCTGTAGATTTTGAACTTGGTTCTCTAATTCATAAGTGACAAACGTAGTCAACGAAAATAAAATTCTGTGTGTTAGGTTAGGACTCCGAGTAAGCCAGTGAATGTTTTATGCTCAAATTTTGATATCATTGCTTGACAAAGGCAGCAATATGACATTGAGCATTGTCATCCTGGATATAAAGTTTTTCCACATTCAAAAATAGCAAGATGAGGCCATGATGTGAGAAGTTTGGTGTCCATCAAAGACAAATTAGTATTTTCTTCTGACACAAATTGATGTTTTGGGAGCAACAGCGTTATTAATATTTTACTGTTCTTCTATCCGTTTTTTCTATTTTTAAGACTTAAGAGATTTGTTTACAATTTTACAGTTAAGTATTTATTTTAGGTAGTTACTGTTTCCAGAGATGGTCATGGCAAAATTTGGAGCACTGAAGATGGCAGTTTAATTACTGAACTAAATTATTTTCTACCTTCAAAATCTACTGATGGAAGATACATTTTTAGGAGTTGCAGGTACAATCTTATTTCATCTTCTATTGTGGTTGTTTCATCATTGAAAATGCACTCCAAAGGTGCAGACACTCCTGTCAAATGTTTTGTCGTTTTAATCAGATTAGGTATGCCCATGTATTGCTCTGAAACTAATGAAATAATTAGACCCATTTGTTAACCCTCCAAGCGGTTGTGACGCAAAATCCTGTCATCTTTGTTCCAGTTTTCACTGCTATGCATCTATGACTTAAATCATTTGTAACACTCGGGGTATCATAAATTGTGTTCTGATATTAAAGTTTGTAAGTAATTTAGGAGCTTGTGTTTTAATTATTGCAAATCTTCCTATTAATTTTATAACTTTAACCTTCTCACTCCGGCGGTACAACAGTTGTACCAAAAAATAAATCTGACTGAAGAACGGCGCTGGTACAAATGCCTTACCAAGGACTTCTTTCCCCTCTTTTGACAGGAAATCCATTCACCCTTCATGGAAGATGGATAAGAGATTCCCGCCTCTAGAAATTCCTTTTCTTATGCTGTGGGAGAGTCAGGCGGGTTAGTAGATAATTGACTGGGGAGAAAGTGGTAGTGAATTGACCGGCATTGAGCATACAGATTTGTATTTTGTTTGCGGACTTTTGTGGTCAGTGATATTTGCCCCCCCCTTACCAAACAAAAGGCAAGGCGTGCTCTTCAGCTGGGAAGTAGGGGAATGAAATCGTATAGATTCCGCCGCTTTCTGGTACAAAAATCCTCATGTGTGAGCCGGAGCGAAAAGGTTAAAGCTGCAAGAAATTTTTACTCTAAAAACCTTACAGTATCATCCATTTCCAAGATGTTCAGAAGGTTAATGTAGCTGATTTGGGTTATTGAATCCCATTCTTTAATTTTTAAATCAAATTTTTTGCTTGTTACAACTTGTCAAAAAGGTATAGAGGACTTGTGCTAGAATGTTATCTTTTTTCATGAGTAACTTATCTCAGAGCTAGTATGGACTCCCTGCCCATAACATGAGATTTTTCACCAACAGTAAGGACAAGGGTCATTCCATATGAAATCAATCAAAAAATTGGGATTTTCAACCCAACCTCCTCAGAATCCAGTAAAATTTGGTAAATTTGCTACATCTATAGACAAATGAATGTGTGAAATTTTTAGTCCATATCACTATTAGTTTTTGAAATATTTAACTTTAACAAGTGTGAAATTCGTCAAATTTAAGCAATTCTTGCGTTACAAAATTAGCTCTAGTTTCTGTTCTAATTACAGTAGACTTAAGTGTCTAGAGAAAGTACACAAGTTGCCCTATCACATATATGCTATGAATAAATTATTGAAATTTTAAATTTAAGGTCATTTTAAAGTAAGTACATCTTCAATATTATTTTTTTTTTTTTTTTTATTTTTTTTTTTTTTTGTGTGTGTGTGTGTTGCTCTTATTGTAGACAATATCTAAGTTTTAGCCTGGGACCACCATGGGTTTCTGAGTAATAAAGTTAAGAAAATTTTAACATCTCTATTTATAGCACAAAAAAAAAAAATTCTGTATTTTGAATTAATATTTTACTTGTATTTTAAAGCAGCCTTTTGAGTGAATATTCAGTCTACACTACTGGCCAAAAGTATTGCAAGTTTGAGAAATCTAACGTTTTTTTCAAGAATAAGTTCAGAAGAAATGGACAGGAAATTTGCCAGATTTAAATTTTTTTGAGAATTTTGTAGTATAATTGGAAATAATACATCTGAAAATCATCAAAATGAGAGCTTCAGGAACCAATAATTTAAGTTGGCATCATGAAACACAGAAGGAAGTGTTGTAAAATATTGTGATTCCATACCTTAAAGAGTGGCTGTTGTGAAGTTTGTGTGCTCAGCAACATAAATGATCTTTAGTTCAATTACATTTATTTATTATCCTCTTTTTACCAAACAACTTGAAATTAATTCTTTATTTAATTTTATTCTGGCTAGCCAAAATGGATTATGATTTCTATAATAACCTACATATTCTTTATGCTATTTTTTCAATAAATTAAATAATTTTTGTTTAACTTAATGCTATCTTGTCTTAATTTAAAATGTTGACATTAAAAAATATCAACTATATTGATTTTTAATTTTGACAGGGGAGAGGGGGGGGGCTTAATCTTGAAAAGGGTTAGATTTCTGAAACTTGCAATACTTTTAGCCAGTGGTGTAGTTTTATTATGTCAGGTCGTATCTAGTCAAAGAATTTTTATGTTTCACAGCACTTACATTGAAGGCATTTTTAAAGATAGTAGAGATTTTCTCTAAATAGTAGAAAAGATATTCGAGATTGCGCCCCCTCCCTCATTCTCCTTCAAACTATACAAATATTAATTTTTGTAATTTTTCTACTAGAAACAATTTGCAGACTTAAAGAGAAGTTTTGAGATTGAAGATTATCAAAATAAAGAATTTTGATAGTTTTTTACAATAGTACTTCAAAAGGAAGTAAGGCATTTGTCCCCACAAATAAAAATAGGAATTGCAGAATTTTTTACTAAATTTTATTTAATCTCAAATGTTCTTGAAATTTCAAAAATAAATTTTAGTTTCCTATATAAGCATTTTGTAGTTTTTATGAATGCTTGTGTGTAACAAAGGGTGACAACATTTAAGAAAAAAATATAGAAAAGTGCCTTAACTAGACTGAATATAAGATGAATTTTTATTATATTTAATATTTCTTTCCTACATGGATTATTGATTTTCCTTTATGAATTCTCTCTTACTGTTACGTCAAATTCATACTTTACAATGCCAGGCCCCCCCTTGACTGCCTCACCACTAGAGGCTAGTCAATCTAGATAACTTTATTTTTATCAGATTGAACATGGATGTAAACTAGAGATGGCATACCTGATGTTTCCTTTATTCTTAATTTGCTTGTAAAATTTTGTAAATAGTATCATTAAATGTGTGTAATTAAAATGTTGCAGTAACCTTGAATCGCCATCTCTGCTGGCAGTCAAGGATGCGTCTCGGGAATAAAAGGTAAGGTGAAGATATTTTTTTATAAAGTCCTTACCAATAGACAAGGCAAAACACGCGTCACTTACTATTTCAAAGTTGTTATCCATTTTCATTACTATGACGGTCTCGAATTATATTGTGGTGCTCTTATTAGCCTTTCATTAAAAAAAATTATGACTAAGATTTTTTGCTAGATTTTAAAATTTGCAGTTGGAAGAATACCCTTTTCTTTTACCAGGTTTTTGGCTTTTCTTACCATGTATTTACTGGCTCTGAATTCTTTTTGACTTCTTTTCAGACCAACTTTTAGGTAAAATGGTGAAAACTTGTACTTTTGCATATCTGTCCTTAGTTTTTCTAAATTTCTGTTTTGACCTATCATTTCCAGTTCAACTGCTTTCATAAATGAATCGCTTTCAAAAACTTTTTGCTTCAAAGCTTACTTATTTGATTAAATTTTCTCTTTCGGTACCTACTATCTGATAATCTTTTCCTTGTAATAGGAGTTTCTTCTATATTTTGTAAGCTTTCATAAAAGAGGAAATTACCATTTCACATTTATAAGTAGATGTTGTTGGGTTGTCACTCTCTTAATTTTGCTCATCAGTTTTTTGTTCCAGTGCAGAAATTTTCCTGGTACTTGCTTCAGTAAATGGAGGTTCCTGCATTAACTTCTTGCAACATTTATCCCAAATTTAGTTTTTTGTAAGATAAAGGATGTTTCTCTTATCCAAGGTAAAACATTCCTTAAATTTAGGGATGTAACGGATATTGATTTTGCCGGATACCAGATATTCGAAGCTCCTTTGGTTGCCGGATATCTGGCACTAAACGTGTATTTACATATTCGGTGTGTTTCATTTTTTTATATAATGACATCAGAACAATAAATTGTAAACATGTTTAACACATCATTTAAGTATTTTTTAATAATTGACTTATTTACAAAAACGAAATATCTTTACATACATATGCATAAAAAATGTTGCTTAAAATGTAAACAGTTAAAATATTCTTTTATGTATACAGTGCTGGCAGAAGGAAATAAATTTAACCATGACACATTTATTAAAATACCTGTAATTGTAGATTATTTTCACAAAGAGATGCATACTTTTTTATTTATTTAAGAATAAGATATATACAGTGAAACCGCTCAGAGTGGCCACTCTTGCATAGCGGTCACCCCCCTCTAAATGGCCAATTATGGCACAGATTTTTTGGCTTGTAGACCTAATGTTAAAATAACCTATCAGCAGCCATCCAACTCCTTCTAAACGGTCACCTAGTGGGATCGCCCTTCTCATTTTTCGGGAAATTTACTCACTCCATGCTGTAATTTTGA
The DNA here is from genome assembly GCA_038373885.1 of Cheiracanthium punctorium. Classification (NCBI taxonomy): domain Eukaryota; kingdom Metazoa; phylum Arthropoda; class Arachnida; order Araneae; family Cheiracanthiidae; genus Cheiracanthium; species Cheiracanthium punctorium. Next base: position 105,451 of record JAWZYV010011955.1, read on the forward strand.
GTGGAAAAACTCAAGGTCAGGTTTATGGTTGAATATAGTCCCAGGAATAACTGGAATTGAATTTATTTCTTCTGTATTCTCCCCACACCCTTAAGATGGGGACTCTCTTGAACAATCAGGTGTTGAAGCTCTCCTACAAAGAATTTTTGTCCCTTTCAGGCACTAATTCCGTCCCGGACGAGGAATTTCCCAATGTTTGTAATGGCGAGCAAGCTAAACTTTCAACATAAGCGACTTTAGGGAAAATTGATGAAATTATCAAAAATTCCAAAGTGATTACAAACTAACTGGTTAGAGATCTGCTTTTTAAAGTAAAAAACAAACTAGAAAAAATGGTTGATTCAAAGAAAAGTAAACTTAAAACAGACACAAATTGTATCTTTTTTTTTTTTTTCAAAAAAAAATGTAAGAAAGCATTAAAGTACTATTTTTTTCTTTAGATAAGTTTTATATTTAATTTTAAATAAGGGATATGTGGCAGATTTGCTTATATTATGCATTATAGCAATTATCTTATAATAGTAAATAAAACCCTTGAGAGCGGCCACCCCTCTGAGTGCCCAAATATTCTCGGTACGGTAGGGTGGCCGCTCGGAGAGGTTTCACTGTATTACCCTTTTTAAATTTAATCATAAGATCTATTTTGATAAGATACCTTTGATAGATGAGTTATTTTTTTCCCAAACATGGGTTTAATGCTTTTTTTTTTCCTGTTTTATTCATTTAATATTAATTTACATTAAGTGATTTTTAGTTTTAAGTTTACTTTTAGAGATTGATAAATAAAAAGTAATCCCTTTTTAAATAGTTATAAAACAGGATTTTTCAGGTTATGCATTAAATTTCTTTAATAAAAAAAGGTTAAAAAACAAAAATACATCTGTTTAATTGTTTAGCATCTAAACAATGAGTATTCTTTCACAGTACTAAAACTTATATGGCACAAAAAAGGGGGAGGGTAAATTAAAAAAAATTCTCCCTGCCACTATAAATAAATTTTGAAAGCAGAATAATCGGAGTTTTTTGTTAATTATCCGATATCTCGAGCAAATAAAAATTTTGGAAAAACTCGATGGGGAGAGAGTGTAAAATTACATTACATCATTTTTGGTATTAAAATGAGAGGAACTGCATATAATGAATGCACATGAGATATTTTAAGGTTTTTTTTTTTTCCCCTAGTTCAGAAAATGTTCGCTAAGAAGCTTTTTGTAGCATGAAATCAGCTCTAAATATGAGTAACTAGTTATAAATGTGCTCAAAAACTACTGAACTAATGTTGAAATTGTGTGTTTATTTTGAATGATCCATTTCCCGTATTAAATTTGCTGTTTTTTCATGTTTAACAGCAACTTGAACATTTTTAACCTTAACTTTCTAATCAAAATTTCTTAAGCACTTTTCATGTATAGTATATAAAACAAATTTGGTTACTATGTGTTCACCCGTTTTAGTGGTAAAACCCTATTTGGGGAAGTTCAATTACTATCTTGTACATTACATTATATTTAAACTTTATAAGAATATTGCCACAAAATATTATTGATATAATTTTGAGTCTATTTTTTTCATTTTTAGTGAGGAAAGTAGCATTAAATTTCAGATTAAGTAATACTTTGTTGCATGGTGAAAATAAATTAATTATAGTATATACTTTCCAATTTAATGTTTATGTGAGATACTGGGCATGAAAATATCTATGTATATAAATTAAAAAAAAAAAAAAATCTGAATGTAACACAATAAGAAGCACACAAACACACACACACACAAAAAAAAAAAAAAAAAAAAAAAACTTCAGAAAAAACTGTTTTCTCCCCAAAAATTGCATGGAGGTTTTTAAGCATTCTTATTTCTACTCATGAATAGAGTATTTATGTTTCATGTTTTGCATGATAAACAAGTTTTTTTTATAGCATTATGTGGAGCCAAACAGATTTCTATTATCTGTATAAATTCTTTTTGCTGAACTAAATAAACATTCAGAATTTACAGAGCTAGGTGGAGCTGATAGGTATTTTAAAACACATGGCTTTATTTGTGGAAATAGTGCCTACCCAGGTTATTTTCAGCCTCGCCCACTAATTCAATCTTGGATAGAGACCTGATGTTGCAAATCAATTTGATTGCATGATAAGACATCAATCAAAAAATATATCCGTCTTATGCATCACTTTATCAAGAATGTTCAAGCATAATTTTTCATCCTGTCCCATGCATATTATAGGTAGAATTTTAGTAGTATATAGCTGGATATCCGGCTGAGGTGCTGGATATCCGGTAGTTATGATTCGGATATCTGATGGTATTTCGGATATTGAAAAATCAACGGGATAGGCCGGATACTGCATACTTGCCGGATATCCGTTACATCCCTACTTAAATTTTTTCATGAACAACCATGTTATTTAAATGGATTGCAACAAGCCATATGAACAAAAGAACGCGGTTTATAAATAAAGACCATTCCTTCAAAATCCGGTTATTCAAACAAAGCAAGAGAGAAAAGCATTTTATCCTCTATTCTATTTTTTTCTATTTCATTCTATATCTATTTTTTTCTTAAATGCTCTTTCCCCATCACCCTTTGTTACAGATAAACATTCTTAAAAACTACAAATTGCTTAAATAGGAAACAAGAAAACAAATTAGTTTGTCGGCGGGGGAGTTAGTTAGAAGATTGATATATACGTCCCTATTTTACTTCCATAAAATGATCTTTTACATTAATTTCTTTTGTCTGGGGGGGGCAGTCCCCTCCCTCTGCCCCCCTTTAATCCGCCCTTGCTTCATATAAAGTGAATCCAATGTTAAAATTTTTGAAAGCCCCAAGGGCCTCTCGGTACAGGGAACCAAACCTTGTCCGTAGTGCTAATTTATGCAATTTCGAAGCGTAGGTACAGCTGGCTCTGACTTCGCACATGAGAACTATTGGCATAGAGATGTAGTTTCAACACAGCAGTTTCATATAATGAAAAGATATATTTTTGGATTAGTGTTAAATTTTTTTAAAAACAGTGGTGCTTTAAAAAAAAAATCTTTTCATAATATGGAACTACTATGTTGAAACTACATCTCAATGTACCAAAGTTCTCATGTGCGAAGTCGGAACCAGCTGTGCCAATGCTTTGAAATTGCGTAAAGTAGCGTTAAGGACCATGTTTGGGGCCCCGTACCAGGGGGGCCTTCAAAAATTTTAACATTGGATTCACTTTATATGAAGATACATAACTACACTGTTCAAAATTTTGAATGGAGTTTAATAAAATTTGAATAAATTTGAGTGGCGAATGGAGACAGTTACAATGTTTATGAATTTTGAGTGTTCCTGTAAATTATGCTACATGCATGAATTTTAGCCTATGTTACTTGAGAATAGTGTAGCTTTCAGTGAAAAGATCTTTAGAATCTGTTCAGTAGTTATGGAGATGTCCATATAGCGTCATGTGCTAGAATTCTTTTGAGTGTCCCTGTAAAAGAACTAGTTTAGTTATGCTGCATGCTGAAAGGTAGCTTATAATACTCAGGAATAGTGTAGCTTCCTATCAGTGAAAAAAAATTTCGAATCGGTTCAGTAGTTGCAGAGATCCCCATTCAGTGTAATGTAATTCTTATGAGTTCCCCTGTAAAAGAACTATTCGTGATATATGGAGGATGTGTTTGTGATATATACAGAATAGGTTAATTTTCAATACTGCTACAGTCGATTAAACTTCTAAAAGTAATGCCGAAATGCCCCCATGTATGCCAGTGGAATGTTCCAAATAGGGAGGTACTTTTTGGGATTTTTCTTGGAAACAGTTGTACATTAAAGAAATGTTTTTTCATAATATCATACTATGTTGATACATCTCCATGTCAATAGTTATCCTGTGGAAAGTCGGCTTCAGCTGTAGCAATGCTTTGAAATTGCATAAATTAGCATTAAGGACCATGTTTGGGGCACCCTGGGAGGGCCTTCAAAACTTTTTAACATTAAATTCACTTTATATGAAGATGTATAACTGCACTGTGCAAAATTTTTTTCTGTATCGCATCAGAGCCAAGATTTAAAGCATTCTTAAAACTGTATTTTTTATGAAATTGGGGATATTTTGGGAGGCCCTTATTTGGGGCTCTGACAATTTTTGAATGAATTTTCAATTTGAGATGTTAATATACAAGGTATATTATAGGATAAAATAAAAACTCTCTGAAGCACCTCTGAGCCAGTCGCAGTAAAGACAATAAAGTGGCAAAAATGGCTCTAAATTAATTCTAAGTCACTCGTCTGGGGGTTTTTTGACCCTCCATAACTCCAAAGCTAAAAGGGGTAAATCAAAAATATTTCAGATTTGTTCTTCCGTTGGGTAAGGCAACACAAGGAAAAAAAAACATGAAATTCTGAGTTGATAATGAGAACTTTTTCCTATTGACCTGCCTGATTTGCTCTTGCAACGGCTCTTAAGAACTTTAGTACAGTATGGGACCTTTTATCCGGTAACTTCGGGACCGAGCTCATTCCGGTTTATGGAATTTGCCGGTTTTCGGGTCGCTGCCGAAAAATTAACCCTTTGTGCACAGTAAAATTAAAAAAGAACCGGTCTTTAAGTACAAGTAGCTTTTATAATTACTGCATATAGTTATGTAAATAGTAAAGCATTCATAATAGATTTTAAAATAAAAATAATTAAATTTATCAAAATTTACTGTAAAATAAAACTTCAATGCTGCGAATTGCAATATCCACGTATTCTGTCAGATGTGCAGAACCATGGCGGCTCCTGCCGCTACGCACGCTCGCCTCCTCATATGGATTACAAAGACGGTAGACATTATATAGCTTAAGTGTGATGGCCAGAAACAATATACCTCGCTCGCTCCCTTGATAACATCATTGTGATGACAATTAAAATCAGTTGCAGCCCTTTTAAAATATGGTTAAATATTGAAGAAAAATACTAATTGGAAAAAAATATGCGTATAACTACTGAAATATCCGTCGAAAGTATTGGCTTCCGTAATTGGAACTCCCCATAAAGCAGCTCGAAATTTCAGCTTTAATTACAAAAATACATTGAGAAAATGCCCACTATTACAAAACGAAATTTAAAAAACGAGATCGTACAGTTGAATCATATACAATTTTGAGAGGAGAAAAGCTAACATTGAAACATTTATTCTTTATTTTGTTTGAACATTTCATTAATCTTTAGCTGTTTCAATGTTCCCCCACAAAGATATCAAGACAATCTGAGGCACACCGAAATAGAAGTAATCCGCCTGCTTTCTCCCCAACACGCGCAGCTGCAACGTAACCCATAACATGAAAAGGAAAAACTGTTTAATTAAAAGGACACGGGGACACAATTTAAATAAGTAAAAGCTCGACTATCCGGAAATGCCAAAGGCCGGATAAGTGAAAATTCCAGATAGTTAAGCTTGTGTGGGAGGGGGGGGGGATGTTTGCCAACTAAGCTGTTAAAAAAAGGGGGGGGAATCTAATCGGAAATGTTTTGGAATGCTAATCAATGCATGTTGAAAAACACTCAAAAATAGATTGGTATACACGTGCGTACTGATCTATTTTTAATTGTTTTTAACAAAGTTTTTAATTTTATTTATGATAATATTAGTTTATATTGCAGTGTTACAAGGCAATAATACCTTTGCATCGTTGGGGAGGAAAATAATAGTAAATTAAAAATAAAACCACTTACTGATTTCTAACAAGTAATTTCTTTAAACTAAAAGAATGATTAATAAAATAAATACAGTGATGTTTTCTCTGTCCCCCTCCTTCCCTCTCGAGCTTCTGTTCAGAGATAACTGTTGAATCATCGGAATGCAGATGGGCAAAATAAGTAGGTCAGGACTCACTAGCTATAAATATGTAATCAGCACTTTTTCTGTTTTGGCTATCTGTACAGAGCTGATTTTTCTCCGTGCTCGCTAGCACAGCTGTAAAATGTTTAGTTTTTTGTAACGTGTGTCCGTCATTTGTTTTGTGAGCATTTTGTCTGTTTATTTTTTATACTACCACGATTCGTAAGCCGAAGTCGGGGGGGAGAGCCGAAATTTTCTGGTTACTTGAATGCTGAATAGTCGATTTTATGTAGTGGAAAAAAAAGTATGGTATCTAGATCAGTGAGCCCTTAACCCAGGAAAAAAAACTGAAATTGGGGGAAAGTGTCAGTTTTTGGAACTTTCCGGTTTTCGGAATTCTGGATAAAGGGTCCAATACTGTATTTTTATTCAAGACAAGACTTTAGTATGTGTCTATTTTGCTGAATTTAAATTTGGAAGAAAAATTCATTCAGTGATTTGGTTCTTTTTAAGGTTTGGAATAATAGAAGATACAGGCAATGTTGCATTGTTTTGTGCATTGAATCCTGCTGTGAGAAAGAAGCCTCCTTTAAAATCTTATTTATGTAAATGGGAGACGAAGAAATTTTCTTTTGAAAAAATTGTTTCAACAGGAAGTGAAATGTCATCAGCTATGGCTATAAGGTAATCTCATTGTTGTATGTATTGCGTATGGGCTGGATAATAGCAATGACCATATACAGTCAACTCGGGTTATAGCAAACCTCTGAGGACCATCAAATTTCATCCACTATATCCAAAATTCACTAAAAGTCCCCACATGGTGAACAGAGATACTGAATGTGAATCGGGGCTAATGGCTTGCGTTCACTATAGCCGAAGGTTCACTATATGTTGAGTTGACTGTAATTACATTTGATTAAAAGTGCATGTAGATGTAATGTGTGTGTGGGGCGACAGGGAATCTTGCTCCCGCAACTCTTTTCAAAAGTTTTTGATTTTTTTTTTTTTTATTTGAAAAATTTTGTTACTCTACTTGTAATTTCAATATTTGTGACTATACACAGGAATACTTCTGTAAAATATTTATATTTCTTCAGAACGCTCTCTGTATTAATGACTATTATAAAGTACACCTGAAATGTTCATTTGAAGGGTCTAGACAAGGATCTATTTAGGGGAGGGTCTATTTAGGATGTATTTAAGAGTATCTGTGCAATAAATCATTAAATTTTGGTAAGTGAAAAATTTCAGATTTTTTATTATTTGAAGGGGGAAAAAAAGTACAGGGTGTCTGAAGTTCTTGACACATTTCAAAAATTCACAGAAAAGTAACAAATTGCTATATGAATATGCGGTTCACACAATAATGCTTCTCAGAATCAAGAATTCATTTTTCCATCTTAAAACAAATTACTTCCAAAATGTGTTCATAGATGGCACTGAATCTCCAGTTTTCAGCAATGAGAGCCAATGGGGATTTTTTGAGAGTTTCAAACAGCACTGATGGTGCAGGGAGATTTATGCCAGCTATGGCAACTGCAATGAGAAAGTGCATTGCAAAGGTTGGTATTTCGAATCAAAATCTGTAACTACAGTTCAGAGAAAGTTTTGTAACATGCTTAAGAAAAATCATCCATGCTAGCTAGAACATGGGATGAACTTAAGTACCGTTTAGATGTAGTTCAAGCTACAACAGGTGCACACATAGAGTTCTGGTAATGAAAGGTATTTCTTTTTGCTTAATAAAATGATTAAACACAACACATTACATTACTTTAATTTTTCTTACTGTGACGGTACAGCACCAACTATGAATACAATTTGGAAGTAATTTTTTTTACGATGTAAAAAAAATTAGTGAGCCTGTGAAGTATTGTGCAGACCACATTCATGCAACAATTTATTGCTTTTCTGTGAATTTTTTTAATTGTGTCAAGGACTCTTCACACCCTGTATTTGAGACTAATTTTTGAGATTGTGACAGGATCGCGAGAATTGGGATTTTCACGAGCCTAACACCTTTTAATATACTGATGTGAAATGTTATTCTTATTTAAGGGGACTGGAAAGTAATGTCATTTTTCGTATGTCAATATTTTGCCTAGCCAAAACTACTTAATCTAATAATTTGGCATGTATGTGAGGTGCTAGATTAGCCAGCATTTTCCAGATTTCATAATGTATGGGGGGAAAAGGGTTAGAGGCAAACATGTTTTCATATCTCTCCATATTAAAGAGATCTGTAAATTTCTTGCTGTAAAATAGAACACTCGCAAATACCGTATTGGTTGAATATAATGCGGCTTCAATTATACTATGACCCTGAAATTTTTCATAAAGATAATTTTTAAAAAATCCTATATTTAGGTTTCAAATTTAACTCAAGTCCAGGTTTTTAACAGGAAATTATCAAATACTGCATTATATTCGGGCCAATACAGTACCTAAAAGTAAATTTCAGTTGATTTTTGAAATTTACCATCCAAAGTGTAGGAAGTCTCCCCTTATTTTACTTTTGCCTTTTTAACCTTTTGCCTTTCTCAAAAGGGGGGGGGGGAAAAAGTCTGAAATCCTTGCTTTCAAATGTAACAAATGTGAATCCTATATTTAGGCACAGTTTAATTAAAACAGCATTTTTCAGTACACAATAGATCTGAATGATCTTGAAAAGCAACATTGAAAAACAAACATTTTAAATGCATCCACATTTCTTTTCCTGAATTGATGTGAAGTGTTAATATAGGGGGAAAAAAAATCTTTTTCAGATAATGCTTTTCTGTTAATTGTTAATATGCCATTGATTTTTTAATTTCATTTTTAGTGATGATGGCAGATTTTTAGCACTGGGTACACAAAGTGGCAGTGTAAAGGTCTTTATTGCATTTAGCTTACAAGTAAGTTTCATCTAAAGTTCTTTGTGTGTATAATTCATATCTAATATGTGAAATATTTTATGTAATTCAATTAAAATTTAGAAAAAGTTTTCTCAAGTTTTAAATTGTGTAAATTCTTAGTATTTTAATATTTGAATGTTTGTCTTACACAAATTTTAAAACATTTTTTGTTTGGCAGTGTATCAAACATTTTGATCAGATTCATGGCATCTTTGTAACTTGTCTTCATTTTTTACCAACTACCGAGGAATCTCGTAGAATAAGTGGTGGACATGAAGCATCACTGGTTAGCGTATCTGTAGATAACCACATAATTGTTCATCATGTTCCTGCTCGTGCAACTATATCGTATATGACTTTAATTACATTGTTTATTTTGACACTATTTCTTATATTTCTGCTGATGGACTATTTCAATTTATAATGAATTTGACTTGGTGTATAAATTTATAAATATTAGTATTTTAAAGATTTTAATGTATTTTATATTTAATATTTTTATTTAAGTGATTTTATTTGACACGATCTTAACGAAATGCCTCTTAACTATTTGATTGTAGAATATATCAGACAACCTGGAAACTACTTGATTGTAGAATATATCAAATGACTTGGAATCTTTTTGATTGTAGAATACGACGACTTGTATCTGACTTGTAAACTATTTGACTGTAGAATATATCGAATGACTTGTAAACTAGTGGATTGTTGAATATATCGAACGACTTGTAAATTTATGTGAATAAATGAATTTTCTTATATAAGCAGTTTTATTTCATGTGAAGTTTGAATACCCCTCTGATAACACACTAGTAGGAATTGACAGATACCACATTTTTGCCGATGACCGAACCAATACTTTACCTATAAATTCATTTTCAGAAATAGCCGATACCGATACTTTTAATTTATGGTATTGGCCAATACTGATACTTTACAGAATTTAATGTCATTTAAATCTACATCTGTATTCTGGGCAGTTTTAGTAACGAGAATGTAGTTCTCGTTAAAATAACAGCATGATGAAATTTGATCACAGTAGAACACATTAAAAAGAAAAAGTAGTGGATACATTGAAGTGTGAATTTACAGTAGTTCTAGTCTTTCTTTTCTATTCAATCATGCTGCCGAATTTATAAAAAGCTGAGCACAGGGAGGCGTCTTGTGCAGGTTTGGAATTCTTTCTCCTCTGGTGGCTGTCGATCTAGTGGTCTAGAGCATAGGTTCCCAACCTTTTTTGAACTGGTGCCCCCTTTTCTAGTGAATATATCAATACCGCCCCCCTCCCACTCCAGAGAAAAATGAGCGTACATAATGCATGGTGAAAACAAGAATTACATTTTTAAAAAATTACTAATAGATAGAATATTGTTGGAATTGAAACGCTACTGAATTTCTTCTTCATTTAAAAAAGAGGAATAAAAGTTTTAGCTTACCTGTTATAAAGACAGGCAGGGGTTTTGATGATACGAAGTAATAGATAATAAAAAAAACTATTGCTTTCTAAATAAATTGACAGTTTCAGAGAACAATCAAAATGCATACTTAATTATATTAAAATTTATTTTTATTAAAATATTATCAGCGTCATTTTTAGGTCTTTTTTAGACTATAATTCGTTAATCTTCCCACCCCCCTCTGTGCCATATCAACGCCCCCCAATTTTCTCTGGGTCTTTAACCGCCCCCCTGGAAGCCTCAAACGCCCACAAGGGGCGTTATCGCCCACGTTTGGAACCTATGGTCTAGAGTTTCGGGTGTTTTCTCCAGATGTTACGTGTCTATGTGATAGACTCCCTTAAAAAGTCCTCCACTCAAGCCCCCCCCCCCCCATAGGTAGATGCTCCTCATTTAGGCTTGAAGAACACAAACACGGGGGGGGGGGAGATTAAAAGGATATATTAATAAGAATCCATTTCCAGTGTCAACTGTGCAAATATTTACATCAATTTTTCTCAACCTCTATTTTGTCGCCTAATTGTTGTTATGAGCCAGATAAAGGTTTCCATATTAGACACAAAACAGCTTCCTGCTTGCTCTTACTATATGTGTCTGTTTTTGGATCACTCCTCGATTTTGTGCTTATAAAAGTAAACATATGAAATTTATTAAACTTCAAAGCTTGCAAGTTTTATTTAGATTTTCTTTAATTATAATTCTTTCACATATGAAAATATTTTTTAGATTACTTAAACTGCATTAAATTGTGATAATGTACAGTATTATCTAAGTACATATGTATTTAGATATTTTTCATTAAATACGTATGTAAATTCTTCCCTTAAAATGCATAAGTTCATATTAATTAATGGTTTTATTTATTTGCTCAAATTATTTAACCACTAAGTGAATTATTAAATGCAGGGATGTTAATTCTGCGCTTTTAGCAGATTTCTGCGCCGAATACGTCATTTTGACTCTTTCAGGGTGCGCCAAAACACAAATATTGCGCTTTTAGCCGATTTTTGCGCTGGTCTGCGCCGAATACGTCATTTTGACTCTTTGTTAAATTTTTGCCACGCTCATTTATCTTTTAAAGCGTGTATGGAAAGCTAGTTAGCAGTAAAGCAAGATTCAAACTGCGTACGAAAGCTGCATTCCGAAGCCATTCTACCCGCCCCGGATTGGACCAGTCGGGCTTTGTTAGTCACCTCAATCAGGGCCGGCCAGATAGGCAAACAAGTAATCATCGCAACGGGCACCGTTTTTTGTTTATGAAGGGGCACGATTTCCAACTTAAAATCATAAAAGCAATTTTGAAAAAAGTAAAAGGGACGTCTTTTTCTACGTTTGCAGGGTGGAGTGGGTGTCATGTACCACAGGGCCGCCCCTAATCTAAACCAGACCGGTCCGTAAAGAAAACAGTATTATATTACGGTGATGTCCCAGCCCCTAAAAAATCACGGTTTATGACCCGGCCCGTAGCAAGAATGAAAATTGGAAGCATGACCGGTTTAGAAATCGGAATCTAGGCTGTCTGAATTAATAGAATATTTCATTTCAAAATAATCCGGAAATCCGCTGCCAGTGGTGTAGTCGCGGGGGGTAGAGATCTGTGCGGGCCCAGGCTTTTGCAGCATGATTCATTCAAGGCACGGGCTGACCTCAGCATTTTCTAGAATGGACCGGAACAAGTGTATACTCTTAAAGACAGTCCTCTGCGCTTGCGAAATCGAGCCTTTCCGGAAATTTTTGCTCTCCTAAAATTTGGACAAGACCAAACGATTGGCTTGTGATTCCTCCCCCCCCCCCCCTCCTTAAATCATGATTAATATACGAGCTGAACCGGGTCTGAATTTTTTATTTTGATTAAATGCTGGGCCGGGCTAGACATTTTCGGCCCGTGAAGATCATGAGCGGGGAGATGCCGTCTCACTACTTTTTCATTCGAGCTTATGTCAGCAAAAGTAAGCGTTCTTCACTTTTTATCATGGACGCATGATTTTTGAGTCTTCAGTTGCGAGTGTTCCTAAACCTTTTTTCTTAAAACTACACCACTCTTTTTCTTTTTGTGTGTGTGCAGGCTCTACGAGAGGGGGCAGACGGGGCGACGCCCCTGGGCCCGTGTTCAGCCAAAGTGCATCCGCAAATTTTTCAGAATGTGTTACGAATTTCATTTATAGATCCGTAATTAAAATCTTTATTTTAAAATAGACTAAATTTTGAATACATAATTCTAGAATGATATAAATGGCAGAAATGTTAATTCTACCATTTAAATATTGGTATTTTTACAACCTTCGAACATGCATTAAAAGTACCATTGCATATAAGAAATACTTCCCTCCCACTCTCTTTCCATTTAGCATTTATATGAAAACCATTAAAAAGAGCACTTTCACACACACAAAAAAAAAAATTCCTTCCGTCCATGTAAATCCATGTATTGTTTTTACCAAGTTGCTGATAGCATAGCCTGTATACACCCTTTTTTTTTCCAGAGCTTTCCTAAAGTGCTTTCAAATAGTGTTTTGCTTTTAGCAAATGGTGTTTGCTTGCAAACTTTGCTTTTCTTGTATGCATTTATTGTGTTCCTACATCTTCAATTTTATGCTCCAAAATCATGTTAATTCTGATCTCGAATCTTAGTTTTCCTCTCGGAAACTATTTTTTTGTGCTCCCAAGGTGCTCTCAAATGGAATTTTTCTGCTCCCAAATAGAATTTTTCTGCTCCAAAATGGAATTTTTCTGCTCCCAAATAGAATTTTTCTGCTCCCAAGGTGCTCCCAAATGAAATTTTTTCTGCTCCCGGGGTGCTCCCAAATCGAGTGTTGGAGTTAACATCCCTGTAAATGTTTTAGCAAGATTTCTTTTTAATATGAACTCATATGATCATTTTTAAGTTATCTTTTTGAAAATCCGAATATTTTGATACTCCGGACAGGATTAAGTCTCAATTAATCTGTATAATCTATGTATTTGATCTTTTCCGTACGAAGAACAGATACACATAGATTATTCCTGCGTTTTCCTTATATATAAACCAAATACTATTCACAAGAAATGCTTTTTACCCCTAAATTTTGAAAAAAACTAAATTAGTATTACTAATTATACTAATACAGCTGCAACTTTTTAAATTATAAATAATTATTACACTTCTCTAAACAGAATGATACGCAAATCCTACGTTCTCTCATTAATCTGATCTATAATAAAATCATTAAAGGTTTAATAATTCGTACTTTTGATAGTGTGTAATGTTTTAAAAATGAATCATTTAAGTTCTGGACCAACATAAAGTTCACGGGAGTCACCAGTTTTCAAATCACTGCCAAAAAGTTAACTTCTTTGAGAGACAAAAAAGGAATAAATTTTTTTTACAAATAGGTTTCGTTTATAAATTTAGTATAATTAATTTTGTCATTGAAGCAGCTACAATATGAAAAAAATATTTTTGTGCATTTCTATGCTATGTCTTGGAGGGTCTAAATAAAAGTTGCTTAAAAATAACGAAATTAAATAAAGGTGTAAGAAAAATCCAAAAATGATAAACTAAATTCAGTTTTAAAGTCAAAAAAAGTTGCTACTTAAAGTATCCATATTTAATGAAATTGAGCTTCAGTGTTTTTGTTTTTATGATCATTGTTAACATGTTTTTCTGTGATTGATATGAACGAACTTTGTTTAAATTCTAAGCTCTCAGCAGGGGCGGCATGGCAAGGTAAGCAAGGTCTGGATGCCATCGACGAAAGGGGGGCCAATTCGAATTAAAACTGAGAAAATCTTGATCTAGAGTAGTGGTTCCCAAACTTTTTGCCCTTCTCTTCAAAAAATCTTCCAACTAGATTTTTTTTTCGCGACCCACTACTACATAACGATAACCAATATAGGCTATATAAAATAGTATAGTTTATTCTATGTATAAAATACTAAAGTTTAAATTTTTCGACCCACCGAAATTGCTTCCGTGACCCAACAATGGGTCGCAGTCCATAGTTTGTGAACCACTGATCTAGAGCACAAAAGGGGCGCCTTTTTTTTTACGTTTGCAGAGGGGCACAATGGGGGGGGGGGTAATGTCCGACAAACATCATTCGGTTCAAACCCTATCCCCGTTTGCATGCGCAGAAATAAGATTCACTTCCGATAGCAGAATGCTACTTTCAGTTTCAAATATTTCCGGCTGACTAATATTAAAATGTCTGTATCTGAATTTCTATAAGCTAAATAGAAACAAATTCCTCAAACGTATTTCGAAGGCTGAAATATTACGCTTTAACATGCATATGGGCAACCGCAGGCCGGATGCGGTCTGCCACGGCTTTTGATCCACTATTAACATCCTAAAGTTTGGCCCACAACTTTTCAAAGGTTGCCCATAACTGCTTAACACTCTAAAGGTCGTCATCCCCTGAAATATCAAACGATGACAATACCGTCTTCCCCCCATCAATTTTGATATCTATATCATACCCAAGCCGAATCAGATATCTTTACAGCAATTTTTTAAAATAAAAATTTAAAGCATTTCCCTTAAGCGTGAAATCTATATCAAGAGCTAGACTTTCTCCCAACTATATCAAAAGCCTATATATGCAGTAGAATCTGAAATAAAGAAATGGAGATAGATCTGTAGAAATGGAGGCCAGGAGAGTGAAATTGACTCCGATAATGAAGACACTTCACCAGTGCCGGATTATGACCAACAGGGGCACCAGGCATTGATAGATTTGGGGCCCCCAATCTATGAAATTTGTTGTATTTTTTATATGTATTTTTCATAAAATTTTGATATAAAAAAGAATATTTCGGAAAAAAATACTTAAAATTGGAGGCCCTTTCAAGTTGGGGGCCCTGGGCAAAGTCCCGATTAGCCCATATAATAAGGTCCTGCGCTTCAGGACCAAAACCACATCAAACTTTAATGCTTGAACCTTTCAAAAGCATTAAAAAGAGGTTTCCAAATGGAAGAAAATGTGCCTCACTTTATTTTCAGTGAACTTTTAAAATG
The DNA here is from genome assembly GCA_038373885.1 of Cheiracanthium punctorium. NCBI lineage: Eukaryota > Metazoa > Arthropoda > Arachnida > Araneae > Cheiracanthiidae > Cheiracanthium > Cheiracanthium punctorium. The sequence continues at coordinate 120,606 of JAWZYV010011955.1, forward strand.
TGAATATTTTTATGAGAATTTAAAATAACAGAATGCAAAACAATGTAAAATAACAGAATTTTGAAGTAAAATAAATGTAAGTGCATTACATATTTTATTCTCTAACTTCATGGATTGTCTTTACTTTTGAACATTTCATTTATAGAATGAAAAGTAAGAAACCGTAAGTTTAAGAAATTTATAATAAATACCAATTTATTTTTAATTGAAAGTCATAATTTAATACTTTTAAAAATCGAATTAACTAAAGTTTGTAATATTTGCTGAAATAACTGCAAAAATCTCTAATCCCTGTACAACGAAATTTTCTATATAGCGAATTTTTTAACTGGAATCGAGCGAGTTCTTTATAGGGAGATTCAACTGTGTGTGTGTATATACAGAGGCGGATCTATGGGGGGGTGGGCTATAGCCCCCCCCCCCCCCATTGAAACTGAATTTAGACTAGATAGAATAGAGTTCTGATTCTTAGTTAAAAACTACGTGTCTAAAATCTGTTATTTTGAAATTTTAATTTACTTTTTTGATTTATTACTTAGCTTTTTAGACTTGACCTCAATCAATGGTTTTTAACCCTTTCGTTCCCAGGCTACAGGTATTTCCAAAACGAGTATCAAATTTCGGGCTAAGGAATCGCCCGAAATTTTGTCTTCTCCTTGAAACTTTCGGTTTCTTTTAAGGATGATCAGTAACCTAGTTTTACCATATATACGTGATAGCGCAGAACAGCTAATTGTTTGAACAGGTTATGGCAAGTGCAAAGAACAGTGTTTGAGCAATGATATCCATTCACCCCCTGCAAAGTCATAAAAAGGGAGAGCTAAAAATACATATAATTCGCTGTTAATATAAACAGTCTTTGCGCGCGCCTTGTGTGGTGCGCGTCTCGGATTCTGTACTGATGTGTACCTGATGTGGAATACCTTATGATAGATGTACACACAGACCTCAAAATACACATAGACTAGACACCGCTATGATGTCTCTGTGACTAAAGTGATCAGAAGCAGTGAGAGGGGCTGAGAGCTACCAGACGGTCCCGAAGACTGTTTACAAGTTAATGAACAAAAGATCGGTACTCTTTCGCTTTGTAGAAAGGGGAAAGCGCAGCACCCCCCCCCCCCCCTAAGGAAGAGTATTGAATTCGCCAATCGTCATCTTTGGGACCTCCTTGGCAGCTGACAGCTCCCGATGATTTTAGTCACAACGAAAGCATAGGGGCCCTAGTAGCAAACGGTCATCGGTTCCTGAAATGCCGATGATCGGACAGGGAGGAAGCGCAGCGCGCGCCATGCAAGGTTCTTCATCGCGTCGGGGGCTCTTATCTCGGAATGTGCTCGGGCATGTCCTCTCCCGAATAGTAGGGTTGGATCATCGGCAAGGGGGGAAAATTGGGCGTAGAGCCGTTGTAAAGCCGATGCGATTGGGGTTATATTCATCTCGGAAGAGCAAACACCTTGCAACTTAGGATGTGAAGCCTATGACCTTTGATAAAATTTTAAACTGAACAATCAATAAAAATTGGGGTATATTCCAGCTAGATAAAATTTTTTAAGAGTAAAAAAAAGCAAATTCGAACTTTTCCTCTTCTCTTTGAATTTTAATGCTGCCATCTGAACTTCAATTTTCAAGCTTCCGAGACTTGGTTCCGAACTGGGGAGCTAACGCTTGGTAGCCGGGCATTCTAACCACTAGACGGGGGGGTCTGACTCGTTATTGGCGAGACTAAAATTTGAAGTGATTGTTGTTTCAAGTTCGGAATTGGAATATTTAAGTTTCTAATTAAATAAAACTAGACTTTTCCTGTACACTACTCAAAATTAAAAAGATTTTGCAATTTCTATCCGTTTGAAGCATTTGGGACCTGTGTACGGCCGTAAAAAAAAAAAAAAGTTTTTCTGTTTTAAAAATATTCATTATAATGAATATTTTAAAAATCTCTCTATAGATTGAGATTTTTCGAAGATTGTTTCAAACTGTGTAAATTTTTGTTCGCACATCAAGTAAAAGTGACTAAAGCTAAAGGAATGAAATTTACTGACATGATAGGCAATCACTCACCTTAAGCTATAATCGTCGGATTTAAAAAAAAATTAGATTTTGAGATTTTTTCTGAAAATCGTTTTAAACTGCGTAAATTTTTGTCGGCGCATCACATACGACTTAAGTGAATAAAGCAAAATTTAGTGACACGATAGGTGGTCGTACAACTTAAACTATGCCCCTAAAGTTTAAAATTTGGATTAGATTTTGAGATTTTGTGAAAACTGTTCAAACTGCTTAAATCCCAGCTAGAAAATGTTTGCACTTCTTGTGCAGAAAATTTGCATATAAAGTGAATATTTTGAATACTTTGAAAAGTATACACTTTTGTGCACAATTTTTGACAATATAAAATATTCACTTTTTGGTATGCATAAAAACTGTATATAATTTGCACAAAAAGTGTATGCTTTCAAAATATTAAAAAATATCCACTTTTTATGCACAAATTATACACAATCTATACTTTTTTTGCAAAAAAAGTGAAGACATTTCTAGCTGGGTATATTCATCTCGGAAGAGCAAACGCCTTGCAACTTAGGATGTGAAGCCTATGACCTTTGGTGAAACTTTTAAACTGAGCAATCGATAAAAATTGGCACATATATCGTTGATTTGCATATTAGCTTGTTTATTTCTTTTATTGTATCAATTAATTCATGTACTTTCATATGCATATATAATTTTATAACTAAATATCCTTTTCTTCAAGGCTGTTCTAGGGAAGAATGCAAGTTTTTGAATGAAATGTCATTTAAAATTTACACAAAGGAAAATTTCTTATATATATATATATATATATATTAATTTCGCACTTTTTCAGGAAACTTCCAGAATTTTTAGTCGCTGACAAATTTTGTTTTAAAAATATTCCTTGTCACCCCTCTTTGACAGAGATTGACTAAGGCAAGGTGCCCTTTTAGCTAGCACAAGATAGATACATACAGGAGAACACGACAAAGCTAAGAGCAGGAAGAGGACAACATGATTCAGCATTTTGTCGCCTGTCTTGTCTTCCCGCGTAATAGCTTAGCCAATCAGCAACCTTAAAACAAACATATGGTGTGCATATGATGCTCTTTGCACATTAATGAAGGAACGGAGATATCCAGCCGTTCAGCTACTTGGTAGAAAGACCGATATAAACCTGTTTGCTCGCTTTACCCTTCGCAATCTTGAAAGCGCCTATCAGATCTCAGTGTAAAGATTCGATCATCGGGAAAAGATGAACATACGAAAAATTAAGGATGATCAGAAATGATCAGGCGATGAATAGCCGATGCACCGATCATAGGCCTGGTAAAGCCCGAGCAAAGATTGCTGCTAGGGGGTTGTCTGGTCTACGGGTATTTTGAGGTCTGTGGATGTACATAGTGAGGGGATGGGGAGTGTAACATAGACATCAAGTGACTAGGAATCCCAAATGGCTATCTTCTGTATCATTGTGAAAGGTTCTTTTGTTCCGCCATTTGGATTTTCAGGGATATTTTGAAAGAATAATATTATTATAGCTAATTTTCCTTACCTGGTTTTCGCACATTTACTGTTTATACAAAAGTACATCCGTTTTGAATGTTTAGGAATGGTGGAAGAATTTCTTGGAAGTACTGTAGTCCTATCTAAGCAGGCTTCAAAGTCTTAGCCCATTGAAATTGCTTTCGCCGCTTGGTCGTTCTTTTCGGGTGAAGCGCTAGTGTGATTCATTTGTTCTCTATTTAGCTCCGTTCGCGTGTAGAATTTAATTTAAATGCAAATATTATGGCCTCAAGAAAGCGGTCATTGAATCGTAATGTAGGTGATTATTTTATGAAAATTCCAAAAACTGATAATTTGTCTAGTGAGAGTGAAAGCGGAAATCATCAGGAAGAAATCATAAATGCCCAGCCCCAGAACAAGCTATTTCAAGGAGAACAGCACTCACAAAATACAGGGTGAATCTAAACTCTTGGGCAAAACTTTAAGGGGTGATAGGGCACACAATGAGGAATCGTAATCACATAGCAATCTGGGGTGAAACGCAGTTTTAACTTACCCGGTAATAATCACTTTTGGAAAAGCATTGAAGTGTCCGTCTAATTTCTTAACCAAGTTTCATAAGCAATAGGCTCGTCTCCGAAAATTTCATCCATGAAATAAAATAAACTTTTTAAACTATCCATTTTAGTCTTCTGTTTTGAGAAAAATACATTAGTTTCTGACGAACAATGGTCGGCAAGTGACTGTTGTTTCAGCACTTTTTCCGAAGTGATTATTAACAGCTATACGAAGACGACGTTGCCGACCCCACATTGCTATGTGATTCTGATTCCTTATTATGTGCCCTATCACCCTTTAAAGTTTTGCCCAAGAGTTTAGATTCACCCTGTATACATGCATCACTAACAGGCAGTTTGTAAAGAGGTGCATTATTAGAAAGAATACAATGATATCGCTATGGAAAAAAGAGGTATGATTTAAATTAATTTTTTCAGACATTGTTTTTCCTATGAAGTGCAAGTCCTAGCAGGTTCGAGTATTTTATTTTATCGGAAATTCGCACATCTTTCTCGAAATTCGATTACGTAATACTATATGTAGGTTGAAAAATGAAATATACAGGCGACATGTAAAAAATCGTGCCAAATGTCGCCAAGCTTCGATAACCAGGGCCTCTGAGAGAAATTCTTCCCGGCCCCTTTCGTAAAGCACAAAAGTTTCGAAAAAACAGGAGGGACGGAAGGGATTTTTTTTTTTTTTTTTTTTGTAAAACTGCTCTTTTAATGATTTTCATACAAAATGCTAAAAGGAAAGAGAGTGGGAGGGAAGTTTGTCTGATATGTAATGATACTTTTAATTCATGTGAAGAAAAAAATACTAATATTTAAATGGTAGAATTAACATTTCTGCCATCTAAATCATTCTAGAATTATCCCAGATAGCACAGTTGTCCATTTTATATCCATTTCTGATCCATCTCGCCCATATAACGTCCATGTCTATAGATAGACATCCAGAAGACAATATTTATGGACATAATCTGGAAAATCCAGAAACTGTCCATGAATAGACCAAAATTAGACATTTAATTTCCAGAGTAAGTCTTTTTTATAGACGTGTCCCAGATAATCCATAGTACCTTAGTGAAATGGCAAGAAGCATGGATGGAGATGTCCAAGACTTGACCTAAGTAGGTCCATATATAGACGTTGATGTCCAAGACTTGCCCATACTAAGTCCATACGTGGACTTAGTATGGGCAAGTCTTGTATACGTAAGCACGTCCATAATTATGTCTATATAGACAAGTCTTGTATACGTAAGCACGTCCATAATTATGTCTATATAGATGTCTATAAGACTTCATATGGGCGACCTATAGTGCCATATTGATGTAAAAGAGACGAGAATCCGACGAATCGTGGATGTTTAATGGACATGTCAACTTGTCTATATGACGTCTTCTGGGAGGGTTCTGGACAAGTTTGTGCTATCTGGGATGTATTCGAAATTTAGTCTATTTAAAAAAAAGATTTTAATTAAAGACCTATAAATGAAATTCTTAACACATTCTGAAAAATTTACGGACGCACTTTAGCTGAACACGGGCCCCGGGGCGGCGCCCCCCGCCTCTCGTAGGGCCTGTGGATAACTGTGCCCAAATTATTGAATACCCAGTAAGTTAGCCCCCCCCTTTACCCAATCCTAGATCCGCCACTGTGTATATATATATATATATATATGAATGAGTGTACTCTTTTTTTGAGTCCACACAGTGAGAAAATAAACGTTTGTAAAACTGAAGTAAAATTATAGCCTACCTCTCGACATTTGTGTTTTGCAATCCTTGCAGATAGAATATTTAGTGTTGGGCACCAATTCAAAATAATTTAGAATAGACGATTGTCCTGTTAAACTGTCATCTAACGATTCTTCGTCCATAATTTCGACTACACCTGGTGATACGACATCCATTTAGCGATGGTTAGAATTAAATAAAATAAAAAAAAAACACAGTTCGAAAACACTCGCGCAAACAAATGCGCCAATGAAAGGAGGCCTCTCATCTCATTACCAAAATTAATATTCTAGAATGGTGTTGCGCCTGCGTGGTTTGTTCTGAAAAGTGAAGTATCGGTGAAAATGGATGAAAGCAACAGAAACCAATACTTTCCCGATACTTTTAGAATCGAAAGAACCGATACCTAAAAAAATAGGAGGTATCGGCGCCGATACTATCGGTCGATTCCTACGCACTAGTATATTTCTTTTAAAAAAGTTTGACATTATAAGAATTTAGAGTTTGCTTTACTTGGATTACCACCCATTTAAAGTGTTAATAATTAAAGAATATATTTAAGTAATTATTAAAATATATTTTAGTAATACATTTAATTACTAACTTTCAATTATTAGATTATGCAAGTTTTGATCTTTTTTGATTATGGCAAGATATGGAATTGATCAATTGATGATCAATCTTAAAACTAAAGATAGTTTCAGGATATAGTATTCATTATGTTATTTCAAATTATGTTACTTTAATTCCATGACTTCTTTGCTGATAGTTTGAATTTTTTAAAATTGTTTTTGATGGCTGCATATTATATTAATTTCTTGTGATGTCAGTAATGGAGGATTTCTTGCTGCCTAGTCATTTTTACATTTTTTCTGTAGCAAGATAGTGCCATGTGTAGAGAGATTAGGTTTTTGCTAAGCCACCTTCTGAAATCTTCCTCTTTTATTTGTAAACTTGTGCATGTGGGGCCTGATGAGAATTAGTGACAACTTCCTACAAAATCACTTCCTCCAGTATTGTTTTGTTTATCCTTGCAAGACACTACTGATGTAAAACATGCTTATTTCAATATTTTCTAGAGTATAATATTTTAAGTTTATAAGACAGTTTCTGCCTTATTTATTAGAAGTTTCATTTGTGAAATTTGAGATCCTTTCATAAGTTATTACCAACTTATTCTGAGTATAATGTGACTTGTATGCATCATATAATTGATGCTGGGTAATAAAAAAAAAAGAAAAATTTATATTAATTTTTTGTAATGTCTGATTTTGTTGATTGTATGGCATATTTAAATGTACTAAAATTAGCTTTATCAGAACTAGCTGCATAGCCAGTGTTGCAGCAGTTAGTACTGTCCTTTGCAAGGAAATCGGACTTTTGAAATAATTTCAAATTGGATTTAAAAAAAAAAAAACAGCTATGTGATGATGAAGCTAGTTTCAAAAGTGAAATTCGAAGTTAAACAAAAATCTGAGTTTAAGAATAAATTTGAGTCTAAAGGTTTTGGTAAATAAGTTGAGCATGATGTAAACATTAGTCGAGAAAAATCTCATGACAACAGATACAGTATGATTTGTTTTAACTGTGCTGAGAATGACCACATTTCTTTTTCTAAGTACTGTGTACACAAAAATAAGGGCACTAAATGTTTTAAATATCAAGAATTTCGCCACTGAAGTTTTGAATGCCAAACAAAAGGCTCTAAACCAGAAATAGCTACAATAAACATTAGTGTAATTTCTAAGTTCAGTAAGATGGTCAAAATTGATGATTTTACTGTAATCGCGTTGGGTGACACAGGCAGTCAAGCCACTTTGATGAGCAAATCCATTTTTGATAAACTGAACTCTGCACGACTCCAACCCGTGAGTTCCACTTTGAGCGGTTTTGGTAAATGTCAAGTAAAACCGCTAGGTTTCTTTAAAGGTAATATTGAAATTGACAACTTTCAGTGCATAGCTGACATTTACGTAGTTGACAACAACGTTATGACACATGAAGTGGTATTGGGTTTAAACATTCTGTTGGAGGTGAAACAGTAATAACCGAAAATGGTGTTGCCATTAGAAATAAATCGCCTAAGGTAGAAGAAATGGACACTATATCCGTTTTACCTATTGACAGGGCAGTATTTAGGGGAGGGCTACCAGGGACCCCACGAGTCATTTTTACATAAAATTTTCTAGCATACCGATTGATGTGCAATTTTTTAAAAATAAAATTCTGACAATGGAAGACCAGTTCTACTTTTTTTCCACTCATTTTTTGTTTTAAGCATTTTGAATTCTTGTCCAAATGGTTAATTATTAATCTTAATAATTCTATAAATAACGTGCATATTTACGAGAATCCATTCCAATAACAACCCATCTATGGAGTTTCCTCGCGGTGATGGCAACCACCACTCGCCATCACAGCAAGGAAATAATTGTGAACAGCTTTTGGCTGAACGGCTGCTACACTCGGACAAGACTAGGCAAATTTGGCTGTGTGGACTCAGTTTACTAGACTATGAAACGTGGTATATCCTGAAGGATTATTTTGGACCCATCTGTCGACCATTGCAGGGGTGCCATGAAAACACTTAGAGGAAAAACTTTTCAGTGTCAAAGCCAAAGCCAGAAATTTCAGCTAATAGGTATATAAAAGTCAATGACTTCATTGCTGGAATATAATAAATTTAGCCATTTGTGCAAAAAAGTTGAATATAACAGCAAAGTACAATGCATTTTCTAAAAAATAAAGTTTATCAAATAATAATAATTAGTTTATTTCTCCCCTGAATCACTTTTTAAAATCTGTTTACAAGGAGCATGTTAAATAAAAGAAATTTCTTGCTAGACAGTCTGGTTTGAGAGCGGGCTGAGTCCATCTCATCTCTAGTGCTCATCCCCATGACTTATGGCTCACTGACTAGCGATGAGTGCAGTGTCCCCCCCCCCCCTTTCCCCCAATAATTTTAAGAATTCTGGAAAATTTTTAAGTTTTCTGTTTTGGGTTTTTATTTTTTTTTAATATAAAGACTAGGGGCCAAGGCCCCTAGACTTGCTTTTCGTATGAGGCATTCGGCCCTCTAATAAGGCTTATTCGTAAGAAAGGCATAATTTCAACAAACAAAACCCAAAAGTTGGATCAGACAATGTTACCAAGCTACACATTGCTTGGTTCTTGTATGTTCCTTGGAACATAACTAAAAATAGTGCAAAGTTTAAATTTTTATGTGAAAACCATGAAATACCTTGCGTATTAGGCAATTTTTCATAATTTAGTGACTTGCGTATATGTATAGTTAATAACTAGCTCTTAGAAAACAGTACTTCATGTGTTTTCTTTGATAGAAACCATGGAACAGCTACGATAGCTTTCCACCAATGGCGACTTTTCATTATTTGGCGATTTACACATGCTCACAACCTTTAATTACTGCTCATGTAAGGTTCCTGGAAAACCGTTATCCATTTTTTCATATATATAATCCTTTGAAGATTGGCGTATTTAGCACCACTAATTATAACATCTCGCCATGCTGGCAAATATCCAAAGTGTGCCATAATGGCATAGCTAACGCCACCAAATATTTCTTCTGGTAGCATATATTCCAGCTGGACCGAACCGGCATTAAAATAATCTGCATTTTATTTTTCATTTTCAAGATACTGGGTTCTAACATTTTGGAACTCGCGGTTTAGATTAACCCTGCTTGAAAAGATACCATTTTGCCAAATCGTACCTAATGCCAAGATGGTGTTTTTAAAATCGGACCAGACTGCTAAGCGACCTCTTATGAGTATTTTTTAAGTTCAAATTCGAGGAAGAACAGAGGACCGCATTTGACAGTTTGAAATCAGCATTAGCCAAAAAGCCCATATTAGTAGTTTATAACCTCATTACGAAACTGAGCTACACACTCACACCAGTTTAAAGACATATGGAGCAATTCTGATGCGAAAGTCCCCAGACGATAGTATTTTTCATCCAATTTATTTCATGAACAGGAAGACCTCTGATGCCGAAAAAAAATATTCAAGTTATGAACTAGAGGTCCTGGCAATCATCGAGGCATTGAGAAAATTCCGTGTGTACCTTATGGGAATTCCTTTCGAGGTTATAAGACTGTGAAGCTTTCCAAAAAACAATGGAGGAATGAGATCTAGTTACTAGTGTCGCATGTTGGGCCTTGTTGCTACAGGAGTTCAACTTTGTTGTTGAGCACCATCCAGGTACCAGAATGCCGCATGTTGATGCCAGTGGCGTAGCAAGGTGGGGGCGGTCCGTCCCGGGTGTCACCCTCAAAGGGGTGACACCCGATAGCTTGTACAGCAAAAATTCCAAAAATATTGCATGTATGGGGGTAAAAATGCTCGTATGGGGGGTGACACCACTTATATCCGCTCCGGGTGTCACCCACTGTAGCTACGCTACTGGTTGACACCCTGAGTAGAGCATCGATAAACATGCTGTGTGTCACTGTCTGTCACCCAAGTTAAGACTTGCGCAAGAAAATGAAACCGAAATAAAAACAATTAAAGATCTGTTGAAAACCTCAAGCTACGAAAATTACTGTTATAGAAATGACATACTTTACAACTTTATTAATGGTAAAGAATTGATAGTCATACCAGAAAGTATGCAGACCGAGATTATAAGAGACGCTCATGACAAAGGACATACTGGAATCAAGTGTACACAAAAACATCTCACTGAATACTACTACATTCCCAAGATTAGAGATAAAATAGAGAGGGTCTTATCAAATTGTATCCAGTGTATAATTGTAAATCCTAAACAAGGGAAAAAAGGTTTTTTGCATCCGCGGTATAAGGACGATATACCGCTCCATACTTCTGTACCTTAGAACCAGACAAACTTAAGTCACACTTGACTAACTTTTCAAGAGGGCACCAAAACTGTAAGAAATGAACTCTAGGTCTGGTTGCAGAGCTAATAATTGAATCAGTCAACAAATAATTGACATTATGTATTAAATTTGTATATACTTAACCCATTGATAGGTATTTCATTTACAATCAACACTAACCTAAAAATTGCAATATGGACTTACGCTCACACTAATTCCATATTACAATTCTGGTTCTGGGGTATAGACTTATCACATAGACCACCTTGGACCCCTAGATAATACAAAACTATAAACACATTTTGGTAATCATCGACGCTTTTACTAAGTTTGTATGGATCTATCCCACAAAATCCACAACCACGGCAGAAGTAGTAAAAAAATTGATGATCAAAAAGCAATTTTTTGGAAGCCCTGCTCAAAGTATTACAAAAGCATAGCATTCACTTCCCACGAGTTTGCTTAATACTGTGTTCGGGAGGAAATTAAACATCATGCTATTATGACCGGCCTCCCAAGAGCTAACAGTCAGGAAGAACGTTTAAATCAAGTTATTGTACCAGTTCTTGCGAAATAATTTATCAAAAATCCCTCACAATGGTATAAACACACTAAAGAATTACAGCTAACTTAAAATTCTACGTACCATCGCAGCATTGATACTACTCCATTTGAGCTGCAATTTGGTACCAAAACAAACCTCAAAGGTACAGACAAATTAAAAGAATTGACTCAACTTGAATTAAAATCTCAGTCTGAGGTGCAGCGAGATAAATGATTTGAGGAAAATTGCAAAAGCTCAAATTTTGAAAATTCAGCAGGAAAACAAGAAAACGTATAATATGCGTCAGAGCGCGACCATATAAGGTTGGCGACTTAGTCGCTATCAAGCGCACACAATTTGACCCAAACTTGAAACTGTAAGCAAAATTTTTCGGGCTGTACAAGATAACCAAGGTAAAAGGAGGCGATATCTTCAACGTGGTGAAAGAGGGTTATCATGAAGGACCACAATGCACCACGACCAGGGCCGTAGTGCTGGGGGCGCTATGGACGGCTCAGCCACCCCTGGAAATATCTGAGCCCCCCCCCCCTGGCCCAAAGAACATCGGCATCAAGGAACGTGTTTGGGAAAAAAAATAAGGATCTGCAATTTTTTTTAATTTTTGTTCCTGTACGGAGGAAATTACAAACTACAAACATCAGGCTCTTGAAACATCGTAAATTTTCTTCTTTGATCTTTTTATTGAGGCGGATGCAGTGAAAACCTCTTGTTAAAAAAGGATGTGTGGTGGTCCACTACTAATTTTCTCACTAGCAGTCACTACCCTGTCCCTACAATTTATGACCACCCCGCTGCCCCTCTATCAGCACCAGCACAAGCCTGTAATCAATGGAGTGAGAAAAACTTCCGGCCTTTTCAAAAGGCGAAATCGTTTTATAATTGATTGGTTCAGCACTAGCTATGTATTTTTCTTGCTTAAATCAATAATGGACAAAATTTTTTGGGAGCAAAATGATTAAGCACTAAAATTTAATTAATTTAATTTTTAGATAATCTTTTTTCTTAATTGTAGTTTGTTTTAATATATTAATGTGTATTTCTTAAATTTGCGGTGGATTTTTTGTAAACTTTTGTAAATACAATAATATTCAAGATTTTTGGTGTCTCCTTCATTAATTAAGACGGCCGCCCTGGCTTAACCCCACATATATATTACATATATGTAACACTTGTGTTTTTATATCATTAACTTAGTTCAAAATAAGTTTCTGTGATAAACAGAAGTTTCATTTGTTCAGAATTATCTACTATATAGAGAAGTAAACTGAGGACAATCTTTTAAGTTAGAATTTCAAATGATTTTTTTCTGAAAAAAGTTCAAGTAAATGACAATTTTAATAATTTCATAAAAGGCAATGTATTTATCATTATTATTCAATTAGCTGTCTTGCGTATTGCTATATTTATGAAAGTTTTAGATGAAATACTAATTACATTTAGATTTAGTGAGTTTTGGGAATGAACAACAGGAAAGATTTCAAGCCAACAATTTTACTGTTAATATTTAATTATTTAAAATTAAACGGTTATTTCATAATCGTAAGCAATAAATATATTGGAAAAAAATATTTGAAATCAAGAGTTTTCACTAACAATTTACATCATTCTGCTAAAAGAAAGTTCAAATAAACAAGTAAAACGATCACACAATTATAATAACAATTCCCCTTATAGTCAAGGACGTACCCAGGGGGATGGTCCAGGGGGTCCGGACCCCCTCCGAAATTTCAGTTTTCGTAAAAAAAAATAATAATGATGAAGTTTTGTTGTATAAAATTCTGCCTTTTTCACCGTTTGGACCTCCTCCGAAATTTTTGGACTCACCCCGAAATTTTTTTCTGGGTACATCCCTGCTTATAGTCAATGAATGTGGGATAGTCTTAAAAAAGGTGTACAATATTTTTGCACAATACTTTTAATTATCCCTTAATTAAAAGTATTTGTGCAATACCCCGAAACAAGCCGGACCTATTTCAAGAAGCAGGCCCGATGAGTACAACAGTGATGGCTCCGGACTGAAGAAGTGGAGACCGTGCCGCAGCTTGAGCCAACTAAAGCGGCTGTGCAGCGAGAAAATCACATCGGTAAATTTCTGTACATTAGGGCGGATCGTTATCCCTTGAGGTGTCAAAAGTTGTAAATTGATATAAATAAGACATGTGTAAAATTTGAATGTTCTACGACAACGTCATGGGGTTGCGCATGGAGCTTGAAATTTAGAAGCTTTTGAAAAATACGACTCTTTTTTAAAAATCGACCAAAAAATTCTTTTTTGAATTATTAGGCTCCCGAGGTTTTAGGAGTTGTATATTTTTATGAATAAGACGTATGCAAAATCTGAAGGGGCTGTGACAATTTCTAGGAGTTGCACATCGAGCTTGAAATCTATAAATATCTGAAAAATATGCGCTTTTGACAAAAATATGTAGAAAGCTAAAATTATATTTTTAATGAATCAGTCGCTTTGAAAAATAGTCTGTAACGTTCGCAGCTCTTCTCTAGTACAACCACAATCGTAACTACATTACCCAGGACCCACCTCGTTGATTTGCATGCTATCCGAGTCCTGCCCGTGCCAGCCCAAGCATCCCAATTATTGGAGCATGCGTTTTAATGAATAATGTAAAGTCCGCACTTCAGATCAAACTGTGGCATTTTATGTCAAGTGTAATAATCTAGATCGTAAGAAACCATCATCTGACAGATGGATAGACATCAAATTTCGGAGTGGCTGTTTGCTATGGCGTGAAGCTGGCAAATACGACATCGCAGAGATTTAGTTAGATTAGAGAACTGCGTTATTAGATTTCGGATGACTCCTTTGTTCTTTCTGGAATTCGATGATCGCCACCACCGGCAATGCCTGTGAGCGTCCCAAGATCAATGGAATTCGTGTCAAACTTTCTTAAATTTCCAGTGAAATTCTTAAAATCAGATCGTGACATATGGCCAAAGTATGTTGAAACAGGTTCCATTATCAGCGAGATATGTTCTTTGGGACAAACACTTGGGTGTAATTTGCCGTCAACAAATATTTCTATGTATCTGGTTTTGTACTTCCTCCTATCAAAACACAATCGAAAGAAATTTTTAAATCCTTCTTCAGTTTGTTTCACTGCGAGTCACCTCAGCCTTCCTCTAACTTTATATGGATCGAGAATCAGTTGAGAAGGTTTCTGTCCATCTGCATTCCTTCCGCTTTCTAGATTGTGAAATAAAGTTGATACCAGAGTTTCTGCTGCCTAGTCCGTAATAACTTTGTGTCGTAGACTTGTGAAAGCACTGAGATTTTTATTCTAACTTGATCATTTCTGAACGCATCTCCCAAAGTGGCGGTAGATAGGCATTCAGCGTTTTCTTTAGCCTTTCGTTATTTTCACTTTCCAAATCAATGGTTGGAGACTGGATATTGGAACTTTCATCTCTTTCTCCACCAATCTCTAAATTTCTCTTTCCAATATTTCAACTTTTCTCTCGTTCTCCATAACTTTTCTTCTTTACAATTCCATCGATTGTCACATATCTAGCTCCCCTCTGGTCTGCTAATGACTCCCGTTCTGTGTGAGGTACAGTGGCGGAACTACAGGGTGCTGAACCCCGCAATGCGGGGGGGCCCAGAATTATAAGAGGCCCAAAAATTTTGTTAGCACTTAAACTAGATAAAAAAGAGAAAATACTGGGGACAGATTATCATGCAATAAATACAAATCTGCTTTGAAGGGGGGAAAATCAGTTCCGAAATTTGGATCATTTTAAATGTTTTCACTCCCACTGAATATTCGACGAAATACGACCCAATACGAATACGACCAATACGAATATTCGACCCAATACGAATACCATAGTGACCATGGTCTCTAGAAGTCAAGAACCGTTTTACCTGAGGACTGCTGATAAGACGGAGATAAGCAGAAAAAAGAGAATGGCCCTTTGTAGGTCAGTGGCGGATCCAGAAATTTTTTTTGGGAGGGGCTAAATTTTTTAAGAAGCTTATTTCACCCAATTAAAATGTACTACAAATCAAAATTTTAGTCTAAACCAATGTATTTGGCTTTTGGGAGGGGCTAAGTAATAAAATATGATCATTTTAGCTATTTAAAGTGTGTAATAAAGCAGAATGTTACCCTTGAGCAATCTCTTTTGGGGGGGGGCTGAAGCCCCCTAGCCCCTCCCCTGGATCCGCTGGTGTTGTAGGTGTACATGTCAAGATTACGGATGGCGCACGCGCAAGCACAAACAGTTTCATTGTACCCTTTCCTGTTCTTAGTAGCGTCCAGTTAACGAAATTACTCTGTAGTGCTTACCTGTACAACGTTATCATAGCCCCTCCAAATTTTGTACACGTATTATTTTTAACACATGACTTTGGAGACGCCGGAAAATAGTGTAAAATAAGCCATCAAATTACCATATCCAGTAGTATTAGTATTATAAAAGCTAGAGATACAAATGTGATCGAATAACAAATATCGTTTTATGTATATAAATGTAAAATAATTACATTTTATAAACATGCAATTTAACTTATTGATTTCAAATTCTGTAAAGGTTAAAAATGGAGAAAAGCTAAGCAGTACCAGTGGTGTGTCAAAAAAACGTAAATTGAAAAAGCAGCAAGAGTGCTTAGCCAAAATTTCACATCCAGAGACCTAGATAAGTTAGAAAACAATGACAACAAAGGAAGAACTAAAGCTGATTACAAATGTAGCGAAATGCATCATTGTATTGAACATTCGCATGAAAATAGAGATACTTTCGACGTAGAAATAAATAGCAGTTCTACAAACGACGTTAATAGAGAGAAAACGCAAGACAATTCTAATTATGATGAACTACATCATGATACGGAAGAATCACGTAAAGATACAGTGAATTTAGACGAAGATATAAATGAAGATAATAACACACGCCGGTTGTTTTCAACAGACATTGCAGATTTTCAAAACACAATATTAACAGCCGATGTTAAAAAAAAAAAAAAAAAAATGATTATATTTTCTGATTCCTGCCGACCACGGGGACCCTTTAAGCGAGATCCTCTGCAAAATAATCGCAAGTTTTCAGAAGAGTTTTACAGAACTTCGACAAAATATAGTTGTGTAGAAAGATTATGGTTTTGCTATTCTCCTAAATTGGATGCAGTATATTGCAAACCTTGTTGGTTGTTTTCAACAGAGCCGAAAGATAGCTGGAGAACACGAGGGGTTAGAGATTGGCAAGGTCTTTCGGAAAAGAAAAAAGTGCACGAAAAAATTCAAAATCATATGCAGTCGTATATATGAAAAATGGAAGAACAATGAAACAATAGATACGAATTTTTAAGAACAAATTCGATACGAATCGAATTTCAGGGTACAAGTGCTGGAGCGACTTTTTAATATAACGTTAGTACTATCAAAGAATTGCTTATCTTTTCGTGGTCGCCATGAATCCCTAGACGATAAATATCATGGAATTTTTTTAAGCCAAGTTAATTTATTATCGAAATACTATAATGTTATGGAAGAAGTTTTGTACATGCCTCATGGAGCCTTCAAAATATTTAAGCCATAGTATCCAAAATTAAATTATATATTGTCTTGCAACACCTTTAAAAGCAACTTTAGTAAAGAATATTAACGAAGCACCTTTCTACTCAATTATCATGGATACAACGCAGAACATAACGAAAAAAGAATAATTAAGTCAAGCATTTAGGTATGTAAAAATTGTTACAAATGAAAAAGAAGAACCATCATCTGTTGAGATTAAAGAATCATTATTAGGTTTTACTGAAGTACACAATCACACAGCAGATGAATTGTATAAAGAAAGATTAAACCTACTTGAAAAGAATGACATAAAATTAAGTAAATGCAGAGGATAAGCCTACGATGGAGCAAATGTCATGAGAGGGGCGTACAATGATGTTCAATCGCTTTTAAAATAAGATGTACCCAATACTATATGCATACACCACGCATCTCATAACCTCAATTTAGAAATAAACGATTCTGTTAAAAGTTGTTGCAATAAAATATCTACATTTTATGCAACTTTAGAGAGCATTTATACATTTTTAGGAAATAGTATAAAGAGATGAGACTTGCCATCAAAATTTACAGGAGAATCCCAAATTATGCTCAAAAGATTAAACCGAACCAGCTGGGCTGGACGGTACAATTTCCTTTTAGCAATCAAACTTAGGTTTTCGGACATCATGAAAGCGCTTTCTGAAATATCCTTGAAAGGTCAGAAAAGAGACGAACGCGAAGAAGCATCTAGATTTCAGAAAAGCATGAGCAATTTTGAATTTGTTTTCTTATGTGCAATTTTGTCAAAGATTCTTCATGAAGTAAATTTGCCATCTAAAATATTGTAAAAGAAAGATTTAGATATTGTGAGAGCAGCTGAATCTTTGCAAACTGCAAGTAGACACCTCAAAAAATACAGAAATACATACGATTCCGCAAAAGACGAAGCTGTTGAAATTGCAGCTAAATGGAAAATCAGCCCAACTTTTTTGAAGAAGGGACAGAAATTTTCAAAAGAACACTTTGACGAACTATCAAGTGACCACCGTTAGGGCCACGAAGATGATTTCCGAGTCAACGTCTTTTTTAAAGTTTTAAATACCGTCATATACCAATTAGAGAACAGATTTCAAGGTACGAATGAGGTGTCAAATCTTTTTAATTTTTTGGTACCGACCACGTTAAAAATAATGAAGGAAGCGTAAATTTTAGAATGTGCCGAATCTCTTCAGTTAAAATATAAAGAAGGTCTAACAACAGAAATTCTATTACAAACAGTAATGGCTAGTGCTCTGCTGAAAGATGAAATTTGTAAAACATCTACCATAAAAGAATTTGCGGAGTTACTTCTGATGAAATATTCAACAATATATCTCTAAATTTTTCAGATGTAATTACGGTATTATTATTGTTTTTGACTCTTTCCATCACAGTCTCAACAGCTGAAAGATCCTTTTCAAAACTGAAGATCCTGAAAAACTATTTACGCAATTCAACAGGTGACGAACGCCTGCACAACCTCTCCATATTAGGTATCGAATCAGAAACAGCAAAAACTATGAAAACGAATGATCTGTTCAGACATTTTGGAAAATCTCAAATCCAGAAGGAAGAATTTTAAATTTTAGTTATAATTATATTGCAAAATTGTTTATACATATATTGCATTTGTTTCAATTTTTAAAATAAAAATGGTCCAAATAAACTTTTTTGTATGTTTGCGCGTGTGTGTGCGCGCGCGCGTATGTGTATATGAGTGTCTGGGGATCGGGGATGAGGGGCCCACTGAAATATTTTGCGGGGGGGCCCGAAATTTGAAGTTCCGCCACTGGTGAGGTATGTGAGGCTCTGAGCCACACCTGCTCCGGAAAAGTACATTTGCAAGTGCGATATTCAGTAGCTCGGTAAGGGAGAGTTTTTCCAACTTTCTTCATAAACAATTCCTTATGTCCGTCTCTAACATACGATTTATTTAGCTGCTGAACTTGCTCATGACCTTTTCTATCTCTTGAATTCCTTGTATTAACACAGTAGGGATACTGGCCTTGATCCAAATTTTCTGTATTTTGATCGCCACAACTAAGGTTACTTCTCCTCAGTGCCGTAAAAATAGAGAAGCATGGCGGGGCGAATGCCCGGGGCCCCCACACGTAGGGGCCTCAAAATCCATACAGCTATTTCCCCCCCCAACCTCTTGTTTTGTTTGTTGTTTCTTTTATAACTTTTTAGATTTGCGCATCTAATATTCTAAACGGATCACCCAGCACTGTTTAAGCAGAAAACGCATACACAAACAAAAATATCTTACTGCTTACAAAGTAGCTAACAGCTCACCAACAGATCCGTTGTATTGCAATATGTACAGCTGATTTTGAAAATCGAAATTTATATACAAGTATTTTTAGAGTCAAAGTTTTTTAACTAATGACCTTGTTTTCCCTTTATTTGTATTCTAGGAAAATATGATCTGGGCCTCAAAAAGCCACTCTGAAGCAAACATCCTTTTGGGGGGGCCCTCTTATTTCTAAAAATTATCATATCTGTAAGGTAATTTCAATCAAAAGACCTGTTTTTTCTTTTTGTTGTAATTATTACTTACAAACATTTTATACACTTACAAAGAATGTGCAGATGCATAATCAGTGGTGTACACTGATTTCCTGTAAGAGAAGTATGGAAGGAGGGGTATGGAAGTAAACTTTAGGTTAAACAAAAGTCGTACTCTATATGCTTAAAAATATTCGGACTTTATGTTAAAAATGCATGGACAGGGACAAAGGGGGGGGGTGGTGTTGAATCCCTCCCCAGACACCATTTTCTAGAGTAAGCCAATGCTCGAGTTTTGTATGTTTTCGTTCTAAAATATTCAAAGCCTGGATGAGTCACTTCCCACAAATACAAGAGGCCTCACTAAAATTATTCTTATATTTTGGGCACCCATGCTGTGCGCCACTGCATAAAACCTACACTTAAGTATTGTGATTACGATTCAGTATGAATTATAGCTAACACCTTTGAAAACTTCTATCTTGTGTACGAATTGAGAATTTTCATTGAATTATATTTCAATAGCTTCTTTTTTTTTTTTTTTTTAAATTCTCTTTATTTCATAATATTCCCACATGACTAAAGATTGGTATTTATCCCGTGTAAGATAGATTGGTAGATAATCTGTTTAACGCCTTTCAATGTAAAACTGTAAAACTATCCATCCTTTCAACAAACGGAAGGGAATTTTTGTCAAACGTAAAATTTATTGCCTTTTTTTCTACTTGCGACACAAACACCTGCAAAGTATCTGGTTCTTGTTACATCTGAATGCTACTCAGATGTTATTAACAAGGTCTGAAAATTGTAGGCACCCTATAGATAACACATGGCATCAATGGAAGATATTGGTGCTTCCGCCTATTTAAAAGCGGTTTAAAAGGCCAAAGAGCTTCTTTTAATTTTGTTCCGAAGCAATCAATCACTGACCTAAGAACAGTATCGGTCCTTTGAAATCAGACCACCCAAAGGTTTGAAGATCGTTAGTAGAAACAGTACAGACCAGGACGGCATGTTTCTAGTGAACAGACTTCCATTTCAGTGATAAATTGAGTTATATCTGATTTTCTTTGATCTTTTCTCTCACCTCTGCAAAGATGGACCTTTTAAAGTTAGCTGAGTATTTTAACACATGGAAAGTGCAGTGCCTGCAGTCTAGAAGCTCAGTTTATTCTAACGAACATTGTGACAGAGATTACTTTGAAATACTTGACATTACTTTGAATTAGACAGAGATTACTTTGAACTTCGATATTCGAGGAGTTCTGTGTTTTTCGACTTCTTAAGTTTTTAGTAAAATTTGGAAGCAAATTTGGTGTTGTTAATTCTTCAACAGTTTATTTTATAGGGTTAAATCATTGTAGAGCTTCCTTATGCATAATTTAGTTCAATATGAAAAGGACTTGTGCAAGTGGGTCTCTCTCAAAAGCGTAAAAGAGCTGCTGAGCTGAAATTAGAGGCAACAAAATATGCGAAAAGTTTGGCATGTTGGATTAGAGGTGGAGATTTCGCCTGATGTGAGATCTATTGCATCAGCTTCAAATGAACGGGTTACAAATGAAATACCCTTTAAGGAAAATAATTTTGAGATGAAATTTTAATACTTTCGGAGAAAAATCCAGCGACAATATTAATTTAGCTGAATGACAAAATCAACATCGGAAGATGAAAATAATTGGCAAAATAATGTAGAATTCTTAAAAGGTTAGTTCATATTTTATATTTCACATAACATGTCACTGTATGTGTAATATATATATATATATATAATTGTATCAATAAACCATGTCTTAATTTTTCAATATTTCTACATTTTCTATCTTATACTTTAAGTAATAGTAATATGTTTATTTAATATTATCATTTTTTAAATTTTACCATTTCGAATAAACAAATATAAATTGTGTCCAAATATGAAAATTTTTGTACTAAACTTATTTATTAAAATATTTATTTAAGCCTAGCTTTGGGATATTTATTTATGAAATTAATTTTCGTTTAAAATTATTTAAAAATTATTCCTAAATCTTTCTAACTCATACTTTTATATTAAGTAATAGTAATGTGTTTATTTACTGTTATAATTTATTGAATTTTACAGTTTCGAATAAACAAATATACATTGTGTTCAAATATGAAAATTTAATACTAAACTTGTTTATTGAAAAGCATTCATTAATATGTAGGAATATAAAGTATAGGCTTTTAATATTTTACAACCCGAAAAGTAAAAGCTGTTGGAGTTTAATTACTGTTTTTTTCTTCGATAAGACTACAACTTATAATAATCATAATATTAATTACGTAATAAAATTGATATTAATAACTTATAAATATTTTAATACGAAAGTATGAAAATAAAATGTATGTTTACTTTTACATGCAATGTCATGGAAGATTAGAATGTTATGAGGTTTATAGTTTAAGTAAACATTTTACTCTTAATATATTATTATTGGTAAATGAAGAATTTTAATATGAATGAAATTTCCTACAAATAAATATTGCTACTATCCGATTACAATTTTTTAAAGACAAGTGTTTTATTTCTTTTGTGTTTTACTCTTTTCTTAGCTGAGTAAATTAATGACCAATTCAGTAGTATAATCTTGCTAAAATTTAAGACGAATAGATAAGCGTTTGGTGTTACTGCTGTAATTTTTAGTAATTTAAATTACATTAAAAGAATAATTTTCAGATAGAATATTGCTAGTGTTTTCTGGTTTTTTTTTTCTTCAGTACGTTTTAGTAAATGTATTTAACCATTATAATTCTTATTTCTCCCAATGGCATACCCAGGTAAAGTAGTGCCCATTTCAGGCAACAAAATTGCATTTTTTTTTCTTAGTAAGAACGGCACCGATCTCTTCGTTTGTATATGACCATTCTTTGTTCCATGGTTTGTGTTGTGGTCATTGATTAAGCAAATGAAAAGCTATCAAAAAGTTAGGTCACAATAAGTAGTGCTAGTGTCTTATTAACTTTAACGGTAGCGATTCTCTCTTCTGTTCTCACCGTTGCTTCCAGACCTGAATGTTTCAATGCTCTTGTTTCGAGAAAGCGTTTGCGTTGGGCTACATCATAGGCATTCAAGTACGCATACTGGAAGCAACGATGGGTACAGAAGGGGGAATAGCTGTCGTCACGTGCTTGCAACGATGAGATCGTACTTGTTAAACTCTTCTTTTATTGCGTCACTCTAACAATAGAAATCTGCAGCCCTTTTCAAGTGTCAAAAATGACACACGCCTTTCTTGCTATAGCTTAGAGGCACGCCACTGACTTCTATTTAGTGTTGTATGTTGCCTGTAGTAAATTGTGTTCTTAAAGTGAATTTTTCAGAAGTAGAAAATTTATTTATTTAAAATAGAGGTCCGGTTTTTAATTATTTTTTTAAAAATAAATACTTATATCATATCTGTTATTAACTGAAAGTGTTTAAT
Organism: Cheiracanthium punctorium; assembly: GCA_038373885.1. Taxonomy (NCBI): domain Eukaryota; kingdom Metazoa; phylum Arthropoda; class Arachnida; order Araneae; family Cheiracanthiidae; genus Cheiracanthium; species Cheiracanthium punctorium. The sequence goes on from JAWZYV010011955.1 coordinate 143,353, forward strand.
TCTGCCTTTCCGTATATACAAATGCATTTACGTGCTAACCTATTTTCGTTTTTAAAATATAAGATTAAAAGGGCCCCGATATTCAATCTCGCCCCTGGGCCCCGTAAACTCAAGTTACGGCACTGCTTCTCCTTTCGGTGGTTCCTGCCCTTTATTAAGAAAATTTTCTTCGTAAGTACAAAATAGTAATATAGAAGTACGAGTATGTCTTCTTGGGTTGGTAACTTGGTACAAGGTAATTCTTTCGATATTCCCAGCTTTTCTAAGAACACCAAATTTTGTTCCATGTCCTGTTGCAGACAGTTTCACTCTATTCAGAATCGTAGTAGTGCAAGGCAACCACCTTTTAGCTTTTTTTGGGAGTAAACTGAAATAACCATGTATCTGAAACGTGAGACTAAATGCCTGTTTCAACGAAATATCTCGTGCCTGGTTTAACCGAACGCATGTGCATCGCCAACAGTTGGCAGGCAAACCGGCGATAGTTGTCTGGAGCACAGCTTGCGTACTGCGCCCAAGACGAAACGATCGCGTAACGTGTGTATTGTATCAAACTGTTTGTATCAAGCTATTTTTTGTGATTTACTCAGCTTCTCTAAATATGTTTTAACATATAAAAGGACTAAATTATTTTTAACAAATAAAGTTTGCTTTCTACATATTTTTTTCAAAAAACACTTAATTTTCAGATATTTTTAGATTTCAAGCTCGATGTGCAATCCCTAGAAATTGTCGTAGCCCCTCCAGATTTTGCATACGTGTTATTCATAACAATATACAACTGCTGAAACCTCGGGAGCCTAATAATTCGGAAAAGAATTTTTTTGGTCGATTTTTCAAAAAAGTCGTATTTTTCAAACATTTCTAAATTTCAAGCTCGATGCGCAACCCCAAGACGTTGTGGCAGAACATTCAAATTTTACACACGTCTTATTCATATCAATATACAACTTTTGAGACCTCAGGAGATAAAGATTTCGAATTTTTTTTTTTTTTTCGATCCACCCTACTGTACATGCTCATTGGCGCCTGTGTGAGCCGTGTGTTTAGTGGAGACTGTTGTACGTGTGTTCGGTACGCGGCATAATTAATAAAAATAAATGTATGGCTAACGACAGAGCCATGGCTCCGGTTAAGGCCTATTGTATCAATGCTCTATATGGCGCTCAAGTCGACATTATAAACTTTCCGCGGCACGCTAAGGATGAAGCAGCGCGTCATGAGGCTCTGCAAGTGGATACGTAGCTTATTGTTTAGTACGATATCGAAGCTCAACAGATAGAGAAAAATAAATCAAGTTCGATCTAACACCGAAACCCTGTTGACTTCCTCTGATCAAAATTATTCATTAATAATGAATGAAATTAATATCGGATTCTCTTACACCACGTATGGGCATCCTTTCGAAAGTTGCGGGCCAAACTTTAGGATGTTAGTAAAGTCGCGGGCCGTATAACTGGGATTTTGAATGGCTTAAACGGGGTTTTTGTATGTCCCGCGGGTCGGATCAAAAAAGTTTTTTTTTTTTTTTTAAATGCGACATCGGTGGTATGATACTTGATTTACTGAAAAATACTTATTTTCTCGAGCCCCTCGTAATCGCGAAAATTAAAGCCGCGAGAAATACTTTTTTTTTTTTCACTTCATATAATAAAAAAAAATCAGAAATTTCTCACGTATTAAAATTTAATGCGCAGTTACAAACTCTTTCGTGACAACTTTTTTTCTTGAAACCATTTCTTGAATACTATACAATTATTTCTTTTGAATATAAAACAATACAACTAACAGAATCCAGCTAATTCACTTAAAATATTTATACCAGCTTCTTTGAAGCCATTCAAAATAGGAAAGTGGAGGGGACGAACTTTTAGGACGAAAGGAATTTTCTTAAAATACCTTATGCAAAAGGGGTTCTATATTTAGGTAGTTTAGGGATTTTTTAACTTTCGGTTCTATTCATATAAAACTCGCGAAATCAACTATATTTTCATTTTACGGCTCTCGAAAATGGGATTTTACAGTATATCAATCTTTTCTGATGTATCGATATATTGCCCAGTCGTATTGTTGCGCACCTATGTCAAATTTGGAGCATTCGCATTCAAGACATACGGCAAATGAAATAAATATATGCAGACTTCAGATGGTGTTCCAGGGTATTAGTAAAAATTTGCATTTTCCCTGTCTTTTACTATTAAAAGAAATATTTTAGACTTATCCAGGTTTTCCTTGATCGATACCAACCTTGTAAAACCCCGAAAAGTAGGGATGGACGCGAGACGAAAAATAGAAGTCTCGCAAAATAGCCTAAAAGTTTTGTCTCGTTTCGCAAAAAAAAACTGTAAATCTCTGTCTCGTCTCGCGTCCATCCCTACCGAAAAAGCTTCTGAATAAGGCGTAGATCATTATCTATACCCGCATTTCTATAAAAACATGTTTTTTTTTCGTGCAATTTAACTGTCAACATTTCAGCCAAATTATAATCTCACCCTTTTATTTATTTTATTTTACCAGCACTATTAAATATTTAGATTGAGATTTCCATATAGCACAAAAAAACTTTCTAGATATTGTGTTTTCATCTTAAGCTATAAGTTTAATAATTTATATATATATATATATATATATATATATTGCATTTAAATTTCATATTTATGCCTCACTAATGTTTGTTATAAATGTACGTAAATTCTGAAGTATGATTTTTAACCCGTATTATTTGGATATTTGTGAAGTATTAATAAGCGTTTCAGTGTACCCCAGTATACGGGATACAATGAAACACTGTCAACCTCTTGTAATTTTTTAAATATAAAGATACTATTTAGAAACTCACAAAAATTCATTCACGTTCAAATTTGTAAAAAAAGTTTATATTTCATTGTACCCAGTCTTGAACTACTAAAGTAATCGGAATTTAAAAAAAAAAAAAAAAAGTCTAACATAGAAAATTAAGATAGCATATTTTTAGAAAGATCTAACTACTTAAAAACAGGAAATGGAAAGATGTTAGATAGAAAAATACAAGCTTCGAAACACATATTTACATTCACTTTATTAGCTCTTAAAAATATGAATAACAAAATAGAAATTCAAAGATGTAATACAACAAAGTTATGGTGTCATGGTTAATCTGAAGTACTATAAATAAATATATTATAACTCTTCGTGTTCTTCAACATTCTGATTGCGAGGATTTCGAACATTTTGAACAACTCGTTGGGATTTAATTTTCGACAGAATTTCATACGCCTGTTGTATTTCAATAAATTTCTCCTGGGCTTCGCTCTTGGATTCGGGATCCTTGTGCTTATCGGGATGCCACTCACGGGAGAGTTTACGATAGCGAGATGTTATCTCTTGCTGGGTGGCAGCAGCATTTAAGCCCAAAACCTGAAACGAAAGTACAGAAAACATAGAACTATTTAGTATAACAGGGTGTGTCACAATTCCCTCCGGAGTTTGGAAGGCTTATAAAAAAAATATATATTGTCAATACAGCAACAAATTCGACTTTATTGGATAAAGAAATGTTACAAGTTTTGTTTCATAAATGTTCAATATGTGAACCTTTCGTGATGAGGCAGATATCAAGTCTAAAGTGAAATTCTTCCCTACCCACACTTGCTTTAATATTGTCGCGATCAACGATAGTGAATGCGGTTGTAATCCTTTACAGTAAGGAGACTATTTCAATACGTGCACCCGCTCTATGTTGAGCATTACACGATTGGTAGCCCTCCTTAAAGGACACCAATGGGCCGCCGCATTGACAGCAAACCTTCTCGAGGAGTCTCAAAGAGGCCCTCATCAGGTTGCGCGGGGCTTGCCTAGCGGGTGGTAAACGGTAACCCTTGCCCGTCTCCCCACATTAGGGGAGGCAGTGCTGGCACCCAGACCAGCGGGGCAGAACGAACCCGGCCCACTGTCCACCCGTCATCACTACAACGACCGTCGCACCAATAGGAGAACTCAGGACACCAGAGAGCACGATACTCGTGCAGCATAGACACCAAGGTTTCCTCTGTCCATTGACAGGAAGGAGGTCACAACCACGGTCGGAGGGGCTCGCCCTCCGTTCGACATGGTTCACCTGTTAGTTCTTTGCTCCATGCTTGTGCATGGCCTGCAAGAACCCTTTTGCGGGTTGGAATACCGCGAGAACCGCAGTTTCCTGAAATACATGCACCACCAGTATTTCGAACTTTATGCACCACCAAAGGACTCAATAGTCCTTTCTTGAAATACATGCACCACCAGTATTTCTTTATAAGCACCTAGTGCTTGATGCCGGCCTTGGCCGGGCATCTTCGGGAGATACATGCACCACCAGTATTCCCTACCAAGTTCGAGAAGCAAACACATGCACCACCAGCGTTTACTTTGTTCGATACATGCACCACCAAGTATCTATCCCCCCACCAGCTGTCTCTGGTTTGGGGAAGCGCTCACTCTTTTCTCTAAGTTGCCCGTTAACTTAGTGAGTCTCCTAGCGCATCGAGGAAGCGGGACAGGGCCTCGCGCCCTTTTTCGCTCCGCACGTAGTTATTGAATGTCGAGGCATCCAATTTCGGGCAGAACCGATTTCTCAGTTCCTGTAGCCCAGGGCACTGGGCTACGATGTGCAGACTGTCGGCTGGACTTGTCAGGGGGCAGAAGTTGCAATTCCTTGTCTCCTTAACGGAGAACCGTCGAAAATAGGCCGGGAAGGGACCATGGTCCGTCACGACCCAGTTCACCTTCCTACTTTTCCAAGTTCTCTTTTCGCTCACCGTTGGAAAGATCGTACGTGTAAAACGTCCGACTTCTGCTTCTTCCCACCTTTTCTGCCACAGTTTCCTGGCTTCAGTCCTCATGGAGTACTTCACGCTCCTTATCGAACTCTTCACTCTCTCGTCTACTGCTGGTTTCTGTGTTCCACTCTTCGCCAGAGCATCGGCTTCCTCGTTCCCCCAGGTTCCGACATGTGCCTTCACCCAGTGGAAGCGGATCCGCCTGTCTCCGATCTCGGAGTGAATAGCTGCAACCATTGCATTTCTGCAATTCAGCCTTGAGAGAGCTTGGACTGGCTGTCCGTATAGACATCCAGGGTTTCTGTGCTACGACAGAGTGGGTCCTGCAGACCTTTCAGGATCGCGACGAGTTCGGCCTGGAATACACTTCCGTTGTCCGACAACCTGTAGTGGTCGTCCGAGATTCTCTTCTGACCACTGTACAGGACGTATCCTGATCCCACTTTGCCATTGAGCCTGGACCCATCCGTGAAGAGCTCTAGTCCCTTCCTCCGTGGGCCCAGGGTGTCCCAGCTGATGAACGGGCTCCTACTCGGGTGTGTCCCCCATCGTGGAAGTTCGCCCTCTACTTCGGAGGGTTCTATTCTCGTATCTCCGAACTGGATCGATTGACCCTGCTTTCGGAGTCTCGAGATGAGCGCTTCTTTCTCCACCTGTAGGTCTAGTGGTAGGAGGCCTGCAAGGACACAGAGCGCGGCACTGCTTGTTGTGCGGTAACACTTTGTTATCGCTAGCAGTATAATCCTCTGCACCTGCATTAGGTGCGTCCGCATTCGCTCTGTTCCTCCATCCCACCAGGCTCCGCAGGCGTAAAGAGCTACGCGCTCCATTCCACGTTTATAGAGGTTCTTCAACACAGTCCCGCTAAGTCCGTTGCCGGGCCTTGTTAGGCTGTGGAGTCTTACCACGTATCTCGCCAGCAGTTGCTTGAGGTGTGCGACGTGTGCCATGGAATTCATCTTTTGATTGAGCACCACTCCCAGCACCTTCAGCTCTGACTGAAACTTTACTATACTACCCCCGAAACGGATTACCGGGGCAGTGCGGGGAGGCCGCACTCGCCCCATTCGACGCAGGGGTCGTACGTGAAGCCCGACCGTTTTGGCTGGGCTGAACTCCAATTTGTGGAGCTCGCTCCATTTCTGAAGGATAGCGAGGGCTTCAGTCGCCTTGCGGCTGCACTGATGCGCATTGGGAGCATCAATTACCACAACGAAGTCGTCCGCATAAGCCTGCAGATAGACTCCAACAGGAAGCTTGAGCTTAAGAGCCGAGTTCGCTACGATGTTCCACAGCAGGGGTCCGGAGTTGGATCCCTGCGGACATCCTCTATTGTAGCTGTGGACAACCTCCGATCCTCCTGAACGATAGACTACCTCCCTCATTGTTAGGAAACTACTCACCATCCTGTACAGATTCTTCGGGCACCCTGTCTGACCCAACAGGTATAGTATGGAAGGCCACCATACATTATTGAAGGAACTTTTAACGTCTAAGGAAATCAGACATGTGTCGTTCCCCAGAGCTGCGTTGACCTCGACTGACTTATAAATAGCAGAGATGGCTTCCTCCGCACCCGTCCCCGGCGTGAACCCGTATTGGGTCTTCGCCAGGTGACCACCTGTATGGAGGTGGTGCTGGAGGCGTTCTACCACAAGCCTGTCTAGAATTTTGCTCCATGCCGACAGGAGACAAATCGGTCGATAGCTCGATGGGTCCGAACTGTCTTTTCCTTCCTTGTTAAAAAGAACCAAACTTGCCCTTTTCCATACTGGAGGGAATGTGCCTAGTTCGAGGCACTTGTTAAAAATTTCCAAGAATAGTTCCTTGTTGGTCTCAATGGCCAACTGAACAATTTCTAGAGGTATGCCGTCCAGTCCCGGAGCTTTGCCCTTATTAAGAGCGCTCAGAGCTGCTTCGAGTTCCTTCATGGTGAACGGTGGATCGTCGTCTCCGAGATCCGGCTTTGACGCTCTTATTTCCCTCTGTTCCGGAGTGTCATCTTCCGGCACGTCCTGCGGGAAGTGGTGTCTGAGTAGCTTGCCCACGGCTTCTGCGTGCGTGTTCGCGGTACCATCCCCTGTGATGGCACCTAGGAGGAAAGGAGAATTACGTTTCCCCTTTATCCAACCGTAGTGGGCTCCGAAGGGTTGCCTAGGATCGACGGCATCGAGATACTGTTTCCAGTAGTCCCATTTTGCTCGTCTTACAGCTCTATTAAATTGAGCTTTTTCTTTCCTATAGGCCACCTCCAGGACCTTTCTACAGTCGGGGTCGTCAGTGCAGCGTTGGAACCTCCTCCTTTTCGCTGTCACCTTCCTCCGGTGGATCGCTAGCTCGAGCGTCCACCACGAATTCGCACGTCTGGACCGGTGGACTTCGCTGCCATTGGGCTGGCTCCTCGAAGCACAACTCGCCCACATGGCCTCAGTCACCTCTTCCACACAGTAGTCGACTCTGTTCTCTCGAACCCAGTCAACAGAATATTCAGAGAGCTTGCGGTCAAGCAGCTGTCTTACTTTGGGAATGTAGAACTTGTTAAGCCTTATTCTCTTTGACTGCTCCAACCTTTCTTCACCTATGTGAAGGGTTGTGACAATTCTGAGATGGTCTGTACCTGACTCGAGGTCGACCAATTCCCATTTCTCTACCTGAAGTTCACCCTGTAGGCGGGCTACTGACAGGTCTATCCAACTGGAGCCTCGTACGCTCTGGAACGTCGGGTCCGATTCTGGATCATTTAGCAAGTTCAAGTCATTTGCCAAAAGGAACTCAAAGATGGTGTCACCCCGGGTGTCCTCGGTGTTACATGGGTTACCCCATGCTGTATGTTTCGCATTGAAATCGCCCAGTAGGATCAGAGAAGGGTTAGCATTGACCAAAGCTTGCAGACAATCCATCTGCTCGGTAACATCCTCGTTGGGAGACAGATAGCATGTTGCTACCGTTAATGAGCCACTGTCCGTGTCCAGACCTATTGCTACGATGTCCTTGGTTAGCAGCTTTACGATAAATTGCAATCTGGGGTTGCTTACGATTATCGCTGCTCGTCCATTTGGACTATGAACCACCGGACGTGAGTTGGGCATCCCGCCCACTCTTCCCCCGTCTTTCAGGAGGTAGGGTTCTTGGACACAGACTAGATCGTATTGATCTAGGTCTCCTTGGAGGATGGCAGAAGCCGCGAGACTTCTCCCGACATTCTGTTGCGCAATGGTGAGACTACCCATAGTTAGTCTTTTTAAGCATCGACACTTCATAGATCCTCGTTGGGCAACTCTCTGCTTTTGCAGAGTGGTCTACACTCACTACGTTTCTCCCGGGATTCCGCCTGTTACGAGACTCGCAGATATGGCATCTAGAGCTGGCTATACAGTCCTTGCTCACGTGTCCTTTAGCTCCGCAGTTCATACAGCGTTTCCGGGCTTTACAAGTAGTGCTTAAGTGACCGTACTCTCCACAACGGAAACACTGAGTAGCCCTTAGGTTTTCCACCACCCTTATCTTATGCCAGTCCATGGTTATGCGTTCCTGACTCAATATTGCATGGAAGACTTTAGGGGGTACTTCCACTATAACGTGGCGTGTATCCCTCTTTTTGATGGAGTACCTGATGGTAATCTCATCACTTGCCAAGCCCTCCTCTTGGCCCCGAATGGTATCGACAACAGCTCGGTCGTCGAGTTCCCACGGAACATCTACCATGCAAAGTTGGGGGTTTCTGCGGACCGGTTTCCTTACGGTAACCTTATCTTTCAGCTTATCGCTGGCCGAGATCTGCCTGATTAAGATATCTAGGTCTTCCTCGGTCTCAGTCCGTATTTTCATGCCCCCATTCTTCGCCTTACGGGTCCACAGGACTTTGGCGCCCAGTTTCACTGGGTTCACCTCCCTGCATACTAAGTCCCTTACGCACACACCTTCCTTGGCTGCGTCGACGAACATCACGTGTTCGGACGCGGTGCTATTCCTAGGCGGGGTCGCTGTCGTGACATGTGATGTACAACCACTGGCGCCTGTCACCTGCGCATCTGTGGAGGGTTGAGTTGGGGCGTCTGAGATTGTCCCATCCACGTCCGCCTCTGACGTTTGGATGGGGGGATCTGTGGCATTTTGACTACACCCACTAGCGCTTGCCACCTGCGCTTCTGTGGGTGGTGGGGTGATGGCAACTGAAATGGGCGGCCCCACAACGCTCGCCACCTGAGCGTACGTGGGTTTCTCAGCACGGAGAGCCGCAATCTGATCCCGCAGTTTCGCCTGTGTAAGGCTATTCCTAACGAACAGCTCATACATGTTCATGACCCGCCTCATGACGGCTTTTCGGTCAACGGACTTCAGGGGTCCCTGCAGGTCTATTGCTACAAGTAGCAATAACTCTCTGGCCCTTAGCCTCTCAATCTCCTCCTTTACATACCGCGCGGGCATGCCGGGGAGACTGTCGCAGAAGTTTTCCACTTCCGCTACGGCACTACCAAGAGACATATTCACCAATCAAAAGCAATGTGAGCGCAAATAGTGCACACTACAGTCGGTACACTAGCGTCGTATCTACCAGGTCTCAAATCCCTCTTTTAGAATCGCTCTGCTTAGCCACCACCCGGGTGCCCGACCGGAACGACGAGGACGTGAGAGCAGTCAGAAATTGGTAATGTGACGGATAGACTCTGGGCCGTTGTCCGCCACAAAAAACAAGCAAATATCGCACTTGTACGAGCCAATCTCTATGACCTCCCGGTCCCTTTACAGTAAATCTTTTAAATCATGAGGCACAGAGGGCACGGTCTCTTATGTAACCCCATAAAAAAATATTTAAAAAACGCATGAAGTTAGCTCCAGAGAGCGAGGTGGACACGAAAGAAGGCGATTGTCGGCGTCAGAACACCGACCAATCCAACGATAAGGAATCTCGTTGTCTCACAAATGTGAAACAAAACTTGCAATATTTCTTTCTCCATTAAAGTCGACTGTGTTGCTGTATTGGTAATATATTATTTTTTTAAAGTCTTCCAATCCTGGGAGGACATTGTGACACACCCTGTACACACACATATATATATATATATATATATATATATATATATATACACATACATACATACAAGACGCTCGTTATTTGTGAAACAAAACTTGTAATGTTTCTTTCTCAAGTAAAGTCTGTTGCTGTATTGGTAATAAATCATTTTTTATAAGCCTTCCAAATCTGGGAGGGAATTGTGACACACCCCGTGTATTACACAATTGTTAGGTTTATCAAAAAGTATTTCCAACAAGTAAATTTTCAACAAGAATTGAGTTACAAACAAGCTGTCCTTAAGCATAGGACTCATATTTGTTAAATTTTAAAGGGGGAATTTAATTTTATTGATAATATATATTCTTTTCTTTCGAGAAAAATGGTCACGCTCTCCTTTTTTTGCACGTCTACCCTCCTTAGAGGATTATATTCTAAATGTTCTGAAATCGATTTTTAGGTATTCGGGAGTGTTGTATATTACAACAAGAATTTTATGGATCTCTCTTTTCTTAGAGATCACGTAGGATATGTGACTAGAAAGTTTTGGCCCCTTCTCCCCCATAAGTTACGAATTTTGGAAATGCCGTCCTATCTAGCGCCTATTCTAAGAAACTGGCATAAGTGCCAAATTTCGTATTAGTATTTTCAGTAGTTTTGGCTTGGCAAAATACTGAAATACGAAAAAATGACATTACTTTCCGGTACACCTAATTATATTCACACAAACAAAAGTTTTAATAAGCTACGTGTGCGCATGTAACTTCCAAAACAAGCTGTGGAGTTTCTAGTTTTTATGGTTTATTCAAACAAGGTTGTGTAGTGGCTAAAGACTCATTCATTCTATCACAGCACGCGTCTGGGTTCAATTCCCGGCATGGGTTTGAGTTTCATTTTGTCCGTCCCTTTACAGGAGTTAACGCTGGCCCACCTATTGGTGCCTCCAGGGATGGCCCGACATGGTAAGCATCACATCGGGGCGCCATCTTCGAAGGGGTGCAATTACGAACTCAAAAACTGAGAAAATCTTGATATACAGCATAAACGGGAGCGCCTTTTTTACGTTTTGCAGGGAGGCGCCACGAACCCTAGGGCCGCCCTTGGGTGCCTCCAGTGGTGTAGCCGAGGGGCGATAGGGGGTCATAACTCCCCCCCCCCAAATGAGGAATTTTTTGTCATACATCAATGTATATTCCTTACTCCCTTATCACACACACATATACATATATGTGAGTTCCAGGTGTCGTAAACCCCTCCTCCATGAAAAATTTCTGGCTACGCCACTGAATGCCTTCATAATAAAGTGGCCTGTACTTCCGGCCTAGTACTGGCGTATGCCTATAAAGGGCTAGTACCCGCCATTAGAAAGAAAAAAAATAGTTTATTAAAAAAAGGAAACCGCTGAAAAAGAAAAGATAAACTCACCATAAAAGTATTTTTTTTTTAATTAGCATACCACATATGTAAAATTATACATTATGTATCACACAAAGGCGCAAGAATAATAAAAAGCACAAGCACCAAGCAAAGGCAAAGTACCTTTCGCAAAACATCTCAAATCCGAAAAAAGAACTCATTTTAATTTAAACAGAAGCAAGAAAGACAAAACAATGCCAAACACAGGCGCGTAGCCAGGAAAATTTTTCGGGGGGGGGGGGATATGAACTTATATGTGTATAAATAGACGGAATTTCAATACTAATAAAAAATTTCGGGGGGGGGTATATCCTGATATCACCCCCCCCCCCCCCTGGCTAGACACATCAATTACCAAAAACTTTCTAACAGAATCTTATTCGGGTGTGTAAAGAATAACATGCTCGTACCCTTCGCTATTTAAAGAAAAAAAAAAGAAAGACTATAAAGATCTATTTTCCTGAGAAATGCTAGGAAACATTTCAAGACCATTTCTACTAAGCAAAGGTGGACCCAGAAAGAATCTCTACGAAGCATTGAGACGTAGAGTAGCAAGTGGCGGATCGAGAAAAGTTTCAGGGAACAGACGAAGCATATTATCAGAAATGAATCTTTTTTTTTTTTTTTTAATCTATGTTCAACCTGTTCGCTCTCATTGTTAAAAAGACGCAACGGAGAAGACTCTCCTTCTTTGACCGATGCTGCTTCTCAAAACTCCGCTGAGGAGCAGAATCAGTCAAAGAACTCCCAAGAATTCCTCTGGGATTGCGCAATAGCAACATTGGGTCCCTGCGGAGAGTTCAAAGAGCCATTCTGGAGAGTAACATCTGTCAAACGAGAATCTTCTTTGCTGGGCGTTAACGTTAAGGTTTCATTCCCTTTGTTCCTATGCAAATTGATAAAACGTGCAATGTGTATGTGTGCGTGTGGCGGGGGTCTCCGGAGAATGTTATGCTTGACCTGTCTGCAGACGAAACAGCAACATAAAAAAAAGTCTTGAATTATTACGTCAGTGCTCTCCTTATCTTCCATAAACGGACGATCGCATAAAAGTAGAAAAGGTGCAATCAAAACCGTTATTAAAACCAACACTTCAAAATGGTTTTATTGAAACAGGTGCGAAGGAATACGAGTAAGCAACAGATAAACAGGTGGTAAATTCTCACAAGCTTCACATTCATGACATTAATACTGTCGACCGTTCAGTCTAGACACTTACACTATGGATGTAGTGGTGTAATAAGTGTAGTATTTCTGTGAAACAAATTGTTTTCATTCGAATGTTTTGGGAATCGAATTGTACGAAACTCATACTAATTAAATCTGTTTTCAGATAATTTGATTAATTTATAATATTTTGATTCATTATTGACTTACAGCTTCAACTTTAAAAAAAATAGTTATGTATTACATCCGTGGCTTTAAAGTTGCTTTAGCAGAAGTATAAGTACTATATGTTAGGAGACTGTTTTAAAACTATACACAAGCACAAAAATTGAAAATGATGCATTGCAGTTGATTTAAAACAACGATTTTTTTTAATAGCTTTCTTTTTTTTTCTGGAAACGTTTTCAGAATGGTAAACTTAAAATAAGAACTTGCATTGAAAACATCATTTAATTTCGATGGAACTGATTATCTAAAGAGAAGAACAATAATAGGGATGGACGCGAGCTGGAAAATTGGCGTCTCGCAAAACTGCCTAAAAGCTTTGTCTCGTCTCGCAAAATACCTATATCCTAATGTTAAAAATGTCTGTCAGGTCTCTCAAAAAAGCTGAAAATCTCTGTCTCGTTTCGCGTCCATCCCTAAACAATAAAATAAAACAATATTAATAGTAACATTCAAGTTGAAAAAAGCGTTTTATGGATAAAATATGAAAAAAGCGTTTTATGGACAAAATATGGAATAGAAAAGATTAAATACTAGGGGATATAATATCTAGTAAGGGAATTTAAACCACTTTTCATGAAAAAAGAACTTCGTGCAATGGTTTTTACAAATAGGATCATCAGGCATGTGCCAGCAGAAATTAAATTTTGGAGCAAGTAAAACAGATTTCTGGAGCAATTTGGAACACAAAAAAGTCACCTAGGGAACACAAAATTTACTTTTCAAGGGAAGGGAGAAGTCATTTAAGAATGCTAATCTGAAAAATGAAAATTAGGGAGGTTCTTAAAACACTAGTAAGGCTAGTAACAACAATTCAGACAATTCTTACATAATACATCATATTTAAATTTTCTACACTATCTTTTTTTCCCCTCCCCTCAAGTTGGAAATAAAAATTCCACGATAAGACCAGTTTTAGTTAGAAGTGGTGAATCTAAAGTCTCACAAACAAAAGATTTTTAATCCAATTTAACTTTATATTATGCTTTATATAATTTCAAATTTTATTTCTACAAGGGGTGTGTGCGTCAGAAGTTTCAAAAAATAATTATTAAAAAGTTCAGTTATTTTATACATTGTTAAACTAAATATCTATTTTAGTCAAAACTAATATTTACAAAACCTTATAATTGCTGTCAGTGGCTTTAAGATGGGTAACAAAACATTTCATCAACTTAAATAAAATTATTAAATTTAAAATACGGGTCAATTTTTATTTTTCAAGTATTGGAGGTTTTAAACAAAGGAATGAATGCCAAAGGAAAAACTTCCACTTTTAAGATTGATGGATAAAAGAATGAAATTAGAATGCTTAGAATGTGCAATGAAATTCTTTGTACAAATTTGGGAGATTAAAAACGTTTTCAGCACATGGAAAAATTTTAAATTACACTTTTGGCGAATTTGGAGCAAAAATGTCTAAAAACGATCTTTTTGTGGCAGATTGGAGCATCATCATTGATTTGGAGCAATCTGAGCAGCTGGCACATCCCTGCATTAAAAAAAGGTTAACTCTGCATTTAAAAAATCACAATGATTATCCATGTAAATAAAATAAGACTTCTGTTTGAAATTTTGATCTACATTAAGTACCTGGAAACTCAAAACGACCGTGTAAAAAAGAAAAAAAAAAAAAACCAAAGAAACATGACAGAAAATAATGTTTCTCATTCTTTCCGTGACGCTTTCTTTGTTCGCGCATCGCATAAAAATGGCTGAAGCAAATGAAATTAAATTTTCTGACATGATAGGTAGTCACTCAACTTAAACTACCTACACATTCGGCCAATTTTTTCCAAAATTTCGAAAAGAATTTGACATTTTGCGAAAATCTATTCAAAATTTGTACATGCATGTTCGTGGATCACGTTAAAACCGCAGAAACGAATGGAAAGGAATTTAGAATTGATAGGTGGTAACTTAACTTATTTTTTTGAAAACTTGCATTTTTTTTTTTTTTTTAATTATTTATTTTTTGGGGGGAAGGGGGGTGGGAGTGGCATCACTTGAAGGTGTCTGGTGCGAAGGAACTTCCCCGATTCTCCTTTTATTGAGTCTCAGCTATTTGAAAGCTTTTTCCAGATATCCCCTTTTCAGTTTAATACTCGTTACTAGCATCTTCTTCTGTAACTTTAATCTCTTCATGTTAAAAGTTCATCATTCCACTAAAAGAAAACGTTAATTTTGAAAGTAAAATGTTTCCTCCAGTGACAATGAGACACTCCTTTGTTTTATTACTCATTAATCTAATTTCTTTAACGACAAAGGGAAGTTATTACATTGCTTTTTATACCTGCGCCAATAGGCTCCTAATTCAATTCTTTATACTACTTCAATGCAAACGAAAATTCATACTTTTCGAAGACCTGCCAAATATATTAGTAACCTGAGATGTCAACGATGGGTATTTCAACTCTTATTTAATAATACTCGTGCGTAACGTACTTTTGATCATTAGTAAAGCTTTTTGGGGGATTATTGGTTACAGAAATTAACTGGGCACTCAATTTTTTGGATTAAAAAAAATGTTTTTGTCAATTTTCTCATTAATGTGATATCCTGTCTAAAACTCCCTTTTCACCTACTAAAACTTATCGTAATAGCTTAGTGTATTAATGAAGTGTTAATTCTTATAGAAAAGCATTGAGTGCATTGGTTGGGCAGCTAACTGAACGACTAAACGACAACATATACAAGGGAGCCAAATAGGAATGTGAGATAATATATTAATTACATTAAACTTATTTTCATTATATCATTTTTAAGGCAAAGTATAGATTATTAGGCAAATAAAAAATATATACTACATAATTTTCAGCGTATCAAACAAAGTTGAATCAATATAAAATTGTTCTGGCTTCAAATTCTGTTTCCGCTTTCCTATACATTTTAAAGTTCTGAGCATCTTGGAGAAGAACGAAAATGTACAGTTATTTACTCTGCATTTGAAGTTCAAGCAAATGCATGAAGAAAGAAATTTTAGTAACAGGTTTAACCTTCCATAAAGTCTAGGTTAAACCAGTTTGCTCCCATCGTTGCAAAGATGCAAAGGGGAAAATTCCCTTCTGTGCCTATCGCCAATTCTCAGTATGGGTATCAGAATGCTCTTGTGTAAGCTCAACGTTGGGTCTCATGGAGCATTTAAAGAGTCATGCTAATTTTCCGCAATTAATATATTAATAAAGTCAGATATAAGGCTGTTATTAAAAAAAAATTAAGTTACATCTCTGACAGAAAAAACTTCATTCACCATGTGTCTTCAGAAGATTAGGAGGAGGAGAAAGAGCATCTAATTGGGCCCTATGACACAAACAAACAGGATCCCCTTCAAGGAGTTCGCTTCGCAAGAAGTTTGATATCCCCACCATAGTTTAAGAACCTACGATCTAGCAAATCACTGCATGTTTACAACGAATTTTTCCAGAATGCTTTATAATTGTCATATCTGCTGTACAGCTTGTGAAGGATCGTTGTAAAACTTTTGGAATTACTGGCACAACTTGCTTTTTTTTTTTTAAATGTTCATAGCAAACATACGATTTTTGAAAATAACATCCCTTAAATTGATTCATATTGATAGTACTCACCTTTAAAGCGTTTACTTCGCCGACTGGATCAAATGCTTGGACGATTTGACTCCAAACTTCTCTCCATCCATGAACTTGGATACTCTGCCATAGTTCTTTCATGACACTCACAAATTCTCTCCACATAGGACTTTTAAAGAAATGTTTTGCTGCATCTCTGCACCTGACCTCTTCTTGATTCTGATAAGTAATCTTACAGTTAAAGTATAACCAAGAACTCCACAGCAGTAGGTAAATGGTTCCACAAGTAGTTAAGAATGCTACCCTTTGAACAACAGACTTTTTAGGCCTTGGTGTTCTACGCCATTCTTTTGAGTACGTATTAAAAGCATAACAGCCAAAGATTGATGATAAAAATATTGGAGCGTCCATGAAAAAAAATAAAGGAGCACTTAAATAAGCACCAATTATTGCCGATTTTAATTTCCCTTGATGGCGGCCAATATTTCCAACAAGATAAACACCTATATGAAAGAAAGGAAGAATGAAACATTTTACTAATGTGTTTGTCAGTTTCGTACAATGTCTAAAATTTAGAGCAAATACTATTCTGTTTCTCGCTAACAGTTTAGCTGTGTTATAAGTTGAAAAGTATCCGAACACTTCTGCCTTATGATTTTAGTACTGAACACTTGCCAAGACCGTTATAGAGGAACGTAATCCTACGTTAAAACAATACTGTGTCATAAAAAGTTGCAAACGATTTGTAACTTTTAAATCAATATTTTACGAGATTGAGAAATCACGCATCCCCCCTTCAATGTATTTGTAATTCCCTTCATACTCGAACTACCAAAATTTCACTAGAAATTCCGATTGGAAGCAGAATCATGATCTTTATATAACACAGTGTTTCTCGAAGTGTGTTCCGCGGAACCTTAGGGTTCCGAAACAATTTTAAAGAAAATCCGTAAATTAATTCTCTAAGCTAATTTTCCACCAATCTTTTTTACAGAATTAATCATTTTGGGGGGGGGGGGGGCTTACGGGAGTTTCAGATATATTTTGGACTAAAACCGGCTATCGGAATCACTGTTGTCGCAAGAATTTCTCCCTGTACTTTCAAAACAGACGTCCTTTTGTGAGCATTTTCCACGCCATTTTTCTGCATGCATCAACGGAAACTAAACAGTGGAATAATTTGGACGCGGAACATTATATGAAAATAAAACTTTCTTCAATACAACCAAATTTTGAAGAACTTTGCGAGTCAAAAACAAAGCCATTCATCCCATTGATACTTTTCATCAATTTACCTTATAATTTCATTAAAAATTTCATGCCTGTACGTCACCTTTTGTAAGTATTATATCTACATTTTTATACTGCTTTATAATGTTTAGTTTTTATGTTTGTCTAATCAGTGATAAATAATAGCCCCCGCCCCCTTAATTTCTCCTTAAGTAATACACTGAGGTGACAAAGTCGTGGGATAGCAATATGCAAATTTACAGATGTCGGTAGTATCGCGTATAACAGGTATCATTGGTCAGTGGATTAGCAGAACTTTTATTTATAGTCAAGTAATTGATGCGGCAAGGTGTTTGAAGTTGGTTGCACGAGGAGAATTAACAGAATTTGAACGCGGAAGGGTAGTTGGTACAAGACGAATGGGACATTCAATTTTGGAAATAGTGAATTGAATATTCCGAGATCCACAGTGTCAAGAGTATGTCGTGAATATCTAATTTCGGGCATAACCACCCACTATGGACAACGCAGCGAGCGGCCGCGTGCTTTGAATGATCGAGATCAACGAAAAATTGTTAGCGGAAACAGACAAGTAACGCTGCGTGAAATGACCGCAGAAATCAATGTGGGTCGTACGACGGACTTGTGCTCTAAAACTGTGCAGCGAAACTTGGTTTCAATGGGCTATGGCAGCAGAAGACCCGACTCGAGTGCCATTACTGAATGCACGACATCGCTTGCAGCGCCTTTCCTGGGCTCGTGATCATATCTGTTGTACCCTAGATGACTGGAAAACTGTAGCTTGGTCGGATGAGTCACGATTCCGGCTGGTAAGAGCTGACGGTAGGGTACTAGTATGGCGTAGACCTCACGAAGCCATGGACAGTAGTTGTCAACAAGGCACTGTGAAGGCTGGTGGTGGCTCCATAATGGTGTGGGGTGTTTTTACATGGAGTGGACTGGGTCCTCTGGTCAAACTGAAAGGATCATTGACCGGAAATGACTATGTTGAGCTACTTGGAGACCATTTACACCCATTCATGAGCTGCATGTACCCAAACAACGATTGAGTTTTTATGGATGACAATGCGCCATGTCATCGCGCCAGAACTGTGCGAGATTGGTTTGAAGAACATTCTGGAGATTACCAGCGAATAGTTTGGCCACCCAGATCACCCGACATGAATCCCATTGAGCATGTATGGGACATAATCGAGAGGTTCGTTCGTGCTCAAACTCCACCACCGTCTACACTGTCGCAAATGTGAACCTCTATACAGACAGCATGGCTGAATATTCCTGTATATAGGTGGCTTCCAACGACTTGTTGAGTCCATGCCACGTCGAGTTGCTGCACTCCGCCGGGCAAAAGGAGGTCCGTTACGTTAAGAGGTATCCCATGACTTTTGCACCTCAGTGTATTTCCTCAAGGGTTCCGTGGGATACAAAGTTTGAGAACGAATGATATAATATATATAAGGATAATTTGCAGATTTATTTATCTATTTTTGAAGAAGTAGAAATGGCTAACATTTAAAATATCCAGCCACTTTTGATATCAAACTATCTTCTTAATAATAAAAATAATAACTGCACTTTATGTTTCTTTTAGTTCTATTTTACTTGGAACAAAATAAAATCAAGCAAAAACATGCCCAAAAAATAAAATTCATAAGTAATATGAAGATTAAAATTTGCTATGCTGATCATCAATTTATCAGTTCCTTGTCCTTGTGCAAGCAAATAAAGTTTTACCGTCACACATGACTTACTAGTATCCTCAAATAAAGAATTACTATTAATCTTCAAATGGTTTTTCTTTTTGTAAATGTGCGTGAATGAAGGAGGTAGACAAGCAGAGATGAGTTCAGACTCATTTAATGAAAGCCCAAATAGGAATTGAAGTTAACCCGAATCATACCTTTGATTGATTGATGCCGTTAAGCTTGGATGGTTAAATAAACAATTCGGTAAAGTGAATGCTCTTTTGAACTTCTTATCAAAGCATAAGTTGTACATACATATGTTGTAGGTCAGGGGTGGCAAAATTTGATCTTGCTTGGTCTAAGAGCCACAAATAATGAATTTTATATATTCTAAAGCCGCAGGAACTGTCCTCCCCCCCTCTCTTTTAAAGAAAGATAAACCATGATTGGTTCGGAGTACACTCAATATGTTTTCATTTTACGCATTTTTGTAAAAATTAGCATGAAGAAAAGAATATGTATATAGTCTAGACGAAAAAAATAACCTTTAATTATTTTTTTAATGCAATGTCACAGTCCACTCTTGTTTTAATAAAATACCTGACGCCTGAAACAGGTAAAGTAAAAGGGTTGTTTTACCGAGTTTTAAAAATTGATTCCGGAACGAAATATCCTAAAATTGTAGAGGGAGGGCAGTTGACTGATCTGTCTTCGGTACTTCGAACTGTTGTGAGTTTTTGAACTCGATAACTAAGTTTATCAAAAATAATCATTGGGGATATAGGTCTCTTAACTAATTACCATTTAATTGAGGGTCTGAGAACTACTCTAATGATCATTATCCAAACATTCATGAGCCATTATCCAAACTTTTCTCATTCAATATATTTACACTTTTTTTAATGGTTATGCTTTGATAAGAAGTTCAAAAGAGCATTCACTTTACCGAATTGCTTATTTAACCATCCAAACATAATGAGTCATTATCCAAACTTTCTACAACGGCTAAGATGGGCAACATTCGTAAAATGCCCACACGCAAATCAACTTTCAGTGATAAGTTTTACAGATTTGTTTCCTAGAATCAGTGCCATTTTTTAAAAATGGTTTTCAGTTAGATTATTAAGTTTCTTAACTTAGAGGAACTCAAACAAATTAGCTACTTTTTGAAATTCATACTTTAACGTATTTTATTTGCATAAGAGCCGCACTATGCGGCCACTCCTGTTATTGATAATAAAATGATATGCTTTAATTAATGGTAAATATCACTGGAAAATTGAAGATAAAACAAATATAGCTGACAGTGTTGAGCTAAAAACGTAAGTGTAAAAAAAAAGTGCTTATTAGCAAACAAGACTCCTAAACACGATACAATCCAAAAGTATGGGGGAAATTACATTAATGTTTATTTTGCCAATTCGAACAAATGTATCATTTACTGTTTCGGTTAATTCAAAATATTATTTTATAGTTTATTTATTTTTCGTCAATACCACGTTTAGCTGAGAAAATGAAGGACTATGCTACTTTTTGTGTCGAAATCATCTGTATTTTGAATCTTTTGAATTAACCTAATAAGAGATTACCAGGGCATCCTTTTAAAGTTTCTCAAAGGGGAATTAAAATGACCACTGTTAAACGCCCTAATGATCAAACCACAAGGGACCCTATAAAGACTTTTTAATCAAACAGGACTTTCCCTAGAAACTTAATTCAAATGTTTACCACAGATAGAAGAGTTAACTGAAAATGTAGACAAATAAGCAAAACAAAGGTCAATATGTTTTTTTTTTTTTAATAACCAAAAATGTAGTTCCATTTTTAATTTAGTTTTCCTTCTGCTACATATCTTTTGGCATATCTTATATGATTAAGGTAACTCTCTGTTGCCTTTTAATGTTGATAAGATCATTTATAGTTTATATAACACTGGGGAACAATTTTTAACATAATTTCTGTTGAGTTCGATTTTTAAGCTGTTTTAGAGTCCAATCGGCACACTGATTACAAAACTGTTGTTAGTTTTCTTCGATCACGTCAAGTTTTTTCTCTACACCTACCTTATCTTAACTATCCGCAACAGCGAACTTCGTTCACCGGAAACACTGTTGCTGTGACCCCAATGACGAAGATTTTGAAATTGAAGATGATCCCGTTCGTAAGGGATTTGAGCAGCATGAGTTAAATGATTTGGGGCTATCCAAAAAAGCTTGAGAACTGTTAGCATCAAGACTGCACGAAAAAAAAATTCCTTGAAAAAGGAACTAAAGTGTCCTACTTCCGATACAAGAAAGTGCATTTCTGCAATACTTTCGAAGTGATGATGGGTTTGTATATTGCCATAACATACATGGTTTAATGGAAGAGTTGGGAATTTCAGCTCATCGATAGCTCAAAGTAGAGCTAGAGTGTGTACCCCTCCACAATGGAAATTTATTTGGCGCAGTTCCAATAGGTCATTCAGTATGTTTGCGTGAGGAATATGTAGAGTCGTTGATTTGTTGCAATATCACATGCACCAATGGATCATCTGTGTTGATCTTAAAATGGTCTGTTTCCTCCTTGGCCAGCAACGTGGATATACCAAGTATCCCTGTTTTTTGTGCATGTGGGATAGCGATGAGTTCGGGCTCATTTTTTGAAGCCCGAGACTCGGGCTGAGCCCGTCTCATCTCTAATGTGAGACAGTAGAACTCGTGAGAAGCATTGGGTGCAGTCGAAATGGCCGCCAAGATATGACCTGAAACCTGGTGATCCAAACATTCTTCATCAGCCACTTGTCAACAGAAAGAACATAATATTTCCACCTCTGCATACAAAACTGGGTCTCATGAAACAATTTGTTAAAGCTTTGTCAATTGAAGGAGACTGTTTCGGCATTTCCTAACCTGTCATTTGAAAGATAAAAGCTGGTGTGTTTGATGGTCCACGGATTCGCCAGCTTCTTAAAGATGAGCATTTCATCGGAACAAAGACAGAATGCTTGGTTGGCATTCAAAAACATTGTCAAAGACTTTATTGGAAATACACGAGCACAGAATTACACCGAAATTATCCAACAGCTCTCCGAGAGCTTCAAAATGCTTGTTTGCAACATGAGCATCGATGCATTTTTTATATAATTATTAATTGTATAAAAAAATGTAGCCATCTCGCTGACTTCCCGAAAAATCTTGTTGAAGTCAGTGATGAGCAGGGTGAGCGATTTCACCAAGATTTGAAGATCGTGGAATCCCGCTATCAAGGAGGATGGGATCTACATATGATGGCTGACTATTGCTGGAGCATAAAGCAAGAATGTCTACAGATTAAGCATTCCAGAAAAAGCTACAAACGAAAAGTTTTGCCTTAATATGTATGTTTACTACTTGGTAAATAAGTTTTTCTATGCGTATTAATACAATTTAACTTGTAACTATATATTTGGTAACTTTTCCCTTTATTTTTCTTTTTATGCACATTTTGGGGGTACCCTGTATCTTAAAAAGTTGACGTGACAGACAAAAACTACAGTTACTTTTGGATTCAGGGGCCAAAAGTGATTCAAAAACAAGTCACAGTTCTAAGACAACAAAATTGCTGTTCCCCAGTGTAATAGAAGAATAAAAAAACAATTATGGAATCTCTTTTTCCTTCAGTGATTTACCTTAAGTTTATTTTTTCATTTAACAATCACATAATTCGAACTTATTTCTTGGGTTCGAATTAATGAGCGCCCAGTCTATAGTCGTTCAACGGCTACAGCGGAACATTTAAAAAATGTATTAATTAGTTAGGGCAATAAATTGTAATTCTAGCATAAGCTAGAGACCGTCGCATCTCTAGTAGGCAATAGTTGTGTTGTGTTGTGGGATTAAGGCCGATTAGCTACGCATGGGCTCTAGGCCTATGGGTGGGGTGCCCTCCGTGGGGGTCTTTCTAAGGGGTCCTAACCCGTATTTACGCTAAGTTTCGGAGAAAACCACGGAAAACTCCGAACGGTTAGGTCGACGGACGCGCGATGGGACCCGAACCCGGGACCTACACACTTCGCCCGTCTACCATTTCTAGTGGCATAACCACTACACCATGGTGAGGCCAAAGTAGGCAATACAGACGAGTTTAGGCTCATTTTTTAAAGCCCGAGGACTTTTAATTCGAACCCACCGGAGCCCGAAATTTTTGCTAATAGATAAAAAAAAAAGTCAATTACTTCATTGACAGAAATTCTTAAATTTTGCCGTTTGTGCAATTTAAAGACAAATATAACAGCAAACTTTTAATGCATTTTCTAATTCTTTATATTGAAGTTTATCAAATAATAATAATTAGTTTATTTCTCCCATGAATCATTTTTTAAAATCTGATTTCAAGAAGTATGTTCGATAAAGGAGAAATTTCTCACGAATCCGAGTTCGAACCCAATCGTGAATTTCACAGCCCGAACCCGGTTCGGGTTCGACCCGTCCCGTCTCATCTCTAGTAGGCAAAGTCACAAACAAATAGTATTACAACTACTTAAATTAATCAATAGTCACTTGGACACAGTCTTCTAAAATAAACAGTTTGATGCCTTTGCTACCTTTTTACTTTCCGAACATGTACCATGTAAGGAAAGTATTGTAATCATGAAAAAATTCGACTTAGAGATTTTGGTGTATTTAAACGTTTTAAGGTCTTCAGAATTCATTTATGCTATTTTTAAGAGATATATGTATGTATGTATGTATGTATGTGTGTGTGTGTGTGTGTATGTGAGTGAACACGATAGCTTCTAAACGGTGCATTCGATTGAGCTCAAATTGGGTATATATGTTATAAACCACCGTCGCAAGACCGGTATTGATTTTGGTGTGTATAGGACTTATAGTTTTTCTCAGAGCTACGACAAAGATTTCTTTTACATTATGGCCTATGGGGGGAAATTCTTGAAGGTGCGTTAGCTTTTAAACGGCGTATTAGACTGAGTTTCAGTTTGGTATATATGTTTGAATTATTCATCGATTAAAATTTATTTAAATGCTTGGTAATGATCTTAATCGTAAGTGTTCGGAAAGTCGAGTGGAGTCACTCCAGATTTTTTCATTCTGGATTAGTAAAGATCACATCTCAGACAGATTTTTAGATAAAACAAGGCTGAAAGTTTTTACAACTTTAATTTTTTGTGTGATACAGAGATCTATACATTAGGAATGAAGCAGACACGTAGTGCTCCCCCCCCCCCCCAAAAAAAAAAACGGACTTCTAACTTTTTTCTTAACTCTGAACTTTAATGTACAATTGTGATTTGTACATTAAGAATAAATTAGACAAGGGCGGATAAGTAGGAGGAGGAGGAGCGACTGCCAAGAAAAATATATTTACATTCGGTAAAATGAGCTTCTGATGCATACTTAAATTTTAATTGGATGTACAAGCTTTGTGCTCCTCCTATTTCCCCGCAAGTAGGCAGGTTTTTTTTCGGGGGGGGGGGGGGGGGTATTGGAAAAGCGGAATTTTTCACAAGAATGGCTTGACTTTATAATCATTTTGTTAAAAGAAAAAAAAAAATCCAAAAATCCCTCTGGCTACAACCGTGGGATGAAGAGTATCAGAAAAGAACAGCAAAAGGAGATGATAGTTTCATTAAGGTTACTTCTAGTGATAATAGGGAGTTTTTGCATAGCGGTTTCACTCACGATAACGTTAGCGTTACATGCCATTGGATAGTACAGCGCATGTGCATGTATAAAGTCCAACACGTGGTTGGTCAAAATACTCTGAATCGCGTATAGCGTTATCGTTAAGGTAGAAAGAAACGGTATGCAAAAATTCCCGAATACAGTATACAGTCACGATAGGGAAACTCTGTATCGATAGTGTGTAAAAGCTATTTTCGCCTTCACCTTCAGCTTTAGCTTTAGAGCTAGATGCACTTTTACAATATGCTACTTATACAAACTTAATATGACCTATCAAGCACCTTCACCAAAATGTACCCTATTAAGTTAGTCGACATAAAGATGGAAAAAATTAAATATTTCTTTTAAGGACTCGTATTCCAAACTATAATATGAAAAGTTTTCGTGGCAATGAAGTTATACAGGGCATAGTAACATAGACTACACACAAGTACACAAAAGGTAATTATGAAAATCAACTAATTAAACAGAATTTCTAAATGGCATATAAAGTAATTTTAATGAAAGGGTGAAACAGTATTTTATAGCGTCTCCATAAAACAACTTACCTTCTGTTTATGAATATCAACACAGTCTTGTAAGGTAGTCGTTACTGGTAAGAATTTTAAATCAAAAGGAGTAATCATAGATAAAACAGACATAAAAAATGATTATATAAAATCAAACACGCACGCACAAAAAAAAAAAAAACATAAATCAGCTTTCGAACAGGATTAATTGGTTAAAAACAATAGCAAAGTAAATAATTAAATTGTGTTAGTCACAAAACATAGATGGAAACACAGCACACCCTCTTCTAACAGTCTACAATTATGAATCCATAGAACCTTTTCACCGCTGATTTTAAGCAACAAATTATCTGCGAGCACATTCTTTTCATCACATCATACACTTCCGTTCATATACACATGTGCAACAAACTTTTCACTCTAAAATTAGTCACGTATGTTAGGCAAAAGAAAGAATCAAAGATTATTTTGAGGGATCATGCAGCGGCTGTTAAAGAATAACTATTCATGCAAATAGAGAGGACATTAAAAGAGACCTTATAGACAGACAGACAGACATGTTTCTTCTTTGTCAGGCCTACACCCCACAAGTAAATTTGCCATGCACATACAAAATGGCACAGCTACAAAAGAGTAGGCAAGCGTCATCAACTTAACACAAACTAAAGAAAAAAAAAACAAAAAACTCACCCTCTATTTAGTGCAACCAGTGCACATCTAGGTTATAGAAAAATCTTTCACCTTCACCTTTTGATCAATAAAATTAACATCTTAATGGAATTCTATGAAATAAAAGTGGATTGTGAAAAACATTGATATGAACAAAGTTAATTGGTCTGAAACTGTATTAATAATGAAAAAAATAATTATTCTTTGAAAAAAAGGAGGGTTAGCTGAAATAAAATTAATAAAGAAAAGGAGAAAGAAAAACTATTAAGGAGAAATTCAAAACGTGAACATATTAATTCAAATGACACTTAAAAATCTAATTTCAAAAATTACTGAATTTAATTTTAAATTTTACTATCCAGCATTAAAAAATATTTTTAAATGTTTCAAATTCCCTATACTTTGTGTAAGCTATCAAAAGTAAAAAGAAATTTTAATGAAAAAATATAATTAGATATTATCCGAAATTAACAATAGATTAGAATAAAATTACTTTTGTTAAATATATACAGCATATATATTATACAGACAGATTCAAGAATTGTTTGCGGTACACTTACAATATCCATATATGAATCCAAAAATCAAAACAGCCATTAAGAGAAACACATTATAAAAACAAGATGAATTTCATGCACAATTTACGCTAAAGCCGGTCAATAGAAGTAAAACAAAACTCGTGTTTTAGGAATTGAATTCTTACAGATAAATACACCAAATGTCAGAAATAAAAAGACTATCATTTTCCATAAGTATACTATCACTAGTAATGCAATTCAAATTTTGTTCTTACTTATTTGCAAGTGTACATCAATTATCTAAGTCTGGAGCAAGGATTCGACATTTAGGCTCAAAGAAACCCTTAGCATTTCAATGAAAATAGTAACTAGGCTTTGGTAGAGAAAAAGAAGTCCCATTGTAGGTACAACTGAAAAGTTATATATGCATTTTCGGTTTTTGTATTGGCATTTTTGTCAACCAGCTTGAAAGTTTAGAGCTATTCAATAAATGACCCTATAATAAAATAGAATATGCTGGCCATATTTTTATCATTAATAAATAAATCTAGATCCCCCCCCCTCCCCCCTGTCTGCAGTTACACATATAAGGTTTACCTTAATCAAATATAAACTTCATCTGTTTTATGTAAGAAAAGAGATAACTTCCTTGTACCATCAAAAATTTTAGGCATATTAAATGAAATCAAAGTATCTAGCAAAGCGACCTAGCAAGAATTACACTGAAATATATCTTGCGAAAACACTGAATTAATTGCTTCAAGGATTTAAGATTAAAAATTATAAAAATCACATGGTTGTTTCCTTTGTATTCATGAGAAAATTAATCAAAATATATACAAGAAATTCTAAAGCAAGCAAAAGTCATACACAGCAGTTTTATATAGATAGAATGGTATGCCGTTCATAGACTAAAGGGGCTAGAATAGTTTCTTAAATTCTTGTGTTAAAAACATTTTTCAAAGTTCATGGCTAACGACATAACATCCTTAAAAAAAAAAATGCAACTCTGGAAAACAAACAATTCACTGCTTTTGCTTATCCGCCCTCCTACTTCCTCCTCTTTACGGAATCTTCCAGTGGAGACGCGGAAGCAATTAGCTAGCTGCTCTCTCTTTACGGAATCTTTGTCGGCATAGGTGAGCACAACCTGCGGCTCGAGAAAGGTTAAATTGTGGGCCGGAGGGAGAGAGACCTTTTCAAACTTTTTTATTTTTGCAAGTTCACAGATCGTTGTTATGGGGGGAGGGAGAGGAAAGCAAAAGGGGGAGAAGCGTGAAAGATTTTTTTTTTTTCACTTATTCTTTTTTTTTTTTTCCTTGTCCGAGCAGGAAAGAACATTGAGAAAGGTCTCGGTGGTGCCGAAATGAGTGGTCTTGTTACTTTTATTCCAAGTGCGGCATGGATGTTTGTGCCCTCTACACAAATCAAGTTTAAGGTACAAGAGATTTATTTACTCTGTAAATAGAAATGCATTTAAAGAAGTTTTTGTACATCCGCCCGTGCGCAAATGCAGGATGGGGATGATATTGTTTGATATCTTAAGCTTAATCCATAAAATTTGGAATCTATAGGGGAACATTCCTAAGAATTCTGTTAACCCTCTTTAAAAATTAAAAAGTCACCAGGTTATTTAATGACACCTTCAGTGAGTAAACACTTGTAAAAAGTCACCTGAAACAAAATTAATTATTAGTCTTCCCCAAATCCCTTGAAATTGACCATTTTTTATCAAAAATTCTATGCAAACATATAGAAATATGGTAGATACCAACCGTACCTTTCTCATGCAAATAGTAGTTATATTTCACTCAAAAATCAAACATTGAAAAGTTGCATTAATTTCCTAACCATTGCTCTGAAAATTTCGTCGTCCAATAACATTGCATTGTATTCAGCTACTCGAAGATTATCTACTCAAGGAGGGATGCCTTGAGCGAAGGACTTTTCAAGGGAGTTTTAACGCGTATTCACGTTACATTTGGAGAAAACCTCAAACAACATTGCAGCGAGCACATTTCCTGTATGAGCAAAATTGTTTTTCCTACGGTATCCTTTAAATAATCTAAGATTTACTGAAACCATAGAGAGGATATAATGGATAGAGATGGCTCTGTCAACCCAGCACTTGTCCCATCAGCTCACTTGTGGCAAGATCCAATTCTAGCGCATCCAACTCGCCTTCGTTTTCTATGGAGCATTTGCGGCCAGCGGGCTAATTTTAGTAGTCATATTTTTTAAGGAAAAATGGTACATAAGCTGCTCTGCATATGGAAGCAAATCATGATTTGTGAAATGTTATGGAATAACTTTTAAATAAAAAACTCTCTGGAATTAAAAAAAAAAAAGAGGCGAGTTTTATTTTTAATTGTTTTCAAAAAATACTTTTTATAAATGAAGAATTTTTCGGGTGATAATTTTTTGCGCCAAGAGGGTTTGTAACATGTGTGTTAATAGTAAATTTGTCTTATAGTTTACACTTACTACTCGCCAAATATGACGATATTTAGCACAAGTCTAGCCCCTCTCTTCATTTCCGCGCCACAAGTCATATGGTTCATCCCTTTTCCAACGTGTTTTAAATGGCGATGTGCTCTCTAATACATTTCCACACTGATTGAAGAGATATAAAAAGCTGCAAAAAATTTCCTAGGCCATCCTGAAAGGCACTGTTACATTTGACTATGAACAACGATGATGCTAATATACTTTCATTACGAGCGTGTCTAACAAGGTAAGTTCTGGTGTTGGACAAGCTCTTCAAACATAAACGCAGACTTATTTACAAATATCAGTCTAAGGGAGTGCGAAAGTTTTGCAAGGTCTCTACTCGCCAGATCTGGTGGGTAATAACCTACATAATTCCTTACAAATTTACCACATATAACGTTGATCCGTGCTAAGATCTCCTAAGTCATTAACGAACCGAAACGAAAATAGTTTCCTATATAAATCAACGCTAGAAAGATTTGTGCACGCCTTCACTTTCCAATCAATCCAATAAATACACTCGATTCTGGTATTTTCCCACTCAACTACTTCAGTAAGATGGCGCAAAGACAGTTTGTTAAAATCAAGTTGACATTTTCCGACACACGGAAGACGACAGCTTTTCGTACATGCACCTAATTACACCTGCATTTACGTCGGCATTATTCACTTCTCCATCACTTCCAATAAAAGCTGGGACTTACCATAGCCGAATGGATAAAACAGTGTCTGAAGTTTGAAGGTCCCGTACGAGCCCACCGCACTGCTGTCGATCTAACGGTCAGGAGTTTTGGTGGTTTTTCCCGAGATGTAACGTGAATATGCGTTAGAACCCCTTAAGTCCACAAAACAAGATACCCCCTTAGGCAGATGCACCTCGCGTAGGCTTTCTATAACATAAAACAGACAAACAATAACAGCTAACTGACAAATCAAAAGCCTTCTCATTCAATTAGTTGAAGATATAGCCGAAAATGTCTCATCTTATGTACAGATGTAACGAATAGTGATTTGGCCGAATAACCGAATATTCGGTTAATAGCTCAGGCCGAATACCGAATATTCGGCACATAGTTTAGGCCGAATATTAAATTCAAAATTTTATTTTAATTGTAAATAAAATGTCGCTTTTCAAATTTGTAATTAAAGACTAAATAAAGACTAGTTAAAATTCATTCTATATTATTTGTAGGTACTTAAAAACACACAACAGTATATTATCTGTAAAACTAAAAAATCTTGTCATGAAAAAATCTTTTACAAAGTTAAACACTAATAGCAGCATAATTATATTGTGAGATATTCATAATTTAATAAATATGATGTGGTAAATGGGATTAATCTAGTAACTATACAATCATGCTTTGGGTTTTACAGCCTCTGGGCAAACATATGTAGCAGCTTTTCAAAATTATGTTTGTAATTGAGGATCTGAAAAGATTCCTCCTACAAAGAAGGTAGAAAACCAAGTCAAGTAGTGTCACCAAGTAGAAAAGTCTGCATTTCTGTAATATTATTTAAAAAATTAAATTATGCTTCATTCAGCTTAAAATTCAATCACTTAGGATATTTTATAATATGAAATTAACATATTGAAGTATAACTAAGCAATACTATTTGTAAATGCATTTCAAAATACACGTTAAATTTTTTCTTTCCTCTTTGTTTTGAAATTATTCAGCTGAATACGTAGCAAAATTCGGCGGAATATCTTCAGTATTCGGCTTACCGATTATTTGGCCAACTGAATATTCGGCAAAACAGCCGAATATCGAATATTCGTTACATCCTTAATGTTATTCACTACACCCTTGGTTTTAACGTCAAGTATGCTATGGTTCTATTCTCATTTTGCGGTCATTTTTTGCGAAAGTTCCTCTATTTTACTTTTTTTTTTTTTTTTAAACAGAGCTGCATTTAACAAGTATTAAAACATTTACACTTGCACAAGCAGATGTCAAGGATACATTCGAAATCCGTAGGAAATTGCCTAATCTTTAAGTATGTTTCAGGTGTTCTTTGTACGTGTGTTTTCAGTTTTTAGATTTCATTGTTGTAAGATATGACGCACTTTACAACCTTTATGCGCAGCGATTTTGGAAGAGATTCTTGGGTACATATACTCAGTACTTTGTTACCAACAATAATGTGCTATTTCTGCAGAATCAGGAACATAATAATGCGCACCTTCTTATCTATGGAATATTTCTCACTAACTAGTACTGGCGCATTGCATTTCCATACGTAAGCAACTCATTGTCTGCATCTCCATGGAACTCCCAAGGATAGGGCACCTACCAATGCCGAGTGGATAAGGCACTGAACATTGGTAGATATGGCTGAAGTGTAAAGCTCCAGGGTTCTGGCCTACCGAACAGCTGTCGATTTAACAGTCTAGTTTTCCCTAGATGTAATGTAAATATGCTTAGTACCCCCTTGAAAAGTCCACCGGCCGAGGCAACCCTCCTCCTAGATATCTCTCGTGTAATTGTGCCTCAAACACATACCAACCAACACAAGGATAATGCAATCACTTTTATTTCTTGTTTCAGCCAGTTAAATTATTGGGTTGTTCGGAAAGTAATTTTTTTTTAAATTTATTTATTTATTTATTATTTTTTCCCCAACAGAGGACTTAATTGTATTTTTCCACTGTCTTCATATATATTCACATAAACCAATAGATGAACGGCGGAACGAAAATGATAGCACGCTCCGCATGTAACAGGTCCTTGGGATGAAATAACCCGTCGCATCACTACATGAGTTACAGTTAATAAGTAATACGTTAAAGGAGCTTGCAAGTCGAAAATAGAGACTATGTTTACAAAAAAGCACATGTGGGGGATTTTAATTTTATTAATGTTGAATTCAAGTTGGTAACGGAGAGACTGTTTGCCGAATCGTTATTTCACGCTATTTTCGGTGAAAAATGACAAAATTGAAGGCATCTGGGGAAACTGAAGAATTTTACGTCAACTTTTCACCTGACTCAAAGGACTTCACCTGACCTCACTAGACTCAAAGATGTAATTAAATAATCTGGTGGCTCTTCTCATTTTTAATTTATTTTTAAAGGGAGAAAACAGGTGGTTTTAAAACGTTTTTTTCTATAAATTCCACAATTGGTGGATCTTGGGGAGTCCAATGATATTAATTAAACAATGTTATCCATATTTTGGAGGTTAATTTTACTATCAAAATCGCAAGTATTGGACATGGTGACGTTTAAAATTTAAAAAAAAAAAGTTTTTTCGCATCACCTTATTGTGCACCTCTGTACTAAAGGATTGTGTGCGTGTGCTGTACTTGGCTTTTTAACTTGAAATATTTTTCTACTTAACTTATACTAATCAAGTTGAGACAGTCAACAGTCTAGTAAAGAAGGCTGACACTAGGAGGGGGGCGGGGAACGTACCCCTCGTACCGTGCTAAAAGGGGCACCAAAATCAGGTTTGGTTTCAAGGAAGGCGGCTCCAAATTGAGGTTTATCCAGGGTGACGTTAAGTAGTGCGGCACTGTACATAAGGTTAATTTTCTCTAAATTGAGATACGTTGGTCCCTGCTTCAAAAATGGCAGATAAACTTGTAGAAAAATGAAATTCATGCTAGAATACTTTAATATACTTTTTTTTAAATAGAATAAAACAATCATTATAAATGTTATCCACTTAAAGAATTGTTTTCATGCGATGAATGTCATTCCCCAGTGTGTCCCTACCTACACCTTAATACAAAATTAGTGCCTAAAAGCGGAGAATTTCATTATATTTGTAAGAAAATTGTTGAAAAACCTTTTAACAACTATTATACAATACTGAAAAAATAAAGACTTTCATGGTTTGTATTTTTCTGAAAAAATAATAAATATCCTTTGGTTTTAGTGTCATTTCTCCGTCATAAAATGGAAATAATGAATCCCATATTTGGCAACAGTTACACTATCCCAAAACTTAATCTTCGAATATTGGCATCATCAAAGAAGCCATCTTGATTTCATCTTTCTGAAGGAAGAAGCATGGTCAAGAACAACTTTGTGATTACAAGTTAAATTCCTTGTAAGTACAGTCAACTCCGGTTATAGTGAACCCGGATATAGTGAACGCAAATCGTTAGTCCCGAAAATGTGAATAGCATTTTTCGGTTTTAGTGAACATGACTTCGGTTATAGTGAACCTAAAAACTGAACTTCGAAAATTCTGGAAATGGCGGAGATGAAGTTTTTCGATGTCTACATTTTAAAAGGTTGTCTGTATTGCGTTCGATAAATACACAAAGATATTATCAAACCTCTGTTCCAAAGTACAGGGAAATTGTCAGTGACTAGGCTAACATGGCGAAGGGAAGAGGGTAACAATAGCGCACTAGAGAAAGGGATTTTAGACTCGACCGCTGTGAAACCAGGAATTTATTCATTGCAGTGATGCATACTTATCTTTAGCTCTTCGATTCCCTTGCAAAATAGCCCGAGTCTTGTGCAGTGGCGCAGAGAGGGAGGGGGAGCAGGGGAAAAATCCCCAGGGCCTCAGGTGTGAAGGGGCCCAGTCGGGGCCCCGACTGGGCTCTCTGCGCCTCTGATGACAACGGAAACTAGTCAGGGTTCTAGCTATAAAGGGTAACGAGCGTTCTTACATCTGAACACCATGCCAATGACAATGGTCAGTCTGATGGATAAGCCTCCGTGGCGCAATCGGCTAGCGCGTTCGGCTGTTAACCGAAAGGTTGGTGGTTCGAGCCCACCCGGGGGCGGCTTTATGTTTTCCAGCTTTTTATTATCAGAGTCTTCGTTAATAAAATGTTCTGATAAAGTAATTTCGATTTAAGATTAATTTTAAAGTGATTTAAAGGAAAAGCACCTATCAAATATTTGAATAAATAAAATGAGACTCAGTAATTCAGGGTGCAATTATAAGTTTGAAATTAATCAAATTGGTGTTCTGTATTTGGTTTCATTTAGTACCTCAATTGTTAAACAACGCATAAAAATAGCAGATTGTTACGCCTAATTTCTGGGCCTCGATTAAATAAATAAATAAACAACTGGAAACAAACTAGCGTTACTGGCGGTTTTAATGGATTTTTAAAGAGCAGTTGTAAGGGGACACTATTGAGAAATGCTTCCGAGAAATAAGAAATGGCCTTTGGAAGTATTGTCATTGACTTTAGGATCAAGATCAGGCAGTTGTCTCCCCTCCTCCCCACCAACCTAGAATTTTTAAATTTTTATTAGGAAGTGCCTTAGGATGGAAGGGAAATTGCATCACTGAGCAAAACTAAAACTGGACTTATTGCAAGCTTGAAGTTTTGCCTCCTGCCCCAGTGAAAGATTCTGTGGACAACAGCGTAGCTCGTCACAGTAGTTTGCTAGAGTGGAAATGTTCTGCTTTCTATTACCTCAGCAACGAAAATTCAAATGAAATTTGAACCACCCTTCCCCTCCCATGCTCAATCTTGTCTTTCTGATTGAAATGTAAACGTATCCCCGTTTCATTTCAAGTGGGTTTTAAAATGCGATAATGCTACAAAAGTAATTTTGTAACATTTCAGAATTAAAATTGGACTATCAACTAGGTTGCATCTAATCTTAAAAATTGCCGACGAATTAGTCGGATGTCTCTGACAGGGGGTCACAAGTTAGTTGTCCGAGAGGGGACACGTGCTCCACCGGGCGCTCCCCAGCAAACACACACAGGTTCTCTGAACGTCTATTAACGTTCAGAAGACGTTTTCTGAACATTAATAGACGTTCAGAGAACCTGTGTGTGTTTGCTGGGTGCCCCTCGTTGCCACCACCCTTGCTTTTAGTATATTATACGCTTTTCAAAATGCACGAAATGTCCACATGACAGCGAAAACTAATCAGAGCCGTAGCCAGGGTGCGAATTGAACATTTTCTCCAGGGAGGGGGGGGTGCTATTTGAAAGAAAACATTCTCCAGGAGAGGACATTTGAAAGGAAAGAAAGAGGGAGGGAAGGTGTAAATGCTCCACTCACACATAGGTATTACATGAAAACGCAGCCACCAGCCAAGGACGTATTTAGGGGAGGGGTTCAGGGGATCCGGATCTCCCCCCCCCCCGAAATTTTCATTTTTGTTACAAAAATGATATAGTCTTTTTGTGAAAAATTCAGCCTTTTGTACCGTTTGGACGCCCCCCCCCCATAATTGTTTTCCTGGATACGTGCCTGCCACCAGCATGTCTAGAAATTGACTTAAATTCGAACAAAAGTCGATCCTCGATTTTCTATGCATATATATATTCCTGCCTATGTTGATTCTAGGTTTACCCTCAAATTTGGCTGGCGGCAGAGCAGTACTTGTTCCTTCATTTCGCAGTCTTCCTTTGAAACCAGACCCCAGTAAAAGAATGAGAAGTCGCATCAGGCATGTGAATATCTACTTCAAAGGGATGTTTGTAACTTACTATTTTGTCCAGTAAACAAAATAAGAATTTCTATTCTCAATACTTAAAATCGTTAGGTACTGTTGAAATTGTAGGGTCAGAGATTAATTTAATATTTCTCCAGCAGGAGATAAATACCGGCAGCGGGCACCAGTGGCGCAGAGAGGGAGGGGGAGCAGGGGAAAAATCCCCAGGGCCTCAGCTTGTGAAGGGGCCCCACTTTTGCTGTTTATATGATACTTAATTGTGTGTTGTCAATTTTGTATTAAAAAAAAAAGTCCGAATTCATATTATGTCCCCGGATATGTCAAATTAATTTTTGATGAAATTACAAAAGGCCAGCTGGAGCATAAACCACCCACTTGACTAAAACGAGGAGTGTTTCTGACTGAGTCTTCTTTTGCAAGAAAAGTAGACATTGCCGGTGCTACTCAACGGTTTGCCATGACTCAAAGTAGAAAAGATTTATCACGGAAGGAACCATTTTTTTTCAAGGAAGGACAAGGAATCATTTTTTTTTTCCGAGACACATTTGTTAAACAGTGGAAGAAAGGGTATAGCCAGAGGAGACACTATGGGCCCACCCCACCTCCGAAATTTTGAATTTTCCTTAACAAAATGTTGAAGATCAAGACTTTCTATGAGAAATTTTGAAATTTCCACTTTTTTGGCCTTCTGAAAATTTTTTGGCTGCCTGCATGCGTGGAAGTATGAATAAAAATATTAATTTTTTATTCTTGCTGTGGAAACATGCCATGCAAAAATGTTAACTTTTCAAATACAGTTTCTCTATGGAGGTGACGAAACCTTCAAAACAAAATGTTGGTATTTTTTAGAGCATGGATGATTATTAAAGTATAATACTCTTTTAAATTAATACTTTTAATTCTATTAATAATTTTCCAATTACTTTAATTTAAAGTTTATTTAAATGATTAATAATTTTAATAATGTATACATGATTGCAGGGGCGTAGCCAGAAATTTTTCATGGGGGGGGTACGACTACTATAACTCACGTATATGTATACGTGTGTGTGATAATAGAGTGAATAATATACATTTTGTATGGCAAAAAATTTCTCATGGAGGGGTTATGACCCCCCTAACCCCCCCCCCGTGGCTACGCCCTGCATGATTGATCTAATACCACATCAAAAGGATTTCTGGATAGCAAAGGGACCCCAAAGATTTTATCCCCGGAGCCCCGACTTGGCTCTCTGCGCCTCTGGTCTTGTGGTGTATGCCTCCCCGTACTCCTTTTGTCCGATACCCCCAGTACTTAAAAGATCATACAGTTACAAAAGATAAGCTCATCTTTTCTACCCTGCATGAAAGGCCGTGACACCCACACTTCTACAGTGAAGAAGGTAGCAATGACAATTTTTAAAAGAAATATGCAAGTTTTTTCATTTTCATTCTTGACCAGAAAGAAAAGACCACAAGCCCTTCAATCCAATTCATTAAACTGTGCCCCTCATAATTGTATTCAAGCTTGCTGTCCGGGGGCATCTGTAAAAGGGGATTAAATTCTAAGTTGGTTAGAATCAATAGCATTTTTCGGCTACTAAGCACTTAACAAAAAGTAGAGTACAGTTAGTTCACAGTGAACAAAAACGGACATGTTTCTCTTGTCCTTGAACGATTCCATTTTCTATTCCAGGCGCAATGGCACGGGTTAAGGATTACCACTACACGCTAGTGCTTGATTGGCTATACCACTTTCCAGCCAATTGAATGGAATCTCCCAAATTATTGTAGCACTTAGGAGTAATAAGACATAAATACGATTAATTTACATAAATATTCAATACGGGTATAAAACACAATTTTTTACTTATGTATATAATGTATTCCTTGTTCATATGGGGACACTTCGCTTATAGTGAACTTCAGATATAGTTAACGAAATTTGCCGGTCCCCAGAGGCTCACTATAGCCGGAGTCGACTGTATTTTTATTGATTGTCATTACCCCGCCTTTGCTATTTACCTTTGTTTTGTAATGAAAGCTCAATCAGTAATTTTTATTTGTATTAAGTTTTTCGAACTATCTCAACACCGACTCGAAAAGGATTCCAGTCGGTGTTGACTATCTTCAAGTGCAATTGATTTCTGTGTCTATAGTTACGATAATAACTAAGCTAATTCTGATTTTTTTCATTCCCTTGTCACATGTAAGGCAGGGGAATGACATCTGCCAGTAATTTTTGCAAATTGAGAGAAATTATTGTAGTAATTTCAATCTGTAGTTATTTGTCAGCAGCTTTAATGAAATAGTTACCTTTTTTAAATATAAGGTAGATAATTTTGTTTATCCTGTTCAACAAAACCGAAAAACGAGTATTAAAAAAGGTTCAATTTTAATATTAAAATGAAGAAATATATGTATGTACTGCTCTAAAAAGGATATACTAGGTAATTTAAACGCAGTTTTAAAGCATATAATTAATATAATGATTACTTTAATTCGATAAATTAAAAAAGTGCTAACTATCTTTAAAATAACAACGCTAATTAAACAACTACTTAGATAAAAGCATTCTTAATTGATAAAAATAGTTTATGTTTTCTTATTCTAGATATATTAGAATTCCTTCAATAGATATATTAGAATTCCTTTATTCTAATTTGTTAGCTTTGAAAACTTGTTTCTGTACTTTAATTAAAGCATTACCAGGGACTTTTTTTTTAATAGCAATTTTCAAAATTTTTTACAATTGTCGTTGAAGCTAAGAAGTTTTCAGTTCTGACATGCAATGTCACGACTGATTATTTTATAGGTATAATGGCTCCTAAGAAAATAAGCAACAGTAAAAAATAGGATATTCTTATTAGAAAACGGAGAAAGTGAAAGAAAACGACTTGAGAAGATAAACTCTGATCAGTCTTGACCGGATCAGATTTTAAGAAAAAGAGCGCCTAAAATATCTAAAAATGAAAGCAGCAGTTGGAAAAATCAAGGCAATATCAAAATTATCAGCCAGAGATCAAAGAGCTCAAAGGAAACAATCGAAGAAAACTCAAAGAAACATTCTGCAAAAAAGAAAAATTTTGCTGAGCATTACGATTCCCATCTTACTGAAGATATTACTCAGTTAAAGATTAGGAAAATCATTTATCAGAGCCGTGTAAAAGCAAAGATTGCTCTACACAAAAAACTCAAATGCGTAGTTCTTCAACAACTAGCAGAGTTCTTCAAAAACTAGCATAGTTGAACCTATACCAATATGGATCTCGATCTCGAGCCAATAAATTTTATTTCAGAGACTTTCCCAATAAGATTTAAAATAACATTATAATGCTTTCTTGTAGTTTTCACTATAAAAGTTGTCCAATAAAAATGTAGTTAGTAATTACTGTATATATGCCTGTCATCGCTTTTTGTGTCATGCCATTACCCTGTCTACTTAAAAATTAATATTTTATTTTAATGAGTTTAACATTGTAAATAACATTATTGTTGACTGTATTTTACTATTTCAAGGCATCATATGTATATAATAAAGCTCAATTTTTAACGAAAAAATTTTTAAAGTTTTTACAAGTTTTTTTAAAAATATATGTAGTTTAAATTGCTCTGTTAAATGACCCATAAGTGAATGATGAGTGCCAGATAACTGCAAAATGTACAAAGTAAAGTTAACGTCAGGCATTTTTTGTCAATTTTCTTACATTGATGGGGACTGTTTCAAAAATTAGTACCCTGTCACTGAGCAACTGGGTAAAATGCGCGTATCGACTGGAAGTAAGATGCATTCTGTTATAGATTAGAAACTTTTTCAAAGGTCACGTGGTACACGAGCAAATGGAAATAAATTTCTGATGAATCCTGAGGATAACAAGTTTCATGTTTGTTTTCCAGTATCCGATTTCCGATTTAAAAAAAAAAAAAATCTTGCTTCTCCCTATTTGCTCCTGTTTAGAAGAGATGAGATATGAAAAAAAAGTAGCATTAGTAATTCAACAAATTTAAGGGGGGGGGGCTCAGTATATCACATTCGATTCCGAGAACTGAAAAATACACAATATTCTACTGATCTGGGACTATATTTTTCCCTCTTCCAAAGGTATGGGGGCTGCAGCCCCCCCTTTCCTATGCCACTGAGAGTACTTCGGTAACAGGCCTAGGGGGATGAGTTCCGTTTCTTAAGTTTAAAAAAAAAAGTGTCTCGGTTCTGGGGACCCGGAGCTGTGGAAAAAAAGTGGGGCTTTTTTGAAAATATTGGGTAAAATATGCGCTACAGTACGATCCCTGACATTGCTAAACACCTTTATTAAACACTTTATAGAAATAATTGAAATATAACAGTAAATTGTTCCAATGTACTACATATTACCTTCATTTAAGACGCCTTAGAGTTTAGAGAACCCAGAAAAGAGTTTATGCTTTTCCACCTCCATTTAAAAAAAAAGATCTGTTAGAAAGAACCTTTCATGATAAAAATATGAGGGGGGGAGGAAAAAGATTACTATAAAGACCTTGCAAACTTTCTGAAGATTTGCGAAATTTTTCTTTATCGGGGAAAAAAAAAAAAAAAATGTGGGCAGTACCCAGTCCCCTACAGAAAATTTGACCGCACACCACTGTATAGGTACTATTACTAAAAATGGTAAAAGTGGGGGGAGGGGAGAAAAACGGAAACGCGCAAATAAATCGGTGCTAGACGGAAACAACATAGTTTTTGCAATAAAATATTGCAAATTAAGAAATGAGAAAGCTGTTGAATATCTTAACTGTGTTTGAGATACTGCTTAATATTAGGCATTTGCTAAGAAAATGTTATCGCAAACACAATCATTGTATATACATACAGAACAGAATAAATTAGGTAAACTATCAAAATTCAGAACTACACACCATTGTATATGCACCCAAATTCCGCAACTAGAAGAGGGGTAAACAGGGCACTTGTCCCGGGCGCCGTGTTGAGGGGGAGCGCCAAAATCAAGGTGTGCCCCGGGTGACGTAAACTCTAGTTGCTGCACTGTATAAATAGCCAAACTTTAAGGATTCCAAGAAGCAGTCAACAACAAATTACTAATCCTGAATAACTAAAAACAATTATAAATAAGATGAATATAGACATGGCTTACAGAAAAAAGGCTGAACTTTTCACAACCTTTCCACCACCCACCCACCCCTCCCTGCTCCCGAAAAAAAAAATTAATCGGGTAATTGGTCACATCAATTTTGCAATAATTAAAAGCAACACCAATTCAAATTACTTACATTAAATGACAAAAGTAATGGAATATTAATATGATACGTTAATTTGAAAGTGCTTAAAAGGCAGGTAAAATTATTGCACTTATTTGAAAAACAAAGCTGCACAATATTTTCCATAGCGATATGCTGTCTGCTAAGAGAAGACAACTGAATGTAGATGAAGTATGGTGACAAAGAATTATTAAAGAAGGAAATTTGTTTTTCTCAGAGTTTCAGATGGCGGAAAATGTGCTAACAACATGTCCGAAAATTTTAATGCATATTTGCATGAATCCCAGGAATGATCAAAGTTAATGCTGAAAAGGCGGAATTCGGCTATTGGGCGGAAAAGTAACATGAATAACAATAATTTTAATCAATTATACTGAAATTATTATAACAGATTCTGAAATTCTAAATCTGAGAAATAGCATGCTATAATCTTCATTAGCTACTGCTAAAAAATACTTCATGCATACATTTCACTTTCAGATCTTTAACCCCTTAACGGTCGTATCATTTTAAGGAAAACGATCATAAAATTGCCCTTAAAAAAAAAAAAAATCCAGAAAATTGGATTAAAAGAAAAAATAAGTGCATGTATAATATATGTATTCATTTTTAAGGTTTTGGAATTTTTTTTTAGCGCGAAAGAAAAAGAAAACTTAAATTTCTAGGAAAAGCCAACAATCAGGGTGACTGAATGTGTGGTTTCTAGTAAGCAAGGAATCGTTAAAAATATATGTTTTAAACACTAAAGGAGAATTTTATTAAACTTACTTCGTAAAATAAATATTTGTAAAGTTTTCTTTGAACATAAGTAAAAAAAAGTGAGCAAAGATTGCAGAATGCATATCACAACACGTATTTGAGTACTACTACCATCTATTTAAAAATAAGCTATCTCCGAATTAAGTTACAAATAGTCTGGTATTGCCATCTGTTGTGTAAAATGAGATATTAAAAGAATCCGTGCGCAAGAATTGAAATGCTCTTATCTTTCTGGCGCATAGAATTTGAACACTATTGCTCGGAAATAGGATGGGCACGAGAAATAGAGGGAGAAAGCTTAGCCTGTGATTTTGACGGGAGCGAGGCTTCAAGTGTTAAAGTAAATTTGAACTTAAAAATTGCTTCCAACTACTAAAAAACTATAAATGTATTTAATCATCATAAAACCGTGAAATGTTAAACGTAAAATAAAGGTTATGTTTTAATCCTACGCCATTGAAGATTTAAATAAAGAAATGTTCAAGAAAAATGGAAGATGGGAAAAGATTGAAATTGGAATGTTTAACATAATATACAGTGCTATTTTCCCTTTGTTCGAAAATTCCGCAATCATTTGATCAAAATATTCGGAATTTCGCACAAAACACATTCCTACTTATGAATGCCACATCCCTAGTCCTAGTGCATTCTTGGTAAATGGAATATCCAAATTAATAATTTTAGGGATTATCATTTTTTTCAAAATTTAGAAAAATGGAGATTTTTTTTAAATGGAAACCGACCAGAAAAAAAACCAAAATCGGGGAGTTTATTTGAAAATACACTAAAGTTGACAGGTAGGTTCAAAATTTATTTTTATTAAAATATTTTTTACATAAGTAAAGATGTCAATTAAAACTACCCTTAAAACACCATCATAGCATTTTTTTAAAACTTGGATTGCCTACATTTTGTGAAATTTCACTAGATTTGTGTGTGATTAAGGCAAACCTGCGCGAGGGGTATCTGCCTAAGATGAGGGATGCCTTGGTATGAGGACTTTCTAAGGGATTCTAACGCGTATTCACGTTACATCTGGAGAAAACCTACAAAAACTCCAGACCGTTAGATCGACGATCGCGCTACGGGACCCGAACCCGGGAGATTTCACACTTCGGCCGTCTACCCTTTTCAGTGATATAACCACTGTGACATGGTGAGGCTAAATTTCACTATAAAAAGCACACATATTTCAAAAACTTCAAAGTTTGGGTGGCAACAGCACAAAAAACGCTTTTTTCTTCTTAAAATTTATAAAACATAATTAAGAGCTATACTTTTGCCTTGTTAATTTTATAATTTTTTGAAAATGGCTCGTTTCAGCCAATTACAAGTTAACGTTAAAAACAATATTCAGACACATCCCATCTCACTGTAATTATCTGTTTCATACATAAATAACAAGAGATATTAAACTGTCTATGGCTAAGAGAAGCATACAGTAGAGCGGATTATCCGGACAGGAGCCAATCCGATGAACGAAAAATTCGGATAATTGGACGACTTTAAATAACGACTATAGCAATGTTTTCTAGATAACTTCTCTTCACACTTCTCCCACGCTTAGGATTGGCAATTGTAGTAGTTCATATTTTAGCCTGTTCAAAAATTAACCGTTTCATTTTTTTATACGAGGATACACATAGTAATAAACACAGAAATTATTACGGGGAGGGGTGGAGAGAAGTCCCTATTTTCAAGGACTTCAACAAAGGGGGGGGGAGCAATTTGTGGAACCCTTTTAACGAATTTTAATTGGATAATCCGGTTAACCAGCGTCCGGATAATTGGAGCTCTACTGTAACTTTATTTTACTTAGAATTTAGGTCAGTACATTTTTAATCATTAATATATATTTGTTTTTCCAGAAGTAGTACTTTATGCACTACTGAAAATGCTAACAATCAACTAAAGCAAAATATAATAAAGATCAACCTCATACTGTTGAATTTTTATTTGCAATTAATTTATAATTCCTACAACTTAAAGAAAAAAAATCAAAATTAGAAATAAACACTAACAATGCAACCAGCTAC
Organism: Cheiracanthium punctorium; assembly: GCA_038373885.1. Lineage (NCBI taxonomy): Eukaryota > Metazoa > Arthropoda > Arachnida > Araneae > Cheiracanthiidae > Cheiracanthium > Cheiracanthium punctorium. Next base: position 186,722 of record JAWZYV010011955.1, read on the forward strand.
CATAAGGAAGGATAAATGGATAATAATACACATGCTCTCTAATATAAGTGTGCATGCAATGTTAGTGATTTGCAGAGTAAGCAACATTCATTTTAGACAGAAGTGCAAGACTTAAATCACTGAAAATAACAGTTCTTTTTTTCTTAAATAATGAATAAGTTACAGTTATGTATGGTGCATATTGTCATTCTAAAAACAGATATCAATTGTATGAAATGTAAAAAAAAAAAAAAAAAGTTTTATAAAAGAAAATAAGAATTTTGCTTCAGGTCATACAAAAAGTCCAAATGTTGCATGTAGACAAGGGCGGATTAAAGCCCCCCCCCCCCCCCCGAGAAAAGAGAAATTAATGTAAAAGATCCTATTTTACTTCCATAAAATGGATGTATATGTCAATCTTCTAACTGGCCGCCCCCCCCCCCGACAAACTTGCATTAATCTGCCCCTGGCAGTAGATGTAGATTGGATAAACATATACAAGATACAAGCAATCAATCTACAAAAAGGGAATGTGCAAGCTATTAAAGATGCAGCTTCATTAGATACAGTACTAATACTATCAGCAATATACCAATTCTAAACTTCAATATAAAAACTTGCAGGGGGCATATCTGACAATTAAGGGCAAACGTAAAGTGTTGGAATCTAATTCAAACACTATTGACTATTCAAAAATAATGAGAACTATATAAGAACTAAAGAACTATATATATATTTCTCCATACAGTGTGTTATTAAAGCAGATATTATTGAAGATATATTTATGAGTAGAAAATTATTTTTAAATTTATAATAATTGAATGCAGTCGTGAAACATATTCAATAAAATTTCCATCTAATAAGAAAGAGGGGGCAGGGACTCTGCAAAACTAAAACAAAAGTAAGTAACTTTTTTTTTTTTTTTCCCCCAAGCAAAGAGCATACATTACCTAAACTGACTTTACCCGACATTACTTCCATTTGTTAGATATGTTTTTTTTTTTTTTTAATAAAATATTTAGTATTTTATTAATCTGTCACTATAAGTATCAAACATGTTCATAAATTTAAAATTTCCACTCAAAACTCTAAACAGAACAATAATACTTTCCCTTTAGCCATAGCGAATTTAATGTTTCTAATGGGATTTATTTGAAACAGTTACAGTTATGCTAAATGTTGTTCTGATGATACAATTTGTAAAAGAAAAGTAATTCATTGCCAAAATATCCTAAAATTAATGAGGCAAAAATGCAGCATTTCTAATTATGTTTTATTTGCAGTACATAAAATTTACCTCTGATGTCTCTTTTAAAGGTTTTTGTTATGTTGCCACCCAAACTTTGAAGGCCTCATCATGGCAGAAGTTTATGAGACACTGAACATGGTAGATGGCTGAAGTGTGAAGGTCCAGGGTACTTGATTACTGTGCAACTGCCGATCTAAACAGTAAGGAATTTTGGGCAGTTTTCTGCAGATGTAATGTGAATATGCAGATGTAATGTGAATATTTAGAACCCCTTAAAAAGTCCTCAGTTCAATGCACCCCCCCCTAGGCATATAGCCCTAGTGGAGGTTTGCCTTAATACAATACACAAAAACTTTGTTTTTAGTAAAACTAGTACTTCTTAAAGTGGAATTTCAAAAAGTGTGGGCAATCAAGACTTAAAAACTTGCTAGTGTTTTTAAAAGTTGTTTTAATTGACATCATTACTTCTGAAAAAAAAAAAGTAATAAAATTCAATGGGAAAAATATAGAAAAAAAAATGCTGCAAGCTTTTGTATAATCTGGCAGAAAAAACTATCCAACTCATGGTAAAATCATAAATTTCTGTAATAATGGTAAATTGCAATTGCAGGCTTTTTTGTTTAACTTAAAAAAAAATTTAACAACACAGTGAGAACAACACCATGCTTCACTTTTCTTGAAGCAATTATATGTAATCTTAAAATACACCTTACATAGAAACACTCAAATAATAAAGTTTTATACTCGCAGCTAAACTTGCTGTGAAAACTGTTGATCATTCTGGTTATTAGGGCTAATCTCGCGGCATTTTCCATACAGTTACCGCAACTTTTAAGGCCCTGCTATACACCATAACTGCCACTGTTGTCTAGTACGTCCCATATACTGACCTTTATTTATTATAAATATTTAACAATAACTTAGGGGGTCGATGCAGACGAAAATTAGGTCCGTTTTGAGGCCCCTTCACAAAATTACGATCGATTAAAACTGCCCCTTCACAAAAATAGAATCTATTAAAACGGCCCTTCATAAAATTACAATCGATCAAAACAACCCCTTCATAAAAGTACAATCGATTAAAGCTTCGTTGGCCTCTTATCCTACATTTTAATCTGTTTTATGAATTATTTTAACGAAAAAAGTGACTTATTAAAATTGGTATGAAAATTCACAAAAATAAACAATTTTCATAAAAATGGGAAGCTGCAAAAAATTCCTGGATCACCCCTGTAACTATAAATTTACACCTTTGTTATCGCTGCATAAAATAGCAAGTAAATTTATTATATTACAAGAGTTCTTCAATAACCCACTAAATTAAAGCCATGCTTGCGAATATAAATATATTTGTAAATGTGTTTTATACCTAGTGATGATGCAAGTGGAACTGTAAGAGCCCCAATTAACTGGAAAGCTCTATCGTGAATATATTCCTTTGGAACAGCACCTAGTATAATATAACCAAATGTATCTGCGACGATCATTTGACCAAAATAACGAACATATCCAGTCGGAGGTCTCTCATATTTCAACATATTTTGCGCTAGTTCTGCCATATATGATGGTTCCTCATTTGCGTCTTTCACATATTCAGGAATCCTCCACATATCTCGAAACCATCCTGCTCCAAAATAACCACCAGCAAACATCCACCAGACTAAAGCATGATAATCTCGATTCAAGTAGAAATGATGAAGACCGAAAACACCCCCAAGCAGCCACAAAAGATAAGTAATAAATAAACTTTTCTGAGCCATAATTGAAACTATGTACAAAAGAAATTATTCATTGAAAAGACGCAAACACACTTTCAAAAACCCGCCACCTCCGAACCGAAAACTGGTATCCACGTACACAACCGGCAGACTCTTGACTCGAATATAAACAAAATTGTGGTGATTAAACTGCCATCTAGTCAGAAGAAAAATAAAACCTATCATTGACTTTAGAGATAAACATGAAAGCAGAGGAGAAACCTGCCTGAAAGTGGCAGATGTTTATTTTGTGCGAAAGATGGCGCTGTTTTATAAGTTTCAGAGTGGAGAGCGCTTCTGCCATGGCTTCTGCTAAGCTTCCAATACAGATTATTCCTAACAAAATTGTATTCCTCCGCGGGAGGAAGATGGAACCATTGGAGACAAAAAAAAAAAAAAAAAAAAAAAAAACAGACGAACCCTATGTAGATACATTGATTACGGCGATTGAATGACTAGATTGAAGCTTTCTTCTTTACGAAAAACGATTGAGAAACGACAACGAAAGTAGAATTAAAAACAACGGAACTCAAAAGAACGTAGAACATGCATCTGAACAATTTTCTTTTAAAGATAGTATGTTTTGCACATATATTTAATATCGCAGGTGTTAGTTTCGTTTTCATATTTTCACTTTGGAGACGGATTAATGATATTTTGTGGGCGGTGGCGGTTAGTTGAAATTTATATCACATTACAAATGACATTTTTTAACATTTGAATTACACTAGTTTTCAAATATAAACAAATAACATATGCAATCGTTGTAAGACAATCAATACTTATATTGTATAATAATACAAATGCAGGGCTGTAATGAGACGTCATCCAAAGCGTAGGATATAATTAAAACATTCAGTAGGGACAGGGCCCGATTATGACAAACCGGGGCCTGGGGCAGAAGTCTGAATGGGGGCCCCTTACATATTGTTACTTTGTCTGAAAACTGCTTTATGTATTTTTTCTGTGTTCGCATATGAATCTTTGTCATGTAATCTCAGTAATTATTAAACTTTGTCATGCAATCTCAGTAATTATTAAACTTTGTCATGCAATCTCTAATTATTAAACTTTGTCATGCAATCTCAGTAATTAATAAACTTTTCTGAGCCATAATTGAAACTCATATTGACATCATTATTGACATATTCATAATATTAATAATCATAATCGCCAAATTTCTATTTATTGGTGCCCCATTCTCGCTGGGTAGCCACTTAAAAAACTTCAGTGGGTCCGGCAACTTATCGCTTACTCACGTCTAGCAAATCTAGCAGCCATCCTAGTTACCACTTCTTTCTGCAGAAATCGTTAATTTGCTGTGATATTTTTTCTATGGAGAGGTAGAATTAAGAAAAAAAGATTTTGATTATTCGTAGTATATTCATAACTGAAAAAAAATTAAGCATTTACTACATAAAAAACTTTAAACTAGATTCACATACTGTAATAATTTAGGGGCCCCTCAAAATCGGGGGTCTGGAGCATATGCCCCTCTTGCCCGTAAGTGCGAAAATCAGGACCTGAGTAAGGAGAATCTGCACAAAAAAGCTCACCAGGGGACCTACCATGATGTTATCGGAGTGTATTAGTAATGGAAAGTTTTCACTGATAGTCCATTTCTTCGGATAAATAGCCGTGAACCTCCAGTTTGCACTACCACGATTCTGTGGTGTGTAAAAGAAGTGAGAAGATTTAGACCTTTTACGACAAAGTCAGAAATAGGACCGATCAACTAATCAAAACACACTGCTTCGCCTCCCTTTTCTGCAATTTCTCATCCGAGGGCACTAGTATTTATGAATTTCTCAGGGGTTGGAGGACATCGATCAAGGAAGTGTGAGTGTTTTTGACACTGAGGGAAAGCCAAGCTTGACAGGGAAAAGGGGCCTTTTGTGGGCGTGCTTAGTATTTCATAATATGCCCAAGAAAACCGATACTGTGTATTTCAAACCCTTTCAAAAAAGTATTCGAATAAGAGATAAACTGCCTACATTGATTTTGTATATTAAAAATTATTTATCATAGCCTATCAATTACAGATGTAACGAATAGTGATTTGGACGAATGGCCGAATACCGAATGTTCGGCCAACCCTAGTAGCAATAACCCATCGGTCGATGAGAGGCGGGTGAGTTAAATCCGAGGAGAAGGAGCAATGGCCGATCACGGCTTTTCATCCAGAAAAGGGGAAATTTCATCGGCAACTGGTACAAAATGTCCGCTCGGGGGGCCATAAAGCCGATCATCGTTTCCCGATGACTCCGATGAAATAACGAAAAGAAACCGATAAACTGTTTAAAATATATTTGTTAATAAAAAATAAACGACTGGCAGCAAAATTTTCAAAAAATGTCCGTTCTGTTTATTATGTTTTCGTCTTTTGTATGCTAAATTTTCGTTTTTCTGAAAAAAAAAAAAAATTCTTCCTACCCCAGGCCCGAACTTGAGCGTACTGATTACGAGATGAGCGCGCTACCCCTAGACCATCGAATCTTGACATGTATAAGGCAAAGTGTGAAGTAGGGGTTATTTTAGTCTCAGATTGGGACTTTGAGTGAAATTTTGACAAAGTGTTGTTCAGCTGTTATTAATAATAGTCAAAATATTCGATTGGTAAGAAATTAATTTCACTTTTTCCCAATGTATTAAGTAGTAACAACATTCATAAATAATAATTAAGAAACAATATTGCCAATTGTATAGGAATTTTAGTGTGATTTTAACTTTCATATTTCTTGGATAACTTTTAAAAATTAACTGATTTCTCTTCTTGCTGTTTACATTAAAGAGGTTTCAAAAGAGTTGCTCATTGTAATGAAGTTTCCGTTTTTCTTATAATGCACCTGACGCTCAAATAGATTTTCTTTTCTTTTATTTAAACACATTTTTAAAAAATTATTTAAATATTACAAACCATTTTTATATAATAAACACTTACATTTTTTTGTAAATATTTCTTTTCAAATTTAATTTTTTTGGGAGGGAGCAAGGAGGGGGAGTCCACCCCCTGCCCCCTCCCAACCCTAATACAAGAAATTTGAAGTAAATTATGCGATTAATTCAAGAATTTTTCAAAATTTCCCTTAGATTATGCAAAGGCACATCTAAATTACGCAAATATTTATAGGAATTCGGGTAAAGTGTAAACCACTGGGGACACCTGCGAGGCCCGATGACTATAGAACTGCAGTTTCGGATAAGATATTGTTTTTCGGTTTCCCATCGGCGAAACTGCTCGTCTAGATCACTTCTATCCATGAATAAAAATTCATCTATTGCAGATAAACAAAAGTGCACTTGCCGATGACTGAATTCGACGAGTCGATGAGTTAACGATGAGTCGATGAACGACCGAGCAGAAAACAAGCAGTCATTGCTACTAGGGAATAGCTCAGGCCGAATACCGAATATTCCGCATATAGTTTAGGCCGAATACCGAATATTCGGCGGCCGAGTATTAATTTTATTAAAATTTCATTTTAATTGTAAATAAAATATCACTTTCAAAATTGTAATTAAAGACTAAATACAGATTAATTAAAATTCATTTTATATTATTTGTAGGTACTTAAAAACACACAACTGCATTATCTGTAAAACTAAAAAATCTTGGTCATGAAAAAATACGTTTTACAAAGTTAAACACTAATAGCACCATACTTATATTTTGCGATATTAATAATTTAATAAATATGCTATGGTAAATGTAATTAATCTGGTAACTATGCTTAATCATATCATGCTTTGGGTTTTATAGCCTCTGGACAAAACATATTTAGCAGCTTTTCAAAATTATGTTTCTAATTGAGGATCTGAAAAGATTCCTCCTATCCCCACCCCATAAAGAAAAGTGAAAAACCAAGTAAAGTAGTGTCATCAAGTAGAAAAATCTGCATTTCTGTAATATTATTAAATATATTAGATTATTTTTCATTCAGCTTAAAATTCAATGACTTAGGATATTTTATAATATAAAACTAACATATCGAAGAATAACTAAGCAATATTATTTGTAAATGCATTTAAAAATACCTGTTAAAAATACTTTTTTTTCTCTTTGTTCTGAAATTATTCAGCTGAATATGTAGCAGAATTCGGCCGAATACGGAATAGTGGCCGACTATTCGTTACATCCCTACTATCAATTTAGCTATGTATAATAACAACTTTCCATATTTCTGTCAAGTTGAGCGTTTTTCAAAATCTCAATAATTATTCGTAAAGTTTAGCTTTGTGAATATACAGGTCTAAGCAAAGTAGGAAACTTCGCTTATACCCGAATACTTTTGATTCACTGATATGATTCACTGTTATGGAGAGCAATATTTTAAACATGAAATTGATATAAGAAATTTAACATACACTCGAATACTTTTTTGAGGTGGTGTACGACCCCTGAAATGCCATCATCCGACGTGATTTTTCCCCCTTCGAGAGCCATTGAAAAGTGGCTTAAATCAGCGAACATTTATTTTCATATCTTAGGCACTTTTTTGGATAGAATTCTCAAATTTTGTACATCACCTCATTATTTCTCGGGCTCATTTTACGAATTGGAATTTTTTTTGCACGGGGGTGGTATACAAATAAAAAAAGTACAACGTTTTGAAAATCAACGAGAGGAATTTTTTCTTAGCATAGCCTTTTTAACACCTTATTTTGAACATTTCTTTCAATTTACATTTCCCAACATAGCTCTGATAGATAAAGAATTAAAGCGTGTTTTTGGGAAACCCTGTATACAGTTGAACCTCATTAAGACGAAATCGAAGAGTAGCAAAAATCTCTTCGTATTAATCTAAATTCATATTAACAGATAAAACAGCAAAAGCGAAGATTTGGTTGAGTAATTGTTTTCCTTCGTCTTAAGAGAAATTTCGCGCGTTAAGCGTTTTTGTCTTAACGAGGTTCGACTGTATCTCGGAAGGGGGAGGGGGTGCCCCTGCGCTCTCTCCCTGTATCCGTTCTTAATGCTGAAAATTTTTGTATTATTTTAGTACTAAAGTTTTTAAAAGCCCACACTGGTGAATCCTATCCTCTAAAAGTACTGATATGCGAAACAATGAAGGATGCCAAATTACTAGACGGAGTAAAGTTCCTAATTTGAGGCACAAATACTTAGTGGGCGTGGCGTGGCGTGGGCACCACAGTGTTCGGTTCATCTCATGAAATTCGAGATAATTCAAGATCTATGCATATACAGAAGGTGAAGGGCCGTGGTATCCCAGTGGTTAACCCATTTATGCCTAGTGTCCCTTTTTTGGGACGGCATTTTCGCTATTAGTCGAAAACGTTATTCATTTTTCCTAGCCTTTATTCATGAGTATTGAGCCTCAACTCTACAAAATATTTTAACTTGACCAAGTAGGATGTTGATATTTCGATTTTTATGCATAATGATTTTAAAAGAAATCATCCCTTGTTCAAGAAGTTGACATCAGAAATTTATTTATTATTTCTGTTATCAGTAAAAATCGAAGAAAGTCGTAAAAATATCCAGGCACAAATGGGTTAAGGCGTTGGACTCGTAACCGAAAGGTTACGGGTTCGATACCGGCGTACCACTAAAGACCACCGTGTACATGCAGTGTACGTGCACGTTAAATCCGTGGTTCCGAAAGTCCTCTCGGTGGTCGCTAGCAGTTTCCGTGGGGTGCCAATATTCAGAAGTCCCCTACCTTCTGATGAGTTTCCAAATTGTGGCGGGAAATTCCGGGAAGGACTATATGTAGCTCTAAGCGACACATTCAGTGACGCGAGCTGTCCTCTCCTGGCAAATAAATAAATATATGAAACTTTGGGGCCGTGGTAGCCCAGTGGTTAAGGCGTTGGACTCGTAACCGGAAGGTTGCGGGTTCGATACCAGTGTACCACTAAAGACCACCGTGTACATGCGGTGTACGTGCACGTTAAATCCGTGGTTCCGAAAGTCCTCTCGGCGGTCGCTAGTAGTTTCCGAGGGTTGCCAATATTCAGAAGTCCCCCACCTTCTGATGAGCTTCCAAATTGTGGCGGGAAATTCCGGGAAGGACGTATATGTAGCTCTAAGCGACACATTCAGTGACGCGAGCAGTCTTCTCCTGGCAAATAAATATATGAAACTTTGTTGTGGGCAGATACAGTTTCTATAGAAGGGGACGCACCTACACGTGGGCGTTAGGATAGCCTCCGAACCCGCACTGTTGTAGACCATCTGCATCTTTAAAAATTAAACTAATTCTCAATTTTTAAAAGAATTTATCAATTATTAGTATATTTCCTAATCCTACAGCTAAAGAATCAGGAATTCAATAAGAAAATTTTATTATGAACAAATGAAAATAATATTTATTAATACCGACCCCGATTACTTGCACTCAAGTGATAATAATTTGTTAAGTATTTTTTCAAATGTAAGTAAATTTAAAGCACCCCCCTCCCTTCCCTCCCTTCAGTAAATGTTACAAATATACTTTTTATGTTTAGAAATCATCCAAATCTTTGTTAAGGGAATTATACTTTTAAATGTACTAGTACGATAGAAAATAATTTTTCCCTTTAAATGCTTTTAAGCCATAAATTATTCATTAAGAAGCTAACTTCTTACATTTACTATAGTTAAAACACACGTTTTAACCCGCATTAGCATAAAATTAAAGTATGCATGAATGAATGACTTTATATTTAACTAAATTTGATTTAAAAAACTCACTTTTATGAAGAGAATAAAAGGTAGTTCAAGTTGACGAAAATAAAGTTAAACTCTAAAAAATTAATGAAACCAAATTTCCAAACTGTGATATCCTTCCATTAAATATACTTATCAAAGAAATTATAATAACTTTAATACTGCTGTATGTAAATTAATACAATTTAAATTTTACACATTTAGTTTCCCGACAAATAATGAATTTTTGGGTATGCAAATGGCAAAAAATGATATAATTTCAATCCTGTTTAGTTGTATAAACATTTCAATTCATTAAACCTAATCTCTTACATTTTCTTTTTAATAACACACACAAATGCTAGCAGTGAAAGCTCTTTTCAGAATCTATTCTAACTTTTTCTTTGAAAATATTTATTTTATCTAGCGATAGATGACGCCAAAATATTATTTTGAAATGTTTAGTGAGAGCAGTATCCGTATTACTGCGTGTCTCCTTTCTCCTTGGCGACAGAACTTGAATTAAGACCACTTGAAATTGGTTTTCAATGTAAACGATACGGATTCTTTTAAATTTCAACATTCGTTTTTGTGTTTAGATTTTAATTTTTAAACTGAATCTATTGCATTTATACGCGCTTAGCTATTTCTCATTGGAATATTTCTCCCTAGCTTTTAAAAATTTTATTTTACTACAGCTGTTTAAAATGTCTTCGTGTTTTTTTTTTTTTTTTTTTTTTTTTTTTTTTTTTTTTTTGAAATTGCAATGAATATAACCGAATAAATACTTAATTAAGCTTTTGTAGTTAAAGAATGATCATTAATGCTTACTATTAATTGAAGAATAAGTGAAATAATAAAAAATATTTAAATATTAGAGAAAATTTCAAGAGAAATTAGTACAATATTTTTCTCCATTTCGATTGTTAGTACATAAGGGATTTTTAACTGAAGCCTCAAAAAACATTCGAATAATAGGAAAAAGTTGATTGCAAAAGAACAATACTACACAGAATACTATAATAATTAATGATTAAATGCATTTTACATTTCTTTTTCTTTCTTTAAGGATGTGCTTTTTTACAAAAAATGTAATGCAGATATGCTCAAATAGAATATCAATTATTGCATCATTTAAATGTTTCCTTTTTAATATTATGAAAGATGAAAGAAACATAAAAATAATTTTTATTCACAATTAAGAAGGTTAATAAAAATTATTTTTGAAATCGTTATTCAAATAGTTCGGAAGGGATTCTCTCTGGGTTCAATAAAAACAGTGTAAAATATTATTGTCATTTGATGATATCTTCTGGCCCCGCGTCGGACTAGGAATTTTCGGCATATTGGTAAATACACTTTTTACTCGGCTTAGAAACTATTATTATTGTTATTATTTATTTATTTTTCTGTTGTTATTTTAGTTGTGCGGAAAAGAGCCAACTGGATTTAAAAAGATATGCGTAAATTATTTTTTTGTTCCAATAATTTATTGAAAACATGAAAATCACTTATCGCGCGAAAAGTGCAATTTTCGTCAAATTTTACAAAATTTGAAGTGCGATGCGAAGGCAGAGGATATTATTCGATCGAAAAGTGATTTATATGCACCTTATTCAGCCCAGTGGGCTCTTTTCCCCGAACAATTGGAAAAGCAACAGCAAAATTAAATAAGTGAAAACCCCCAGAGAACCTTTTAGGCACTATCGAAATAGCAATAAAAATGATAAGAAAAAAATGTGATCACCGCAATAATTAATTGAAAATATAGTTTACAATTCTTTAACAAGAAAATACAAAACTTCATGTTTGTGGAAAAATGCTAGAAAGTAGCACCTAAAACACACATTTTTTTTCTTTTTTTGAATTGTTATGAAGTGCTTGTTTGAAAGTAGTTGGGCCTCTATTCAAGGAAATACCCAGGGGTGTGGTCCAGGGGGGCCGGACCCCCCCGAAATTTCAGTTTTTGTTAACAAAATAAGAATGATGACGTCTTTTTGTGAAAAATTCTGCCTTTTTCACCGTTTGAACCCCCTCCGAAATTTTTTTCTGGGTACGTCCTTGCCTCTATTCAGATCCTGATTTTCGAGTAGGCCCGGTCCTAGGGCCCCCAACCCCAAAACAAAATCTCAATTCAGCTTTTCTTATCTTTTTTAATACCAGATTTTTATAGATCCTTTCAAATTCTTGAAACAATATTTGAAATAAATTGCTAATCTGCTCAATGACAGCGTTTATAACCAGGGGTTGAAAAAAAGTTGTAAATTCTTGGGTATTTTATGTACAGCTTGAATTTGTTTGTTAAATTTGCCATGAAAGATAATAGATGACTGACATTTTGGAAAAAAAGTGCAGACTTTCGACAGCAAGGCAGAATCCGACAGTAATTTACCATTGGAAATTTCACTCAGCCTACATCAGTGTTGGGGGGGGGGCACCCCGAGTTGTGCCTATACTCAAAAATTTTCTAAATCGGGCCCTGCCGCTATTTAACAAAATTGCCAAATCCCGGAAAAAAAGTTCGCGATATGGAAAATTCGTTAAATAGAGATTTATCTTTTAAATGCTTTAAGTTGCATACAACTGATTTTAGATTTATAAGCACAAAATGTTATTGAAAAGTAGTTATTGACACATTTTAAAAATAAATAATAACAATTTGAGTTTTTTTTTTTTTTTTTTTTTTTTAACCTTATCAGAAAGAAATCTGCAAGGAGAAACAGAAAAGATAAAACAAAACGTTCGAAATCACGCCGTACTTTTGGTTTTAAGTAAATCATTTTACGATAAAATTAATTAATTTTAATGTCATTATCGTATTTATTATAATAAGTAAAATAAGAATACATTACCATTACGTGGGACTGTTGGGGCTAATTAAATTTAAGTATTCATGATACTTAAATTTAACTGTTCAAAAAGACCGTTAAACTTTGTTTTTTATCAGCGATTTACTACTCTCAGTGAGTTAAGACATCAGGTGATATCAGGTCAAGGTCACTGATAAAAAATAATCTGTAGTAAAAAGACAAAATAAGTTTGAAATGTTCAGAAATATTTCGAGAAACAGCGAAAAGAAAAGTGACACCACAAGAAAAACTTCGTTGAATAGAGAATGAATTTCACTATTTGGAGGGTTTTTTACGAAGGAATTCGCAAAATGTTCTTGGTTCCCAGGAAAAATTCGCAAAATAGAGGTTCGACTGTGTTTAACCCATTTATGCCTAGTGTCCCTTTTTTGGGACGGCATTTTCGCTATTAGTCGAAAACGTTATTCATTTTTCCTAGCCTTTATTCATGAGTATTGAGCCTCAACTCTACAAAATATTTTCACTTGACCAAGTAGGATGTTGATATTTCGATTTTTATGCATAATGATTTTAAAAGAAATCATCCCCTGTTCAAGAAGTTGACATCAGAAATTTATCTATTATTTCTGTTATCAGTAAAAATCGAAGAAAGTCGCAAAAATATCCAGGCACAAATGGGTTTAAAAAAAATTACTAACAATTCGGTCTACGTCCCAGACAGCACAGCAAACTTGCAGCAAGCTTGATTTATCAAGTCAATAAGCTTGAAAATTTCAAGCGTGTAAGTTTAATGCAAGCTTGAATCAAGTGCTCTAGTTTACACTTGCCCAGCTTGCATTAAGCTTGACATTTCAAGCTTAAAAAAATTCCCTAAATACACGGGGCGCCCGTCGGCGAACTCGCCCCACATATTTTACTTTGCCTCGCATTTTCCCCCTCTACGCTAAAATTTCAATTTAATTTAATCTTTTTCCATCGTGTGTTCGTGGCTGGAATAGAACCCGGGACCTTTCGGTTGGGAGTCCAGCTTGCTATCCGTTCAGCTACTAAGCTTCACGCAGATATGACTAAAGTTTGAAGTGACTTATCACGCCGTTTTCTCGCCAGATTGATAAGTGGGCTGTGTTATTTGTTTCTTTTATTTTTCCATGGGATGCATCAAAATTAAAATAATGTTATGTGTGATTTAGAGACTCTACTAATAGGGAAATAAACATAATATAAACTTAAGAGCAGCACACGTTTTAAAACTTTCAGTACCGCAACACTCATGAGCAATACTGCTGGCCAAAATTGAGACAAACGACTGATTTTGAAATCAATTTCGTAGTTATACTACTTTCGTAGTTATACTACTATAATTGTATTTTATTTTGAAGAATTTCCATATTTAGAAATATAGAATGGGTTTACTTACTTAACACAAATTTTGTGTTAAGTAATCTGAAATCAAAGAAACAGATAGTTAAACGTTACTTCGAAATGCTATATCACAGTTGCTAACATGTATGGAATACAAACACTTTAGTCATTTTTGTAAATATTTCTTAAAATAACAAATAATTGAAAAATTTTGCTATTTTTTAACGCTAAAAATTCTCTTTACAAATGTGGTTAGTTATTTTCCTACATATTGGTGTGCTATATCGATATAGAGCATTTCGAAGAATTAAAAATAAGTTTAAATTAATTTATACAAATGTAAATTTGAATTATTTTCATTGTTCATACTTTATAATTAAAAAAATTATTTAACTTCTGATTTTTTTTTATCCTTTGTAATTTTATTTTAAAACTACAAAAGTGTAAGATGTAAGATTTTTGGGCCCTAAAATCTGTAGGCCCTGGGCAGTTGCCCTGCCGGTAATATGGCACTGGTAATAAAATAAAACACATCTTTTACGAACTTTCAGCAAATTTGAGGACGCTAGACAATTAATGTCCATTCTCTTTCACAGATGGCGCCATTACTGCGCACTTTGAAAGCTAAAGTAAAGCTAGTATCACTTGTCAAGCTTAAATCAAGCTGTATTTAAGCTTGACAATTCAACTTGACTCCTGCAAGCTTGCTGCCAGCTTAAAATGAGTTGAACTGTCAAGCTTGCATTAATACGTCAAATTCAAGGAAATGTCAAGCTTGATTTAAGCTTATATGCTGTCTGGGGTAGGATGATTACTTTATACTTTCGTAATTTTTAAATTTTAATAAGCGTGCAAAAACGTTCAAGCATAATAATAATTGTTTTTATGAAAACAATTAAGTGTCTTATTGAAACAAGATGAATTTGCATGTTTCAAAACAGGAAAAAAAGCTTCAATTATGCTCTAATGTGTGCTAATTTATTGTATTTACTGATGTAAAATAAATGTGAAAAATATTGAAGGCATGCCCTAAGATAAATGCTGCTTGCTAAATTAAATTGATTACCAAGCAGTGAAATATTTCTTAGTATTTTCTTTAAAATCGCTAGTCAACATTTACAGACCTCTCCCGCACAGTTAAAATAAAATGAAACACATCTCTGGAGGAAAGATAAGTTTAAAATTATGCACTCCGGTTCCGGTTACATAAGAAGAAAAATAATTTTACTTATCGATGTAGCGTCATTCCAGATTTCGATTGCAGTTCCGTTCTTGTAGAACACCCCACGATAACAATAATAGTCATATTTAAATAAAATTAACACTAAATATCCAAAATATCAAGCGAACGAGTTTGTTTGGGCTTAGTTCGGAAAGCGTAGGGTTACTGGAACTGGAGACACTTTTCACCAAGCCAAATATTCCAATGAGAAATAGTTAAGTGCGTATGAATGCAATATATTGTGTTTCAAAAAAGTACTTCAAAAAGCCAAATGCGAAAACGAATGCTGAAATTAAAACAAAATCCGTATCGCTTACATCGAAAAACAATTTCAAGCGGGCTTAATTCGAGTTCTGTCGGCAAGGAAAAAGGAGACATCCAGTAATCCGGCGAACTAATGCCTTTTCTAGCGGCGCTTGGCGACGTTGTCATCTCTTGGTGGCAGAATTTTGAGCCCCAATTCTGAAATGAAAATTGAGGACATTTTGTAAATTCAAGGTTCTCCAAAAAGCTTCCATTTATTCATCTAAAGCAACATCAGCATTCATAAAGTGAAGTAAACATGATAAATTTTTAAAGAAATTGGATACAAATTATTATTCTAATTACAGTTTTGATCCCAATTTTTGTTTTAGATCGTGGGGACATATTGGAAAATAAAATTGAGAAATGGAGTTTTCCCTAGAATATTCAGGTCGTTTGGTTACCTTAAGCTTGAGCTATTTGCCGTCATAATAGAAATAGAGCAAGTCTAAGAGTCTAACGACAGGTACCCCTTTTGCGTGACAGCTTTGGGTTCTCGCAATCTACTTCAGTGGGAGAAACCCGAATTTTAGCATTCTTAGCAGTAGCGTAGCCAGTATTTTATTTCGCGGTGGGGGACTGGGTATCAAATTTAAAGCTAAAGTTCAATTGGAAACTAAATATTAAATTGTAAGCTAAGTAAAGGGTCCCATTTTGGAAGGGGGGGCTACAGCCCTCTCAGCCCCCCCTCTCTGGCTGCGCCCCTGACAGAAGGTATTAAATTGAAGTTGCCGGATGATTGTAACGGATTGAATTGGTTGACTGAAAAAATTTTCAGTCGAAACGATCGTATCTTCGTGTAAGTAACATTTTATATGTGTTTTTTCACAAAGTTTTTATTTATTTTAACATTTAACACCAGTATTTTGAGTGTTTTTTTCCCTAATAGGAATACATCTAAAAATATATTAGACTAAGAGATAAACTTCGTACGTTGGTTTCATATATTAAAAATTATTTATCAAGCAAAATACTTTTTTTTTATGCTCCGTAACTTGCCGATTAGGCATTGTCTCTTACAACTGCCCGAAGGTGTGGCCATTTTATTATGGGGGCACCCAGTGGGCGGCCAGCGTAACCCCCTATAAAGGGACGGACACAATGACAGCCACGCCCATCCACCATACAACTCGGTCGTCTCAAGCAAAATACTAACTGCATAGCAAAAAAGCACATGAAGACTAGATATGTAGGCGTAAAACTTAGGATAAGAAAGTCGCCAAGTTATTAATTGTGCCATGAAAAGGAACCAATGAGAATCCTTATATTGGTAGACTATTCCTTCACTGAAACCCCATGTATTTGTGGGGTGTTAGGTATTTAATCTGAGAGACATGAGATCTGGACGTTTTATTTTGTAGAGGAGTTTCATTTTCTTGATTATGTTAATAGAAGATTTTTTACCATTTGAAATGCTTCTGTGGTAAGCCGATTATGTGTAGCTGTAATGACGTTTTTTTTTTTTTTTGTTGGTAAACAATGAGTAACTTGCATATTCCGATTTTAGTGTTTTAAAGCCGTATGGTTTTAGCTTTCTTGGAGCTTTCCCCTCCATTTATTTTAATTTATTAGTGTATGAAAGATGCGATTTTCTCTTACATATTTAAAGATTATGCCCTTATTTTGTATAATTTTTTAAATCATTTGGAATGAAGTGGTTATACTTATGTGGAAAACATTGTTTAAGGGAAAAAAATAGCCAATATTAGTAAATTAAATACCGATCTTCATTAAATTGGTAATGGTTGGGTAAAAGTTGGAAACGTAGCTTGTTTTGTGAGATATTTTAGTTATTTAATCTCAAACGAAAAACATAAATGTTAAAACACTAAGATTATCTGCAACCTGAGTAATTTTGTTTACAGCTTGTATATTTACCATCACGGCGATATGACATATTTAGCAGTGCTAACTACGCCAATCTGTCAAGGGTTTTACATAAGGTAGAAAATTTGCTTCCAGTGTTCGTTTTTAACCCATAAAACCATCAATGGATTTCTCAGCCGCTGTAATGGCCATTGCAAAGAATCCAGTAGTTCTATTTTGACAACAGCAACAAATTAGTAAGTAGATTCCTCCCTGTGGGGGTCAGCTTAGAAAATTCATTTTAGTGACTTTTTTTTAAACTCAAAAAACAGTGCATCCTTCCACTCAAAATGAATCTAAAAATTACTATAATGAACAAAGTAGCAATATAATAACTACTCACCTTTTGTAGAGAAATGCTAAAAAAATATTAAATTAACACTATCATTAATTTTGTAATGGTATTAAGCCAAAAAGTGGAATCTTTATTTTTGTGTGTATAGAGTATGGGGGGGGGGGAGGTTTACACAATAAAAACAAACAAACAAACCAACATTCTCTTTTTATCTCTGCCAGATTTAGAGGTGTGAAGGCCCTGAGACAACAAAGGAATGGAATCCCTGGAGCAACAAAGGAGTGGAGGCCCTTTATTATTTTTCAAACAAGTTAAACAATTTTTTGATGACCTGTAAAAGTGGGTCTATTGCTGACCCATAGCCTAGAGGTCCCAGGTTTGATTCCTGGTGGAGGTAGATTTATTTGCTCAAAAAATGTCTACTTCTTGTCGGGCGTTGCATTCTTAATGTAACATTGATCTGGTTTGCAACTTATCATGTTGAGTGTCAGTAATGTGCAGAATGTGTGCAAAGAAGCTGTTGTGTTGCATCTGACACCTTCCAGGATAAAGGTTGTGATATTATTTTTATACAATTTTTGGTAATTTTCTAGGGGGCGGTATGGTCCCCATGTAAACATGGAGATAGTCAACCATTTTGCATGATCAACAAAGCAAACTTACATAATTTTAAGAAGCAAATTAAAATTGCACATAAATTATACTAACAAAAACAGAATAAAACATCAAACTCACTACAAACAACTCGGAAACCTTCAACTAATGGTCTATTTTTAATGTCTTTTGTGCCAGCTTCACTGTCTGTGCACTTCCCTATTACCTCTTTACTCCCCCACCACTCTCACCTCATTTCCTTAACGTATTGCTATAACTCACTAGTTCCTTTTTTCCTCACCAACATGAACACACTCATCATTAACATGCTTCTCCTTATTTAACCTCATATTCAAACCACATTTGCAACAAACATGCAGACTTGCTATCGAACCAACTTTCATAAAACAGGGGGGGGGGGGGGGGGGAACGGGATCCCACACAAATTTTTGCGGGACTAGTCCCGCGAGATTAGGACCATAATTCGACGGGATTGAAATTGTGAAATAAATTAGTTTTATTACAATTTTACGCAATCTTTCCAATCATCCGTTGACCAAAAATTGTTGCATGTATGTATGTATTGTATCTCACAATTCGGAACACATGAATCAATAATTACAAATTTTAATTTAAAGTTTTGATATTTCTAATTATCCTTCAGTGGAAGTCTGGATATATTGTAATCTAAATTTTTTGCTAACTTCCCGATTTCCAAATGAACAGAAATACTTCATATTAATTTTTCTCTTTGCGAACAATCACAAATCCATTATAAAAAGTTTTAATTTTTTTAATGTAATTCACGCTTTTAACTATTTTACTAAAATTATATCAAGACTAGGAAGACAAGTGACTCTTTACACACACATACACATTGCCTTTTCTACGTTCTTTTTTAGCAACAAGAACTGAGTATATTACTTTGAATATCATAACTATAATTTTCATTTTTCTGTAATTTATTGTATTAATTATCAAATAACATTAATTATTACTACTGAAGTTAAACTTCATGATGCTTAAAATCGTAATTTTTCTCTATTGAAATGAATTCTTAGATGAAAGAAACGCCAATCCTGCGGTATCCCGCAATCCCGCTGGATCAGAAAGTCTCAATCCCGAAATCACGAAAAACAGTGCAGGATTGCATTCTCTATCTGAGACAGCTTATCAACTAACGATAAAGAGTTTGCAAGATGAAATCATATTCACTAAGAAAATTAAACATACTCAGCTTCTTTAACGGAAATAAACTGTTTAAAACTTTTAAGACACAGTGCTGAAAGACTTTCCTGTTGCTGTAAGGTTGTAACCCTTCACAATGGTGAGTCATTCTTCGCTGGCCCTGGCCATTAATTGCCTGATGATTGTGCCCACAAAGATAAATAAAACAGAATTGTAAACAAACAACGTACCGAGTGCTAGGATCATTCTCAGTTTTTTTCTTTGCTTAGAAGAAAATACTTGACAAATTTACTGTGAAAGAAATCATATTCTTTCAATACAAGTATATGTATGTATATAATAAAATACAAAAAATAAGCCTAATTAAATTACAACATTAATGAAAAGAACGAGAAAACTGTTCCCCCATTAACAGAATTTTAATTAAAAAAAGAAAATAATTTTGCATATCACTGGGTTTTCAATTATTCGTTAGGAAATTTTACATAAAAATGTCTATTGTGGAAGCCTTGGAATGCAGCTTGTGATGGGCATGAATGTGTAAAACTATTCAAATTAATCAATTATGAAATTCATTTGAGATAATTGATTTTAAAGCATTGAATGCTCAATGCATAACATTCGAATCTTGAACATTAGAATAGTAATCGCAAATACTATTTGAGTAGAAACTGCCAATAGTATTTGAATGAAAATTGTGAATGCTATTTGAATAGTATTCTAATAGAAACTGTAAATGCTATTTGTAAAAAAATCGCTAATGGTATTAGAAATAAAATCGAGAATGGTATTCAAAAAGAAATCGCAAATACTATTTAAATAGAAAATACAGAAAGTGTTCAAGTGAAAACTCGCATAATATTTTAATTGAAATTGAGAATTACAGTTTTCAAATAGAAACTTCAGATACTATTCAAATAGTATTCTTGAATTTTTTTCCTATACTGGAGGCCTGAGTTTTAACCAGAACTCCTGCATCCACATCCGCTGACAAATTGGGCTCATTTAAACTTATTCATGATATCATTATCATTCAAACTTATTGAATTTTAAAAAGTTCATCATGAATTGATTTGCCAACCTATTTCTAAAAATCCATTTGATTGCTTTGTCCATACCATTCAAAATTGCAAATACTATTGAATAGTTGGGTCGATTCAAACAAAAATTGGGACCGTTTTGCAGTCTCTTCACAAAATAACAATCCATTAAAACGGCCCCTTCACAAACTTACTTTCGATTATAATGGCCCGTCATTGGAAATTTTACCCTATATTTTAATCTGTATTATCAATTATTTTAACAAAAAATGTGACTTTTATTAAAAATTAGTATAAAAATTCACAAGTGTTGAAAATCACAAAAATAAGCAATTTTAGCAAAAATGGGACCCTGAAAAAAATTCCTATTGGATTGACCCCTGATAGTATTCAAACAGAAATCTTGAATAGTATTTGAAAAAAAATCCTAAACACTAATAAAATAAAAACCGTGAATAGTACAAATTGTAAACAGTTTTCACTATTTGATTAATCGATTATTGATTCTATTTGAATATTTGTAATTGATTATAGAATTCATTTGAATGGCACATCAATAGCTGCTGCTCCAGTTGCCTGATCTTAAATTTGGCCCTGTTTTTTATCTTCCGTCAATCAACTGCAATAAAAAGAATATGCTGTGCATTTCCAAAACACTAATTTCCCTTAATTGCTCCAATCAATAACAGTATCATGACACATTTTAGCTGTTCTCTATGGTTGCTGTGATCTGGAACAGAAGACTGTTTCCGACAAGTTAGAATCTGACAAATTCACTTGTAAACTTGTCACACACATTACTGAAATTCAAAATATTTTCCCAAAGTACACTACATGAAGGCAAAGACAGCAAATTTGAGACTCCAACCAGTGAAGTATTACCTTTGTCTGCATTGTTAATAGGAGTGGTACATAATAGGAGCACAATATCTAGTTTTTTAAATTTAAATTTCCATATTTTTATTATGAATCAGAACCTCTGTTTCTTTAAATGGAGAGTACAATATTTTTGGATATGTGGATTGTCTTTGAATTTTTTATGCAAAACATAAGAATCAGCTGAAGTACTCACTGGATGCCATACTTGCCTACTTTTACAGATTATTTGTAAAATGTACAGATTTTGGTGTTAATTTACTGATGTATGGATATAAGTAATTTTACATATTGTGTGGTGATTTTCAGCATTCTCGAATTTTTTCAATTCATTTTTTTTTTCTATCTATCTTGAGAATATATAATTTGCCATTCAGCACACCTTTATTTAAACCTCCAATGCTGTAAGAGTAAAAATTGATCCCTATTTTGAATTTAAATTTAACGTTTTCACAATGTCCCCCCCCCCCATTCAGATTTCCGATTCAATCATTTCTCATCCCTCTTCAGAGTATATTTCCTTTAGTACTCTTTAATTTAAAGCTCCAATGCGGTAAGAATAAAAGTCAATTCCTATTTTAAATTTAATTCTTTTAAACCCCTCTCCCCCTGGAAATTAGGAAAAAAAACTTCACTGAGTAGAGCAGGTTCAGTTATGAATTAAAATGATGTTAAAAAAAATTGAAACATTTTGCAAAAAATAAACTAAGTTTTAACAAGTAGTAACAAGAGAAAAAAACTTAAAAAAATTAAAATACAGTTTTACTGATGTGAGTGGAAATTTACTGAAATGATCACATAATTTTACTGATGTTAATTTTGGTCCCAGGTTGGCTGGTATGGAATGCTTTTTTATATACTCAAAAAGAGATTTTCTGTGTTGCTGTGTTGAAAAAGAGATTCTCTGTTTTGTTTCTGTTAATTTCCCAGACAAGGATTCTCCAGAACGTCTTTGTGAAGGAATCATTGATGAGTTATTGGAAGCACCATCTAATAGCAGCTTCTTTTTACTTTTTTTTTGCCCATTTTACAATAGTAATGACACTTGTGAAATCAATGATAGCGAAATAACTTGAGCTAATATATATATATATATATATATATATATATATATATATATATATATATATAGTGACATTGTATTATAAAACCCGAAAAACCCCCAGTCTTTGTCAAAAAACATACAAAAACAAGACAATAAACATAAAAATACTATAACCAGCTAATTCATCAGAGGGAGACTGGTGTGCTTGTTAGTTACAGGTTTCTGGACTGGTGTCAGGAGATTGTGAACTATTGTATTAACAGAATTATAGACTATTGTATTGACAGAATTATTGAAGCTTAAATATCTTGAAATATTGCCTGTTTAATATAATTTTAGTTTAAATCAACGGACACCAGTTCTCCCTGACCTGCAAAAAAGATTTTCAAACATTGTTAAAATTGAAAATTAAAAAAACATACTTAAAATGTGGCTGCACCTAACTTCCAGCCGTAACTCAAAAAAATTAAAGAAAATTAATCCGTGTATCTTGCAATCTTGGCCATATTCCGTTCCAGTCAGCGTCCGACAGTCTCGTTGCCACATCCATCTGTGCGCGTCCGAAAACTAGGCTTTAGCGTGCAGATATCATTCGCAAACCGCAGCGGACGCAAAAATATATAGGCAAGCCCCACCTGTAACTTTTGGACTATTTCCAGGGGTTTAAGTTATTTTTAAGGTGTCTAGTGTAATAATCAATAAAACCCAAGGGAAATGAGTTATTGTAAAACAATTTTGCAGAAAGTAGATATATTTGTGAATCCAAACTATAGCTATTGTTGCATATTCGAAAAAATCTTAACATTTGTCCAATTAAAATATTAACAAAGATTTTTCTGTGTAAATTTGAGGTCCAGTGTGGCAAAGCAACTGTATCGAAATTAAAATTTCTTTTTTTATCATATATATCTATATATAGAAAGTTATTTAGAATGTTCAATTTCAAGTCTAAAAAAACTGCGGAATAATGGCTGTCATTTGCTTGATTAAGTTTTAAACAAGAGGGATAGATCCTATCTTTAATTTTATTAAAATCGCCATTGACAACAAGAATGTCGTCTATGTATCGAAATACTGAAAAATGTATTGTATTAGAGGATGTAAAAACATACTCATAATAGAAGAGATACAGGTTAGCTGCAGTACTGGAATAACTAGCACCCATGCCGATACCTTTAATTTGTCTGTATATTTCGGAATTAAAGTTTATGTAATTATTATTTAAACAGAAATTGGAAATAGTGACAAAAAACTCTATTTATGTTAAGTGCAGATTCTATTTCAAAATCATCAAAAGTATTTAAAAGCGTTTTATAAAGGTCATCTATTGGGATGTTTGTAAATAAATTTTCAAAATCATAAACTTGTAGACTAGTTATAACCATATTATTTAGTTGCTGTGTTAGTGAGAAACTGTTTTTAATAGACCAAAAATATTGCGTATGACTAAATTTGCCCTCTAGAAAATTATATATTTTACTCAATGTATTTTGAAAAATGATGTTAACTGTAGTACTCACTGTATTTCTTGTGTTACAAATAAATCTGAATGTTATGGGGTTTTTGTGAAATTTCGGAGTGGCAAAAAAATTTGCAAAGCTATTATGTTTATTCATATTTAGTTTGAATTTTTTCGAAAAAGCAGAGAATTTTTTAAGTAGTACAGATTTATTATTTTTATATTTTGTATAGACCCCATTTTTGTCTATTTCTTCACTGATAACTTCAAAATAGAAGGCTTTACATATAATAGCAAAATTGTTTGAAGCCTTGTCCACTGGACAAAAAATAAATCTGTTTTTGTATTTTTTAATTACGTCATTTATTTTTTTATTGTAAACAAAATATTCATCACTCTTATTAGCATGTATGTTTAAAAAAGAGTTTTTGAAATTATATTTAAGTCTATATTTCCATTCATAGAATGCCTGTGGTGGTATACTGTACTTGTAACTTAGTTTTAAAATAAATTCATTTAAGTTATTGTTAAATGTCTTCTCCATGTATTCAATTTTTAATTTAGTGTTTAGTCTATATTTTGTTCCATAGCTCATCATTTTTCTTAGATTTTGATCTGTGATGATTTCGAGATTTCCCGTAATTATATGCCCAGTTTTTTGACAAAGACTGGGGGTTTTTCGGGTTTTATAATACAATGTCACTATAGGCGCGAGAAGTTATATTAGAGCTGCAGTTGCTGCGCTCATAATTTTCGTGATAATCTTTACTACTTTACTTCTTTCTATAAATATATATATATATATTAACATTATGAAAAATTATGAACACCACTATAATAACAAAGGATGGGGAATCTCATGGATGGTCGACACTACAAGAAACTTATTAAAAATCATAGCTTTCATTTAAAATATTGAATATGAGAACATTTCAATTTTAAAACTGATATAACTACCAAACAATACAAAAGAAAGCTTTTTATTCAATAGCGAACTATAACTAAAGCAACAGTTAATAGCCTGTATAAGTATTATACTTTACAAATATTGTGGATATAAGAAACTAAAGGAGCAGTCCTTTAGCTGTATGGGGATTAAATGGAATACTTAATTTGCTACTCATTCTTTAAATTTTCAATGAAATATAGGAACTATTTTTATCAATTCTGATTATATATTATATCAATTCTGATTATATTATATCAATCTGATTATAATCCAATCATAATTTTCTCAGCAAACTAGGTATGTTGACCTAATTTAATTTTGATTTTTGAGAAAAATAAATTTAATGTTGCTGCTTACAACTATACAATTTCCTTTGCAATATAAATGCATCTGCTTTATTCCAGTTCTTTTAGCTAATGATAATAGTATTAATTGGTTGTTTATATGTTATCCTGCATAAATAAAATGAGATGGAAGAAATTGACGGAGTTGCTCTCTAGTAAGTAAATTCCATGGAGTTAGAATCTGAAAGGAGTTAACATGCCTACGAATATTCTATCTGAAAAGCAGACTAAAGAATTCTAGTTGTCAACTTTGCCAGCAGATGGTAAATAGAGTGGTTACTTTAACTCACTTTACCATACAATTCAATTTCAAAGGAAGATTTCTTTTAAGAAAAATAAAATAAATATATTGTTTTGTAAGCATAAATTTTGAGTGTTCGTTTTATTCAGAGTTGTAGTTTGTGATAAGAATGCAAGAGCAAGAAATTTATCCCAGGAATTGAAAAACCAAAGTTTATTTAAGCTTCCGAGGTAAGCTTCATTTAATATTTTTTAAAAATTTAGATTGAAGTTATTACAGAAAATTTTGATTACAAAATCAAAATTTTTGGCATGTAACAGAAAATTGACATGTTTTTGTTAGAATTTATTCTCTGGAAAATCAAACAATAAGGGCATTTTAAATATTATAACATTTTTGTGTTCTATGATAGTATAATTATCATATGTGAAAGATCTTGAAAACATAATATAAATGAGATAAAACTTATTACTCAATTTTTGATATTTTTTAATTCAATAATGCGGCCTCTCCATGGCACAGTGGTTATGCCACTGAAAATGGTAGATGGCCGAAGTGTTCAGGTCCCGGGTTCGGGTCCCATTGCGCGGCTGTCGATCTAACAGTCTGAAGTTTTGGTAGGTATTCTCCAGATGTAATGTGAATATGCGTTAGAACCCCCTTAGAAAGTCCCCCTTGGCAGATCGCCCCCGTGTAGCGTTGCCGTAATCACACACAATCACAATTTAATAATGCTGATTAAAAAAATTGTTAATGCTTCTTGAAAGTATTAATAAATACAGTGGACTCCCAGAAATCTGCACAACTTGGAGAAAGGTTTGTTTCAGAAGATAAATTTAGAGCAGAGTATTTTTACCATAAAATCTAAATTTCGTAAAACAACACTTATTAAGAATGAGTAAATTAAAATTTGATACAATAAGTAAAATTATTTATTTGCAATCATTTGAGTTAATGTTGTTTGTTTTAAAACCTTAGAATGCTTTTTTGGAACATTGTACACCATAACTTACTGGTCAGTAGCATATTTCTGATGTGCCAGGAATTTCAATTATTCCTCCCCTCATTAAAGAGAATTTTATCAGTTTCTGCATCAGAATCTGAGTTGGAATCTTCACTTGTTGAACCTTAAGAAGTGTTTACCTTCTAAACACTGAATGATTTTTTTGTCACTTGACAGATTTATCACATTCAAGATCAATATACAGTGTTCTTCATACAGTGAATCACCTTCAAATATTTTTCTTGATGTACAGGAGTAACTCCCTTGTTCTGTCCTTTGCAAAATTTCTGCTAAATCCAGACCACACACACACCACACTCATAGTCATTATTTTCAGTGTCACTGAATAGAGATGACCCATAAATTCTGCCTCACATTAATTACCCTACCACCAAAATTTTCACCCATTAAAAAAAATAAAAATAAAAAGGAAAATCAGCAATTTTCTAACCTAAAATTTATTCACCATGTGATGAATAACGTCACATTTACTGTTCAATTTCAATCTTACTTAATCGCAAGTTTTACTGTTTACACATGTGTATGTGTGCGGACTTTTGGGAGTTGACTGTAGTAAAAAAAGAATTAATTTAGTCCATAATAATACTTTTTTAACATTAATCATCTTATTAATACATTTTTTAATAAACTTAAAAAAAAGTACACTGTTTTGATGGCTTT
Source organism: Cheiracanthium punctorium (assembly GCA_038373885.1). NCBI lineage: Eukaryota > Metazoa > Arthropoda > Arachnida > Araneae > Cheiracanthiidae > Cheiracanthium > Cheiracanthium punctorium. The sequence continues at coordinate 213,634 of JAWZYV010011955.1, forward strand.
TTATGTTGGTGAGGAGGCTGTTATTATTTTTTCCTCCAGACAATGGTGGACAACCTGCATTAGCAGACTGTTCATATTTTCAATAAATTAGTAATTTTAAAAATGAAGCTTTAAACACACATCGTTATTGTATATAATATATTAAAACATAGGTGATAAACAAAGTTAAAACTTTATATTTTTGTGCTTTAATTTCTTTTTGGTACTTATTTCAAACCACATTCTTTTTTCTTGATACTTTTTCTTAAAGGTATTTGATAATATACAATGGTACTTGTTTTGTTAAGTGAACGACAACGAAATTTGGTGATTTTTTTGTCACCAAGTGGCTGCAATGATTTTTTTCTGTTGTCAAACACCTATGGGATATTTATTTCACATTTAGCATTATCACACAAAAGATGTGTGCAGGTAATATTTCATATTTCTGAAAAAATTTGTCAGGAAAAAAAAGAACTTAGTCTTGCTTTTTTGCCCCGTGCTGCAAATAAGCCTGTTTAATGTTTATTTTCACTTTCAGTATCAACAAATTGTTGGTTTTGGCCGTATCCGGCTAAATTGCTAGGACTGTTATTTAGCCATTAAAGTTTGTCGTCACTATTTGCATCATAGTCGTCACTCAATTTTCAGAAACATAGTGCATCTGTAAGATAAACATTCATTTTTTCCAAAACTCTTCCTTCAACAAACCCTTCCTTGACAAAACTTTATTGAATCTTCTTAATTCGTCAGCATTTCCCATAAATTTAAATTTATCCAACAAACAAACAAATAAAAAAAAAATAAAATAAAAAAATGAACAAACACTCTTCAAAATCCCAAGAAACAGAACCTACCAACGTTACGAAAAACAAGAAACTAAAATAAGTACAACTGCGCACGTTAAACTCCGCAAATGAATACAAAGCACACTCGCAGTGGAATACATAACAAAATGGCAGATGAATACAGAACAAGAACAAAATGCTTTCATTTACTATTCAAAGACATGCTCAGCACCTACACAATATCATGTAAAGGTTACCAGAAAAAAAGATAGCCACACACACAAGCTTCGCCCTCCACTACCGGAGAAAAATCGTCAAGTTTTGGTGGCGTCCACTTAACGGATAAATACCTATACAATATACTACGATAAATAAATTGGATAAACTAAAATAAATATGTAAAACTGAAATTTGAATTTTCTAAAGTTCATAACACTTAATTTTTCATTGTTGTATAATTAACTTTGTTGTTAAATTAACTTTGTTGTTAAATTATTGTTGTTAAATTAACTTTTTCTTTAATAATTTAAAATTTAAGATTAAAATAATTCATGTTTGAATTATCTCAATAAACACAATATCTAAAAAAAGACTAGTGCTATTTATCGTACTGTAAGATATTTCTGTTTGATTTTTCCTCCCCCAAATGTTTAATTTTATACACTGGTGAAATAAATTAAGAGAATTTGCATATTTTATCGAATTTCATGAAAAGAACTGAACTGAATGTAAAACCACTGCTTCTAGACAAAAATGCAAATCTTGTTCGTCAAATATTTAAGTGTACACGTGTGTGTAGGTGGAACCAGTGGTGAAACAGGCTTTATCACGTAAGTTAGGGTGCATTTCGTTCGCTGGTGCATTTCGTTCCCTAGCACACCTCGGCGAATTTCTTGGTGTTATTTTGCAGCAGTTGGTTAATTTCAAATTACAACAGTAAAAATGAGTAACCACCAATGTTTAGATGATTGAATGAGGTGGCAAATTGTGGGGAGGTTAGAAGCAGGCCAATCTCAAGTCCAGATTTGTAGAGAGTTCTATTTAATGCCCAGCATCGTGTGTAACTTATGGAAACAGTTCCATCGAGAGAAAGCCTGGGCAAGGTCATCCAAGAGCCACGAAGGCCAAAGAAGATCACCATTGTCCATTAGCAAGGCGTAACAGGAGTCCTACAGCTTCTCAGCTCTCTCGTGACTTGTATGCAGCCACAGGAACCTGTGTATCAAAGGTGACTGTTTTCAAAAGACTTCATGAAAAAAGGTTTTTTGGAAGAAGACCTGCTGCTTGCATCTCGCTCACTTCTACAAACAGGAGAATCTGTTTAGCATGGTGCAGAGAGCATAGAGGTTGGAGTATGGATCAGTGGGCGACCGCTCTCTTTACTGATGAGTCCCGGTTCAGTCTAAACATACATTCTCACTGTATGTTCATATGGAGAGAACCAGGGACCTGCTACCTACCCTCCAATGTCCACGAAATCGACCATTATGCCAGAGGAGGTTCAATGGTCTGGGCAGTCATCATGTTGGATGGCCACATACCTCACCATGTCTTTGAAAGAGGCACTGTGACTTGTGTGAGGTATAGAGATAAGGTCTTGGAGCCCTATGTTCATCTTTTCAAGGGTACAGTTGGCCCTGAGTTCATTTTAATGGACGATAACGCAAGGCCACATAGATCTCTTCTGGTCGACGAATTTCTAGAGAGTCAGGATATTCGCTGGATGGTGGCCAGCCAGATCTCCAGACCCTAACCCTATGGAGCATGTCTGGGATGCTCTGGGGTGGGCAATTGCAACTCGCAACCCCCCTCTGAGAACCATCCAGAAATGAAAACAGTATTGCTGAACGAGTGGGACCAATTGCCACAGGAAATGATAAACTGCCTTATTTGAAGTATAAAATCATGTTGCAAGACCTGTATATCTGTAAGAGGGAACTATACCCTTTATTAACCCATTTTTTTGTTTAATCTGCAATCGCTGCTTCATACCTTCAGACTTCAATGTGTTTTATGCACGATCATGCGTGTGTATTATGACTATTGAATGGTTATTTGTTTTGTATTATATATATGTACATAACAAATTTCATTAAAATTGGCCCAGTAGTTCAAGAGATAATCGACCAAGTCTGAAAATTCTCTTAATTTCTTACACAATTGTATTTAGAATAATATCCAGTTAGAAAATCACATTCCTGATAAAATCATAAATCAAATATTGTGTTTTTCAATAATTTTCTGTAATACCACTATGGCAACTGCATTGCCAGGGTGGGAATCTGAAAATGAAACTAAAGATCTTGTTTCCAGTATGCTGTGTTAACTCCTTTAAGATTCCACCTCCATGGTAAATTCCTATCAGGAAAATACATAAGGACTAAAATATTGCCTAATTTCAAAAATAAGATGTCCAAACTGGAGTGAAATGAAATGGTATTTAAAGTTGAAAATTATCTGGCTAAAGTCAGAAAAACTATTGTTTCGGGACTTTCTGTCAGCGAGGGTTTGCACACGTGTTGTTGCCACCCGCCTGGGAGCAGTGAAGTCTTGCGTTCAAATCCCATTAGCTCATGGTTGTCGCTTGTCCCTTTTCCTATGTTTCACTTCTGTTGTGTTATTCTGAAATTGTTAATGACTGTCTTTGATGCTTTTATGTGCAAGGAACAACAGTGATGAAAGGCCTATCACATAGCTGCCATATATCTCGGTAAACTCTCACAACCAAACAACTATTACTTTAACTTTTTTGCTTGGAATGCGAAAGTTTTGTAGGGTATGTATATTATTATTAGGTTACTGTCATATAATCTTAATTCTTGTGTTTTTATGATGTTTTATGATTATTGTAAATATTTATTAACTTTTTTTTTTTTTTTTTTTTTTTTGAGAAAGTTTTCTTAATTTAGTATATACGGGTCATTCCATGTCAAATCAACGAAAAAATTGGGATTTTCAACCTGACCCCCTCAGAATTCTATGAAATTTGGTATGATAGTAGTATCTACAGAGAAAAAAATAAATGTGAAATTTCTAGTCCATATCACTATTAGTTTTTGAAATATTTAATTTTAAAGTTTGTGAAATTCATGAAATTTTAGAAATTCTTGCACTATACAATTGGCTCCAATTTCTCTCCTAATTATCATAGAAACTCCATTTAAGTGTCTACAGAAAGTAAACAGGTTGCCCTTACTTATCATATGTAACATGATTAAATTTTAAAATTTTTTAATTTAAAGTTCATCATTTTAAATTTTTAAATTTCAAAAAGTATATTTTTAAATTTTTAAAAAAAATTATATGTCATTCTTCTATTTATTGTTAACAATATCTGAAAGTTTCATTCTGGGATTACCATATGTTTTCGAGTAATAAATTAAAAGAAAATTGCTATCATCTCGATTTAATACCAAAAGAAAATTTTTGTATTTTAAAATAAAATTACACGTTTAACTTAATATAAGAATTTTGAGAGAGAACAAAAAATCCTAATAATGTTTTTCAACACTCTCATTGGGGGTACACACAAGGCAATGTCTCCCCCCCCCCCCCAAAAAAAAAAAGAATTTTAGAAAATAGAATTTTACTAAAACAATTATTTGTTTTTAAAATTTCAAGAGCAGTTGAGTCCAAATTTGTTTTTGCTGGGGGTTTTATTGGGGGTGCTTTCAAAGTAAGAAAGGAGGTGTGCCTCCCCTTGTAAATAAGAATTTTCAGAATTTGTCTAACAAAATTCCATTTCTCTTTTCTATTAGTAATTTTTAAAAATCATTATGTTTCATAAAATGCTTCCACTATGCCAATGAGCTACAACTATTCCTTTAATTGTCAATTTTTAAATAATACCATTTTCAGGTTAAAAAAAAATGAAATAATAGTTACAGTTAAGATGTTATTTTTATGTTGCATGCATATTCTTAACTATTAAGTAAATATTTCAAGTGTTACCTTTAATTAATGTGTATTTAAAAAAAAAATTAGTTTTAAATTTGAATGTAGTAAGAAAAACTTACAACTTGCAGATTATGCACAACGTAAAATAAAAAAGAAAGTAAACCATTGTGTGAGTTTTTTCTCAAATTTATTGGATGCAAATAGCATTTTTTTATCATATAATTTATGGGTAGTAAAATGATGGAGATAGATTATGTGGATGGAGAAAGTTTACTTTAATTTCATCTGTATGTGGATAAACATCCGGAACACATGAGCAAAACACCAAAAATTAGCAAAGGTTACCTTTAAATTAAAAGACTGCTTGATATTAAACTAAATAAATAAATAAATCATAATGACATTTTTTTCATAAAACTTTTTTCCACCTCTCTTCCTTCTTTTTATATATTGTTTTCCAACAGGAAAAGTTTATAACCTCTCAAAGCAAGAAATGGATAGTGCTAACCAGAAGTTGTAAAAAAAAAATCCTTTTCTATACATCTTTGGAAGCAATACAAATTGCCGTTATGAAATGAGTAAATATAAGTTCATTTTTTAATTTCATCATGATCTTATTGCAATCCGTATCTTTTTAACATTAATCCTCTCAAACTCTGTTGAAATTCTTCATAGCCAAGTTTTAAAGAAGCCTTGACCTTTTTATAAATGTTAAAATTTTTTAACATTTTAAAAATTCAAGAACAGTTGAGTCCAAATTTATTTTTAGTCAAGTTGTGGGTTTGTTTATTTGGCATGGAATGACTGCGAGATCTCATAATTTGAAACCCTACACATTTATAAAAAGGTCAAGGCTCTTTTAAAAATTTTCTATGAAGAATTTCAACAGAGTTTGAGAGGATTGATCTCAAAAGGATACGGTTTGCAATAAGATCATGATGAAATTAAAAATACACATCAATTAAAGGTAACACTTGAAATATTTACTTAATACTTTTAAGAATATGCATGCAACATAAAAATAACATCTTACTGTAATTATTATTTCTATTTTTTTAACCTGAAAATATTATTTAAAAATTGACAATTAAAGGAATAGTTGTAACTCATTGTAATAGTGGAAGCATTTTATGAAACATAATGATTTTTTAAAATTACTAATAAAAAAGAGAAATGAAATTTTGTTAGACAAATTCTGAAAATTCTTATTTACAAGGGGAGGCACACCTCCTTTCTTACTTTGAAAGCACCCCCAGCAAAAACAAATTTGGACTCAACTGCTCTTGAAATTTTAAAAACAAATAATTGTTTTAGTAAAATTCTATTTTTTTTTTTTGGGGGGGGGGGGAGGGGGAGACATTGCCTTGTGTGTATCCCCAATGAGAGTGTTGAAAAACATTATTAGGATTTTTTGTTCTCTCTCAAAATTCTTATATTAAGTTAAAAGTGTAATTTTATTTTAAAATACAAAAATTTTCTTTTGGTGTTATTAAATCGAGATGATAGCAATTTTCTTTTAATTTATTACTCGAAAACCCATGGTAATCCCAGAATGAAACTTTCAGATATTGTTAACAATAAATAGAAGAATGACATATAATTTTTTTAAAAAATTTAAAAATATACTTTTTGAAATTTAAAATTTTAAAAGTTTAAAATGATGAACTTTAAATTAAAAATTTTAAAAATTTAATCATGTTACATATGATAAGAAAGGGCAACCTGTTTACTTTCTGTAAACACTTAAATGGAGTTTCTATGATAATTAGGAGAGAAATTGGAACCAATTGTATAGTGCAAGAATTTCTAAAATTTCATGAATTTCACAAACTTTAAAATTAAATATTTCAAAAACTAATAGTGATATGGACTAGAAATTTCACATTTATTTTTTTCTCTATAGATACTACTATCATACCAAATTTCATTGAATTCTGAGGAGGTCAGGTTGTGAGCCTCGTTGATTTGACATGGAATGACCCATACATGTATATTATTGTATACTTATAATACAATTGCAAGTCTGTTATTCGTCACTCATTTTACAATTGAACTGTATCATCTAACTGATCTTTTTAGAACAAATATGTATCTGATTTATCAGTGCGTAGAATATGCTTTTTAATCTTGTTACCAGATTGTGTGGCACATATTTATCATATTATAATGTTATTGTTATATATTTACTCCAGTTTATAGTTACTATTATTAATTAAGTAGTATCTTTGGAACACTAGGATTACCATATTTTTATTTAATAGCTTTTGGCTTAAAGTATTTTGATACTTTAATTCATATCTTTATAAAACTACTAATGAGAATTTAACAAATATAAACCTACTACTCTTCCATTTGGCTCTATGAATTGTTGTAGCTAAAAATAATTCCTATATTACAAATTGTCTGACAAAATAGAACCATCGTAAGTACCCCTTTTATACTCACACTAATTTACAATATTATGAATGAGAATTATGTTTACCCATTTTTACCAATATATAACAGAAAAATGTTAACCCTTTCAGATCTGATTAAATAATGTATCTTTCAGTTAAATAATTTTTCATTGATAATGGAGATTAAAATTATTATAAACAAAAATCGTGATTCTTAAATTTTTGAAAAAAAAAAAAATGGTTTTCTTTATGTGGACAAATTAGGAAATCCATCCTATATGATAGTGTGGGTAACTTTTGTGTTCTCAATTTTATACATGGTCTGAAAGGGTTGGTATTTTATATTATTATTAGTTACTGATTATAAATAGTAATACAAACATAATACTAGTATGAAAATCATATTTAATTACAATTACTGTATTATTTTAGCTATTTCATTATAATTTTATAATTTTGTTAATTTATTTTGCCTTTATTTTCAAATATTTTAGTACAACAATACACATTTTTACTATATTTCTATTATTTTACTAACAACAGTTTAAAAATATCATAACTGAAATATATTAAAAGAATATAGGTCTAAAATACTTATAATAAGAAGAAACTACTTTTGATATGTTTAAATATTCACACGGAAGCAGATTTTGATCATTCATGACCATAGTCATAGATTGTTGTGCCTTCTCGTTGTCTCTGATACTTTCTTCTTCCTTAAGTCCCATGTGCTCTGTGGCGGAATTTTGTCATGCTTTCTGCAACAATCTTCAGAAATACAAAAAACTTTATGCAGCACAATATTATGCATGCATGTACACACAAGGATGTGGGTGCATTTCAACATTGTTAATCGAAAATTACAATTTAGTTTATGTTCTCAATAATTAGTTTATGAAAATTGGTATTTAAGCAATATGCGTTTTGCAGTTCAGAAAAAATATTTCATAATGTCGGGGTTTGGAGCTTAGGGTATGCAAGAAATGAGAACCCCCCGCCCTTCCTTCCCTTTTATTAGTTTTCAAGTAAGCCATTAACTTACAAAATCATGTTTTGGTGACAACAACTAATGCTTTATCTAAATTTAATAAGTATGCATTCCGGTAGATAATACTGACATATTATACATGTGCCAGCTACAAAATCTACTCTGATCAACCAGAACTGTAAATCAACAGGTAGTACATGTTAAAACTATAAAACTAAATGCATGCTCTGTGGGCTGAACAGAAGTTTAGAGAGGGTCTATGAAATGTTTTCAATGTCATCAATAAAGATTATTATTTTACATAACTATTAAAAAGTTTTTAAAAACTAAGCTCAGATTATGAAATAACTTTTATATAATTAAAAACATTAAAAGCCATTAAAATTTCCGTAAAATTCCGTATTTCTATGATTCCGTATTCTCTATAAGTAAAATTTATTTTGTAAATATATAATATTTATCTTTATATAATTAAATATATAATATTTACAAAATAAATTTTACTTATAGAGAATCCAACCTTCCCGAATACTACATTGGTGTTACAAAAAGAAAAATTAAAGACAGAATTAAAGAACACATAAACGATATAAAATACAATAGACAGAGTACCGCCCTTTCCCGCCTAGCCTTAAAAGAAAATATAGATATAGATTTCATAAATGTTAAGAAAATAGCTAATTACAATACCCACAGTTATGGCTTGAAACGGGAAGCATTGAAAATAATGACACAAGAAGGAGCTGTGAACGACATGGCGCATGCGCAAATAGAGGAGTCATGGCTGGAATTAATGAAGAAGCGGGGAGCGAGCCAGACGAGCTCAGTTCTGAAGACGACAGTAGATTAACTGCCGAAAGCGCTAAAATAATGCATGTTTTTTAGATTTTACGAAAATTTTAATGGCTTTTAATGTTTTTAATTATATAACTAAGGTATTTCCGTGTTTGAATTTTAACTAAATAACTGTTTATATTTTACTAATTCAAGTAATTTTTAATAAAATAAATTTTACACAAACAGAATATTTTATATATCGTAATTCTTAAAATTTCTTATATTTAAATAAAAAGTTTTACATTTATATTTTAAAATAACTAATTCAAATTTAAGTTTTTAATTTAGATTATCTAATAAAGGTATCGTATTTAAAAAGATAAATTTTAGTTTTAACTATCAAAAACATTTTTATTGAAATAATATTTTTATTTTAGTTACTGTAATTTAGACCCGGAAGTCTGAAATTCATAATTTCCCCAAATCCAGATGCCTTGCTAATCAGCCCCCCCCTAATATTATAAATGTTCTTTCTTTCCTTCTTGAAATTGCAGTAATTAATTACAGTTGAGACTATCCATGTATTGTTTTCAATCATGAATTGCTGCAGTCGGCTAAACGGGTTATTGCGGTGCTATGCGACTAAAAGATCCGAGATGGTATCCGGGCTCCTAAACTTTACTCTTCTGCAATCAGCTACAGATTAATGCAATTTTGTGGGAGGGGGCAGCTAGTTGGAATTTATGACAATTTTATGGTTGTAAAATAGAATCTTTTACATTTTTTATTCAATTTATTTTTTCTCAGAGGGAGCGAACTCTCCCCGCTTTAATGCTACCTTGCCCACGGTATAATTACATTCAATTGATGAAAACTTAAAAATCCAATTAATTTTTTCATTGCTTCAATCAAGAGGACCTCTCACGTTTATCAATATCGATATCAAGTCCTGTTATCAAATGTTTTGTATCAGGTAACGCCAAGTTGCATCTTTCCACACCGTTGTGCCAACAAGCTAAGCTACCTCTAAAATTTTAATTTATCTAATATTTTAAATTAAGTAAAGCTTTGATTGTTTTGTAAAACAATAATAATTACTGAAATTTAAAATACAAAAATGGAACCCTTAAAAATAATCTTAAGCTGTTTACCTAAGTTATGAAGTAAAATTTAGTTAATTTAATGTGATGTTTATGCTTACATTTAAGAATGAAGCATTCATTTTTATCTGTAGGTATCTTGCAAGCTAAATGCATCTCTTTTTTTCTGATACATATTGAATGATATTCTTGCTTCTCATTATGGGTGGACTTTGCTTCTTTTGAATGGAACAGATGAAAACAAAACGCTTTGCACTTCTTCTTGCCTGTATCCTATGTACAACCATTCTCGTTCTTCTCTATGGGGATCCTTCTGTTCAGCCATCAATTCAGAACTTAGTCACTGAAACTCATTCAAGATTTGCCAATTGGAAATCATCTCAAGTAAGCTTATTGTGAATAGTGTAAAACAAACTCATTTTGACATTCTTTAACCTTGTATCTATTATACTTTATAAATTTTTGAAAGAGCTTCATTTGTTAATGTACTGTTTAATTAGTGCTTGAATTTTAAACCACTGCTCTTTAGCCGATGGTCAGGGTTTAAGCTACAGTCGTATTTTTCACAGAATGTGAAAGAAATAGAACCCATGTTTGCTAAATGCTCACAGGTTTTAGTGATTTAAAAATTATTCAAAATAGTAAAAACTTTTGCCGTGTTAACATTTTCTTAATCATAAAAACATAAAAGACCAGAAATAAAAATAAATTTTTTCAAAACCTTTGAGACGTGGGTCTATTTAAAACAAAATCTGGATTCTAAACATAAGTATTTTGAAGAAAATAATTTGTTTCAAACTTATATTTGTTCCTGTCATTTGTTTTTACAGTGGTCGCCGCTTACTTTGGTCAGTGGTTTATGCAGTGAAAATCTGCATGAACAGAACAAAATGGCCAAATTGCATTGTGTTTCTGCTGGTTATCTCGGTAGTGAGTGTTGCTTTATCCGGTCGGTAATCTTTGGAGATTAGGTAAAATTTTGACGTAATTATCTTTTAGGGCGATGTGAAAAACAGTCGTAGATGACTTATATTTGTGTTGAGGTGTAATGGTAATTCAATCAAAACAATTGTTAATACTCTTAATTGAATTTTAATAAAAATAATGATCAATCCGTTGCCTTGAACGAATGAGACACCTGATGATGATGATGACAATGATGTGTTCCCAAACCGGGTACGTGTAACATGAGTAGATTTGCTAAATGCTATAGGCACTTCATGTAGAGCGTTTGAGGAGAACAACGAAATTACCTCTTTTCAACATTAAGTTAAATTCAGTTTGCGCTATATGACACTATGCCACTAAAGCAGCCTTTAATTTTGGATTTCCCCCTCCCAGAAGTTGTAATCTTTTTTAAAAAAAAAATAAATGTAGATATGTATGAATGTATTTTTTCACTTGCTTTTTCTTTATTCTTAAATAAATATGTGCATACGTCAAACTATTGAGTAATATAGCTTATATGTTTTGATTTAATTTACTAATTTTTTTTCTTAAATTTTCTCACTTTTACTTTGATACTGTCGTTAATTTCGGATTTCGGTTATTCCGGTCAGTTTCAATCCATCTTGATGTGACTGGAATAAGCGGTGACCACTGTATTAATATTCTTTTCAATCTGCTTAAATGCAGTTATTATTAACTTCTAGAAGTAAATTGCATTTTAACGGTTTGCTAAAGCTTTTTTCTGAAATTTCCCTTTCCTGCTAAAGGAATTGTTTCTCTAGTGTCCTAAACAAAAGAACATAATTGCATTTTGTCCACTGGCAACTGAAAAGGAGTTTTTTTGCTACTGAATTAAAGATAAGCAACATGGATATTTCTTTTGTTAAATAACTTGATTTTCATACTATAGGCAACTCCCTTTAATCTGCACAAGTTGGACCAATAGTATTGTGGATTATAGGTCACTGAATCGTTTACATTTTAATGTCATTTTATTGAAATAAAAAGCTATTAGCATAAATTATTAAGAAAATATTTTGTTGATATCAAAAGCTTTTAACCTACTTATTAAATATTTTTTTTATTTAAATAAATTAATAATTGAAATTCTCAAATAACTACTTTATGCAAACTTCAGATTTTCTTATGAAATTAATAGTTACTGCTTACAGCAATTTAGGTTCTAAATCTGAAAAGAAACTGAAGCAGCCAGAAAAAAACAAAGTCTAAATTTTAAAAAATACAGTTTTTTGGGGGGCTTACAACGATTGTTTATATTCAATTCAATAAATTGCACCACGAACTGTACTTTATTGCTGCACTGTTCACAATCATACTGCCGATCTGTCACAGGCAGTAATGATTTTAATATCAGTCCATTTAATCATGCCATATGCACAAATGTTTCAAATATTGCAACTGATTATGATATGATAATTAACTGTGAACAATTAAGTTCAGTTAATTTTTTATTTTTATTTAGTGATTGCTTATGTTCAGCAATGCCGCCATCTTATGTAATCATTATTTACCCAGTGTTGGCTGACACTAAGTCCTTGTCAGCATGCCATATATCATATGCTCCAAGTTATTGTAATGTTATAGAACTGCTGATAGAAGAAAGAAAGATGGTATCCTGGGGCCACCTATTAGATTCTCCCCACAAACATTTCCTGTAGATAAATACGTACACTAATATAGTTGTAATGTGCATCATTTGCACATTTTGGTTAGTTTTTTTTTAAATATGGTAAAGCTCAATTATTTGGCAACTAAACAACCTCAAAATTTTAACTTCCTTACTTTTGGGAAGGAGTTGGAAAGCTGGTTCCCAGAAATAACTTAGGCAGATGAACTTAAGGTGCAATGATCAGCTAGAATGTTAAACACATGAGTCTTTATCTGGAGATGTTTGTTTCTAGTTAGAACTAGAAATAAAAATGAATTTAATGCCACTGTTGAAATGGAAAGTATAGGTTGAAATATAAGCAATATTTTATCTATCATGTCAGAGGGTTACTTTTAACCCTTAGCATTCCAATGATTCAATTGCTGAAGATTTGAAGAAGGAAACAAAAAATGACTCTTACTTTCCCTTCGTTTTTTTAATTACTTTTTTCTTTCTTTAAATATTTATTTAAAATTTTATTCAAATGTATTCGTTTCCTTCAATTGTTTTCTTCAATTGTAATTCTTTCTTCAACAATTTTATGTAGGTATAATGTGTTTATAGATAAAATTGTTGGTTGAATTTTGAGTGATGCAACATTACATTTATAATTATGGAATCTTTCCAGTTATCTGACAATCTCTCTGCACCAAACTAAATCAAGTTTACATGAATTGACAGTTTTACAAACAGTTACCAAAAAGTTAATTCCTTCTTATTTGCAAAATGAAAATAGTCTTTTATGTATGGGTTTTGTTTATATTTACTTATGTTGGTATAAAATAAAGAAAAATAACATTTTCTTGCACAAAGGAATTGTACCAAAACTGATGGTATTAAGGAGTGCAAGTTAAAGAAAATCTACAGTCCATAATGTAATTAGAATAAATTGATCAGTAATGAAAAAAAAAGAAGTTATGAATTTAAAATAATCCATAAAACTATCAAAATCGCTCTTCAGTGATATTGTATCATTTTCTTTCCAGCACTTTGGCGGGAACCTTATGTTTCCCCTTAACTCATGCAAAAAAAAATTTATTTTTTGAAATTATTCTATCATTTTGCTAACGTTTTAAACTCATATAGAGAAAACTTTGCAGTATAGTTTAATTTCCCATGAAAGTTGCAAGTACTAGTCATCTGCTCTATAATAACATATCTGTAAATTCCATTGTTTACATCAGAAAAAGTATCACAGATTATAGGCATCTGTGGATTAATGGGAGTTGCCTGTATTTTCAAATATTTGGTAACCTTTCTTTTACTCATGGCGACTAATTTGGCAATCAGAAAAAGACTAATTTTGTTTTGTATTTCCTTTTCTCTTGGTAAACTTTATCTACAATCAGACTAATTCCTAGAAACCTCCTTAAGGCTATTTCCATGTCATGGCTATCCTTGGGGACCAAGCAGTGATTGGTCTTCAGGTTACATTTTTGTATTCAATAAAAATATTATGTATGTGAGACCTATAGAAAATATAATTTTAACAAGATTTTTAAAAAAGGATACTTGTCATTATATTACTTAATTAAAAAAATTGTTTTTATATATAAAAAATGGTTTTTCTTATCAGTTGAATATTTATTTTAAATAATTTAATATGTACACTAAAAGCTTATCTATCCAGAAAGCAAGGGAAATGCTGAATGACAAGTATGTAAAACTTCAGGAAAGTTGAGCTTGCAAAAGAAAGTGATATTTGCTGGAAAAGGTATGAGGGAAAAGGGGATCTGACTCAAAATGTTTTGAAATGTGAATAGATGTTTATATAATAGTTTAATTATCTACGATGTACGATCCAAAAGTTCGGGACAAGGTGCATAAAATTCTTTATCCTGAATAATTAACATCACCGAAGCACATCCACTTTCAAAGTAATCACCTTGGGTGACAATACACTTCTGCTAGTGTCCATAGTCACGTTCTGAAGTGTCCGTCTTCTGCTAATGCCGTAGCTTCTGGAAGCACTGCTGGAAGCAATTTTTTGCACCCTCTTATAAGGCTGCCTGCGATGCTGCTTTCAACCCTACTGATGACACAAAACGGCATCCCGGTACATTTTTTATTTCCTTGTATGGAGTACAAGGAAGTAATATGATCCCGAAAAATTTTGGGGACCAAATTTCGACAAAGAAACTGATTTTGACTACCTCTAAATTTACTTTAAAGAATTTTTGCGATGCATCTCATCATAGGCTAGCATGTATGTCCATATAAATGCGTGTACAACCCATTTTGACTGGCCGAGAGTCTATTTTGACCAGTTTTTCCATGCCGTCTGTATGTATGTGTAGCTTGCATATCTCAGAAACTATTCGTTGTAGGACGTTGAAACTTTTTATGTAGGATTGTTGTAATATTTAGTTGTGAACCTCCCCTTTTGGTCCGAATTGACTGGATAGTTTATCTACAGGACAACCAAAAGATTCTAAATACAAATTCATTAAACTCTCATATCTCAAAAACTATTAATGTCAAATTTTGAAACTTCATATTTAGGATTCTTGTAACATCTAGTTGTGCACCTCTTCTTTCAGTCTCATTTGACTGGATAGTTTATCTACAGGGCCACCCAAAAGATTTTAAATACATTACGTTCTATGGGCAGAAATTCATTAAAGCGTATTTTAGAGGTATTAGGCTCTTTCAAACAACTCAGAAGTGATATATGCTGTTAAGGGCTAGAAAATGAATTTCTCCATCAAAAAAGTGTCTTTATTATTTATAGTTCTGCTACAGGAACACTCAAAAGATTTCCAACACACTACGGTCAATGGCAATTTTAAGGATATTCACCCATTTCAAGCACAATACCATTCTACCATATAGTTAGGTAACAGTCCGACCACGGTCACGTGCCTCCCTCAAGAATTATGCCAAAAGTCGCCAAGTTTGGTGACTTTTGGTGTATGTGTATATGCAGTTAACTCTCAAATCTCAAAAACTATTAGTTGTAGAATGTTGAAATTTCATATATGATTGTTGTAACATGTAGTTTAGCATATTGATTTTTGGTTCCAATCTACTGGAGAGTTTATTTACAGGACCACCCAAAAGAATTTCAATATATTAATGTCTATGGACATCTTCAACATATTGTATTTGTAGTCAGTCATTGTTTCATCCATGCCCAAAATATCGCCACTTGTCCTTGGTGAGTTTTGGCAAAATATTGCCAAAATTGGCAATAATAGTTTGGTCCATGGTCAAAATTTCGCCATTTGTCGTCGGCCTTGGCAAGGTTTTGCCAAAATATCACCAAATTTAGCACGTTAAAAGGCAAATATTCGTGCTATAAGTGTTTTTCAAAGTTTAAGAATATAAAATTGCTTGAAAAATGTAACTGCACAAACCAAAACAATTTAGTTTTTTTGCTTTTCAGTGAGCTTGCCACATTTCCCCCCTCCTATCCTTTCTCTTCCATGTCTAATTGTCTTTCTCCAGATGGGATTCTTCTAACGGAAGGGAGTGGGATGCGAGAAGCCGCTCCCTTTGCTTAATCTTTGCCGGCATAGCTACTAAAGGATAATGTTTGTGCTGTTATATGTTGCATTGTTAATTAGGGATTTCGTTCAGCAGTTTGAGTTATCAAGAGACAATTATAATTAAAAATCTTGGATCTTGTTAACAGTTATAACTATCCTCACTTGGTAAATCAAAAAAAGAAAAGAATTAGCAAATAAGCTACAGGTTTTCATTTAACTGAATCAGCTGTTTTAAAGTGCAGTACTGAAATAGACGAGCTTTTTCTCCATATGAAGAGTAATGATTAAAATTCTTTTGTGAATTTATGTGTAATAAACCTTTATGATTTTGAGAATTCTTAGAAGTTAAGGCTTTCAAAAGAAGTCTAAATTTGTCAGCATAAAAAATAAATTACTGCAGGAAAGAAAGTTTTTACTTTGATTTAAAATTTGAATGTGCAATAAGGAAATAGTATCCTATGATAATTTAGAAGCTGATCAGAAAAACATCATTATCAAAAACTAGCTTGGATTTTAATTAAATAAATCTAAAGTTTTGATAACTTCAGATTTATTTGGATTTCATTTTACACTTTACTATACTTTACACTTTTTCTCACTTTACATTCTTATTTTCATAATTTCTAATTTTTTCATTTTATCGTAATCTACAAATGAAATTTTTGTTTCTTCATTTAAGTTGTGTCTTAAAAGATTTTTGTTCCTGATATGGGATATCATTAACTAACAACTAATGGGCTACATTGCACCTTCAAAATATAATGAATATGTTATACCATGGGTTCCATGACCATTCACTCTTCTTGTTTAGTGCACTGACTGAACCTTCACCACTATATTATGTGGATGTAAAGCATTCTTCCTTAGACACGCAATGAAATGGACTTTACTTTATTTTGATGACTATTGTTAATCAAGGCACTGTTTTTGCGCAATACTTTATGATCAAGTTATTTGTAATTTTTGTTAAAAACTATGGTTTTTAATTTTTTTAAATAAATTTTAAAGTAAAAATTTATGTTTTGGTGAGAAAATATTGATGATTATTTATTTTTGTTAGAATCACCAATTTGAGACAAAACCACCTGATCCTGAAGAAAAATACTTAAAACTACTTGGATTTCATGTTGATGAGCCAAGAATATATCCTAAGAACAAATGGCTTAACATTTCGCTTCCAGTTTTTATGACAGCTGTTACTCCCAGTGAAAGTCATTTCATATTTGGATTTTTAAAATCTTTCCAACATTTTTTTCCTAATTCTTATTTGATCATATATGATTTAGGATTGAGCCCATCAGACTATGCATTGGTAAGTAAATTTTGTACAATTTTCTTGCATGTTTGTATGTTTACACAAGTGTGTATATATATATATATATATATATATATATACATACAGTCAACTCCCACTAATCCGCGACTCTATAATCCGTGAACGCCTGTAATCCGCGATATATTTCAAATGTAAACAAACCAGTTTGTTTACATTTTGAGCGGCATTTGACTGGTAATATTACTGTTATAGAAGTTATTTGATTGGCTGAATGTTATAAAGACATTTATTAATGCTTTTCCACAGGTATTTGAAGTAAATAATTTCATATATTTGAGCATATTATCATGTAATTAAAAGTACAGAAACTTATATCCTAAGTTGCATGTGTTCAGTGGATGGATGTGAATAATGAACTCCGAAGCAATGCACCAACCAATCGCATCGTTTCACTCTTTCAAGAGACGATCGTAAAGATTGACCATTGCAATTAAAATTGGGTGAAAATGTGTTTAACTTTAAACGCAAACTGCAATTTGGCAGGCTACACAGCAGTTGCGCAATTTTCCGATCCCCCCCCCCCACCTCACCCTTTTGATCTTCTGTCTAGCGATTTATTATGCTACAAAACTTTCTCCACATTACTGCAGTTCTGTAGGAAGAAAAAAAGAAAAGCATAAACAGACCACATGGCCTTTCTCTTTGTTTACATTTAACTGCCGGAGGAGCACCAGCAGAAATAATGAATCATCAGCGCTTGAAATGTAATGCATGTGTGTGTGTGTGAAGAAGATAACATTCTTTTCCTCTTTAAAGCTTATATAATAGCATAGGATATTTTTACATTACGAGAAAGGGAAAATTACCTGGCAAGGTCTAAAATTAATGTAATTACTGAGATATCAAATATACAAATGATGCACCGTATGCGCCCCCCCCCCCTGCTGTTCGCGAGCGACCAGTGAAATTCCTCCCTTTCTGGTTGAGCTTGTTTATTTTATAATAGATAGATTTAGTTAAAAACGGTCTTTCAGAGAAATTAAAAACAACAACAACTGCCCTTAAAAAAAAATAAATATTGTTTGTTGAAAAATTTCCGGATTTGGGGTCCCCCTACTGTACTATTACTTTTGAAGAAGGGTTAGCTCTGGGAGACAAGTCTTTAAACATTTTGCAAAAGCAATTATTTGTCAGTGACCAAGAGTTACTGACAATTAGAAGGCTTCAGAACAAAATTTCTGAAGAAAAATTAAAATCTCTTAAACAAATTACAATCACTGCAATGTTTCAAAAAATGAAAAATAAATAAAAACTTGGAGGGAATTTATTCTTTTAATTTTGTATTAGTAATTGTATTTAATATTAAAAATAGTGTTTTAGTTCAGCAGCATAAATATTTTCTTTCATCAGTCCTTTAGTAAATTCTTTGTAAATTTCATTGTATTATTTATTGCATTTATATTCACATTTAATTGTGTTTTTATTCAACAGCATATGCATTTTCTTTCATCAGTTCCTATTTGTTTACAGTAAATTGACTATAATTTAAAGGGAAATTCTAAATATAAAAATGTAAACAAAAAAAATGACCTATAATCCGCAAAATCCTGTAATCCGCACAACCCTTGCTCCCAGTGAGTGCGGATTAGAGGGAGTTGACTGTATATATATATATATATATATATATATATATATATATATATATATATATAAATAGGAGTCAGAGCTAACTTAGCCAATATGAGGCAGGGACAGACATTGTTCATGCAGGCTCCTTTCATACAGATATAAGCATATGCCATTCACATATACGTAAAGCATAGTTTTTTTTTTTTGTCTATTGATCATATTTGCCTACATACAAGTCTTGCACATGCGATTCACACATTTCTACTGCAGAAAATAGTTTATATTAATTTTGAGTGCTCAGGTTAGCTGCACAATCTGCTTTTGCCTTAACCAGGCTCTGATGGATCTACTTTTTCTAAAATTCCTACCTTTGTATGTATGTGTATCATACTGAAATGTTCTAGTGATTCTGCAGTTGCAGTTCCTTTAAATTTTGTGATTGCAGCTACTGATAATTTAAATATTTATTGGTATATTTCTTTAGTTTTTTCTAAGTGTATACTCTTATCCCATTTATATACTACACAAATTTTTAAAAATGTGTATTAAAATATTTTCCAAATTATGCTTTTTATGTGCTTCATATTTTCAACTCACAAATTTACATTTTTTGAGACTATAATGTTTATATTAAAAAAAGTTTTTTATTTTGATATTTCCATTTTATTTATATCCTTTCTTATAGCATATAAAATATGCATACTATCTAACAGGGGCGTAGCTATGATATTTGTCACCCAGAGAAAAGCTTGCATTTGGCACAACCCCCCCTCCCTTATTTTCAAATGAGCAATCACAATGATAAAGTTAAAAAAAAAGTGATCTTCATAATGAATTGATAAACACAGTAATCATATTTTTAAAAATCATACAAAAGTCCCCATTTTCAGCATTTTCTTCAGGCTTTACGACAGCTTCACATAACTGACTGCTTGGTTTTGCCTTGCTGTTTACCTCACTGTCTATAACCAGGGTTCTAAAAAAACCCAGTTTTTTTGTAAAAAGCCCAACCCGGGTGGGTTTTATTAAAAAACCCGGGGTTTAGGGTGAAAAAAACCTGGGTTTACTGGGCAAAATTAAAATCTTTCGTACTTGAGCTTGAAAATTTGTGCATATAGAAATGCAAACTTCAAACAATAGACAAATATAAAATTAGGGTTTTACTCACTAGGGGAAATTGGCACTGCCCTCCAATAAAATAATATAATAAATATAAATAAATGAATGAATAAATTTGCTTCTAAAAACTTTCACCATATATTCTTTTGAATAAATAATTATTAGCTTAAGAAATTATAAGTAATAGAAACTTAAGTGACATAACATTAAAATATATAAAGCTATATATATATGTATATATATATATACATAAACATCCAATGCACAAAATTGTGCAAATAGAAATGTAGTAAAGCAAATCATACGGATATCCTTTTGAAAATGTTTATCTTTTTTTAAAATAAAAAGAAATTATATTATCCTACATTATCCTTACATTATCCATAATTATATTATGTTTAGCCCTACCCTCCTAAAAATGGTTTTATGTATAATAATTTTAATTTTCAATCGAAAATATATTGTATTTGTAGGCATGCTTATGTATGATTAAAAATAACTATAAAAGGCAGTTTTTTCCCCTCTGAGCAAAAGTATTTTACATTAGAATATTATATATATATTACAGGGGCGTAGCCAGAAATTTTTCATGGGGGGGGGGTTACGACTACTACAACTCATATATATGTATACGTGTGTGTGATATTGTAGTGAAGAATATACATTTTGTTTGGCAAAAAATTCCTCATGGGGGGTGGTTATGACCCCCTAGACTACGCCCCTGTATATATATATATATTATTAACAAGTATTGTAGTTTTGAGGCCCCTAGATATTTTGTTGCTATAGGTCCGGGCCTATTTGGTAATAAGGCAGTGACATGCATTCTGCCCAAGCAAAAAGGCAGAATATGGGTTTCGGAGTGTCGTCTCTGATTGGCTAATTCTCTGATGAAGTCATGTTTCTATAGCAACACCTCTTCAGCAGACATTGCAGATGGGTTGATCTCACGGCAGAGAAATGAAGAGTCAGACAGAAAATATACTTGTTTATCCACTTGACATTTATCTTTGTGTTAAGAAATTATGAATAAATAAGGTAGATGGTATTTTCTTTCAATTTGTGATAGAAAGCAAAATTTAAAAACAATAATAGCCTTATTTTCAGTTGCCCAAGCACTGCTTAGGTTGCTTGGGCGGAATGCACGTCACTGTAATAAGGGTATAACTGTTTAGAGTCATATACTGAGTCCAGAATAATCTACCCTTTCCTTAAAAGAAATTATACTAAATTCATATTATGTTCGGAAGAAAATAAATTTAGTATGATTCTTACCTTTCCTATTAAAAAAATGCTTTAGTAGAATTGTCAATGTTCCTACACAAAGCAACAGATATGTAATACGGGGCAATACAATAGCAAATACAGTTTTTTTCTCCTGGGAAGGAAGTGGGGGAGGGGGGGGGGACACTGATCTAAGCAAAATATTACAATAAGGTAAAACGCTACACAGATTTTTTTGGGGTCGGATCTAATTTAAGATTTTTATTCTAGATATCAAAATACCGTATTCTTGACATATATGTAAAAGTATTTTTAGAGCATTTAACAGTTATTTATAAATTTATTGTAAAAAAATAATGAAATTCCAGTGATTTAAATATGAAAGAAAATGTTAGCAATAACTCTACATAGAATTTCTCAAATTATTTTCTTTTCTTTGTTTTTAAAGCAGTGTGAAAAAATGAATGGCAAAAACCTACCTGCACATTTCTTTTTAATACCTAAATAGTTATGAATAACACAGAGTTAAGTTAATGCGTTGTTATCCCTTTTATTCCATAATGTATGTACTTCTTTATTTTGTGGTACTGATTTATTAATCCGGTGATATAATAAAATTTCAACAGTTAGTGCAACCAGACCTGCTTTTACTACACAGCCAAGAAATTATCACATATTTATGGTTGTTTTTTTATCTAAATGTTCAAATGAGAAAATATTGGATATTTGCATAAACATCTTTTCCTTTCAATAAAAATATCTGATGCATGTGTACAGCTGTATATCCTTTACAATTAAATACTATCTTTAAACAACTATCATTTTATAGAATACTGTTTGTTTGGTCATAGAAAATTTTATGAGATAAATTTCAACTATCGAAAATTACTAAAAGTAACTTTTAAACAGTATTATGACTGTTAGAAGACAAAGACTTTTTTTTTTTCATAAAAAGCAACAAAAAGGAAATAGGATTTCTTGTTTCATTAGTGATAAAAATAATGTTGAATTGAAATAAAATTTTGTAAGAAATTAAATGTTTCTACAATAAATTAAATTATTATTCAGATATTTCTTTTAAAATGATGCAAATCGTTTTATCTTTAAGAAACCTATGGGTTTTTTTAAGGTTAAAAAAAAAAAAAAATGCCCAGGTGGAGAAAATAGGGAGCTACCTGGGCAGCAAATCTGACAACCCTGTCTATAACGGCTTTATTTTGGTCTCCTGTGTTACCTAGTGAGCTTTCTACGTATTAATCTTTGACCTGAGGTTCTTCTTAAAGAATGGAATTGTCCAAGGTCTAATAGAAGGACTAATAAAAGGCCGAGGCACAGACAATGCTAAGAATTCTATTGTATGACAATTGCTGCAGCATAATCCCTGCTTCCCGGAACACAACGGAAGATTACTTCTTTCAAAAAGAAGAGAAGTGATTTTCCATATTTTCTGTTTTGCAATCTGGTAAGTGCGGCTGCAGCAATTTTGGGAATCAAGTACTTTAAGCATAACATGTAAAATAAGCAGTGAATTTTGCAGCAGGGCATGTGATACCATGTAAACAAAATTGGTCAAAGCCAAAAGTAAACTTACAAATCAAACCTGTTAATGTGATTTTTGTAAAGTTTACTGTTGGTGCCCCCTTCTCGTGTAGTGCATGGGGCATTTGCCCTGCCTGCCCCCTCTAGCTACACCACTGCTATCCAAATAATCAATTTCTATAAATTTTCCTATTTGTTTACAGTAAATTGACTATAATTTAAAGGGAAATTCTAAATATAAAAATGTAAACAAAAAAAATGACCTATAATCCGCAAAATCCTGTAATCCGCACAACCCTTGCTCCCAGTGAGTGCGGATTAGAGGGAGTTGACTGTATATATATATATATATATATATATAAATAGGAGTCAGAGCTGACTTAGCCAATATGAGGCAGGGACAGACATTGTTCATGCAGGCTCCTTTCATACAGATATAAGCATATGCCATTCACATATACGTAAAGCATAGTTTTTTTTTTTGTCTATTGATCATATTTGCCTACATACAAGTCTTGCACATGCGATTCACACATTTCTACTGCAGAAAATAGTTTATATTAATTTTGAGTGCTCAGGTTAGCTGCACAATCTGCTTTTGCCTTAACCAGGCTCTGATGGATCTACTTTTTCTAAAATTCCTACCTTTGTATGTATGTGTATCATACTGAAATGTTCTAGTGATTCTGCAGTTGCAGTTCCTTTAAATTTTGTGATTGCAGCTACTGATAATTTAAATATTTATTGGTATATTTCTTTAGTTTTTTCTAAGTGTATACTCTTATCCCATTTATATACTACACAAATTTTTAAAAATGTGTATTAAAATATTTTCCAAATTATGCTTTTTATGTGCTTCATATTTTCAACTCACAAATTTACATTTTTTGAGACTATAATGTTTATATTAAAAAAAGTTTTTTATTTTGATATTTCAATTTTATTTATATCCTTTCTTATAGCATATAAAATATGCATACTATCTAACAGGGGCGTAGCTATGATATTTGTCACCCAGAGAAAAGCTTGCATTTGGCACAACCTCCCCTCCCTTATTTTCAAATGAGCAATCACAATGATAAAGTTAAAAAAAAAGTGATCTTCATAATGAATTGATAAACACAGTAATCATATTTTTAAAAATCATACAAAAGTCCCCATTTTCAGCATTTTCTTCAGGCTTTACGACAGCTTCACATAACTGACTGCTTGGTTTTGCCTTGCTGTTTACCTCACTGTCTATAACCAGGGTTCTAAAAAAACCCAGTTTTTTTGTAAAAAGCCCAACCCGGGTGGGTTTTATTAAAAAACCCGGGGTTTAGGGTGAAAAAAACCTGGGTTTACTGGGCAAAATTAAAATCTTTCGTACTTGAGCTTGAAAATTTGTGCATATAGAAATGCAAACTTCAAACAATAGACAAATATAAAATTAGGGTTTTACTCACTAGGGGAAATTGGCACTGCCCTCCAATAAAATAATATAATAAATATAAATAAATGAATGAATAAATTTGCTTCTAAAAACTTTCACCATATATTCTTTTGAATAAATAATTATTAGCTTAAGAAATTATAAGTAATAGAAACTTAAGTGACATAACATTAAAATATATAAAGCTATATATATATGTATATATATATATATACATACATAAACATCCAATGCACAAAATTGTGCAAATAGAAATGTAGTAAAGCAAATCATACGGATATCCTTTTGAAAAGGTTTATCTTTTTTTAAAATAAAAAGAAATTATATTATCCTACATTATCCTTACATTATCCATAATTATATTATGTTTAGCCCTACCCTCCTAAAAATGGTTTTATGTATAATAATTTTAATTTTCAATCGAAAATATATTGTATTTGTAGGCATGCTTATGTATGATTAAAAATAACTATAAAAGGCAGTTTTTTCCCCTCTGAGCAAAAGTATTTTACATTAGAATATTATATATATATTACAGGGGCGTAGCCAGAAATTTTTCATGCGGGGGGGGGTTACGACTACTACAACTCATATATATGTATACGTGTGTGTGATATTGTAGTGAAGAATATACATTTTGTTTGGCAAAAAATTCCTCATGGGGGGTGGTTATGACCCCCTAGACTACGCCCCTGTATATATATATATATTATTAACAAGTATTGTAGTTTTGAGGCCCCTAGATATTTTGTTGCTATAGGTCCGGGCCTATTTGGTAATAAGGCAGTGACATGCATTCTGCCCAAGCAAAAAGGCAGAATATGGGTTTCGGAGTGTCGTCTCTGATTGGCTAATTCTCTGATGAAGTCATGTTTCTATAGCAACACCTCTTCAGCAGACATTGCAGATGGGTTGATCTCACGGCAGAGAAATGAAGAGTCAGACAGAAAATATACTTGTTTATCCACTTGACATTTATCTTTGTGTTAAGAAATTATGAATAAATAAGGTAGATGGTATTTTCTTTCAATTTGTGATAGAAAGCAAAATTTAAAAACAATAATAGCCTTATTTTCAGTTGCCCAAGCACTGCTTAGGTTGCTTGGGCGGAATGCACGTCACTGTAATAAGGGTATAACTGTTTAGAGTCATATACTGAGTCCAGAATAATCTACCCTTTCCTTAAAAGAAATTATACTAAATTCATATTATGTTCGGAAGAAAATAAATTTAGTATGATTCTTACCTTTCCTATTAAAAAAATGCTTTAGTAGAATTGTCAATGTTCCTACACAAAGCAACAGATATGTAATACGGGGCAATACAATAGCAAATACAGTTTTTTTCTCCTGGGAAGGAAGTGGGGGAGGGGGGGGGGACACTGATCTAAGCAAAATATTACAATAAGGTAAAACGCTACACAGATTTTTTTGGGGTCGGATCTAATTTAAGATTTTTATTCTAGATATCAAAATACCGTATTCTTGACATATATGTAAAAGTATTTTTAGAGCATTTAACAGTTATTTATAAATTTATTGTAAAAAAATAATGAAATTCCAGTGATTTAAATATGAAAGAAAATGTTAGCAATAACTCTACATAGAATTTCTCAAATTATTTTCTTTTCTTTGTTTTTAAAGCAGTGTGAAAAAATGAATGGCAAAAACCTACCTGCACATTTCTTTTTAATACCTAAATAGTTATGAATAACACAGAGTTAAGTTAATGCGTTGTTATCCCTTTTATTCCATAATGTATGTACTTCTTTATTTTGTGGTACTGATTTATTAATCCGGTGATATAATAAAATTTCAACAGTTAGTGCAACCAGACCTGCTTTTACTACACAGCCAAGAAATTATCACATATTTATGGTTGTTTTTTTATCTAAATGTTCAAATGAGAAAATATTGGATATTTGCATAAACATCTTTTCCTTTCAATAAAAATAACTGATGCATGTGTACAGCTGTATATCCTTTACAATTAAATACTATCTTTAAACAACTATCATTTTATAGAATACTGTTTGTTTGGTCATAGAAAATTTTATGAGATAAATTTCAACTATCGAAAATTACTAAAAGTAACTTTTAAACAGTATTATGACTGTTAGAAGACAAAGACTTTTTTTTCATAAAAAGCAACAAAAAGGAAATAGGATTTCTTGTTTCATTAGTGATAAAAATAATGTTGAATTGAAATAAAATTTTGTAAGAAATTAAATGTTTCTACAATAAATTAAATTATTATTCAGATATTTCTTTTAAAATGATGCAAATCGTTTTATCTTTAAGAAACCTATGGGTTTTTTTAAGGTTAAAAAAAAAAAAAATGCCCAGGTGGAGAAAATAGGGAGCTACCTGGGCAGCAAATCTGACAACCCTGTCTATAACGGCTTTATTTTGGTCTCCTGTGTTACCTAGTGAGCTTTCTACGTATTAATCTTTGACCTGAGGTTCTTCTTAAAGAATGGAATTGTCCAAGGTCTAATAGAAGGACTAATAAAAGGCCGAGGCACAGACAATGCTAAGAATTCTATTGTATGACAATTGCTGCAGCATAATCCCTGCTTCCCGGAACACAACGGAAGATTACTTCTTTCAAAAAGAAGAGAAGTGATTTTCCATATTTTCTGTTTTGCAATCTGGTAAGTGCGGCTGCAGCAATTTTGGGAATCAAGTACTTTAAGCATAACATGTAAAATAAGCAGTGAATTTTGCAGCAGGGCATGTGATACCATGTAAACAAAATTGGTCAAAGCCAAAAGTAAACTTACAAATCAAACCTGTTAATGTGATTTTTGTAAAGTTTACTGTTGGTGCCCCCTTCTCGTGTAGTGCATGGGGCATTTGCCCTGCCTGCCCCCTCTAGCTACACCACTGCTATCCAAATAATCAATTTCTATAATGTCATAAATGTTGAAATATACTTTTGAACAAGATACGAGGTTGCAGGTGCTTCTGGTCATCAGATTTTGATTTAATGAAATAGAAACAGGTGAGACTTCAGAGGAAGGCCGATATAATGGGTAGGCCAAATGATGCATAAGCTTGGAGAAAACAAGTGACAATTTTTAAGAAAGAAAATTTGCAGGCCAAGAGAAAAGCATTCGGAAAAGTTTATCTCTAACATCGACAATCAAAAAGATAGTAATAGAATGTATAGATTTTTGACAAAGATTGAAAATAACTGCATTAAAAAACAACCCATTCATATGGGCAATAATTTTTTTAACATCGAAACTAGGACAGAAACTAGATATTGCAAACTTCTTTCTGCAGTTTTATGCAGGAGAACAAGGTAAGGGAACTCTCGCAAGAGAAGTGTCGAGAGTAGTTAAGTATTAGACGGAGTGTAAATGATTGCAGAACAAATTGGAGGCACCTCGTCTCTTACATCAGCTCTTCAAATTCCCATTTTCTGAAGAAGAGTTGAATGCAGCTATGGACTCTTGGGAATTAAAAGTAGTTTGGCAAGCACTGTATTCTTTCTGAATTCCTAGTTCATCTTTGTCAGGCCAGAAAGACATTGTTGAAATTTTTCAATATCCTCTGGGAGAGAGGCGTAGTCCTCTCACAGTGGTGTAAGTCAACTATTGTCCCAACTCAGAAGAGGTATAAAGACCCTAAATTTTTACATAACTACCATCCAATTTCCCTTACCAGCATAATGGTTAAAACCATGGATAAGATTATATCCAAAAGACTAAATTCATGATGGGGGGTAGTACCTGGAAAGCTAGGACTCCTTGAAGAACAAGCTGGCTTCAGAATGTTTAGATCAACCAACCAAGTCACCCTTCAGAGCCAGCATATTAAAGATGCTCTGGATAATAAACATATTCTTACTGCAGTTTTTATCAACCTTAAATAGGCATATGACACAGTTTGATGAGAAAATCTCCTCCTAAAACTTTCAATGTTGGGAATCTCGTTCAGTATTTTGAAATAGTACAAAAGCTTTCTCGGGCAGCGATTGTGTAGAGTGCGATACGGAAATTGCTTTTCCAAATGTAAATTGCTCCCAACTGGCTTGCCTCAGAAAGCTGTTTCTAGTTGTACACTGTTTAACATGTATATTAATGATTTTATTGTTAAGATCAATCTCCGGAATCAAATATCTACTCTATGCAGACAATCTGGTCATCTGTGTTGGGAAAATTGACTGTAAACCTTATCTTAAAAATTCCATGACATGTGGTTGTTGTCTCTTTATTATAATAGGATGCTGGATAGTTTAATTTTAATTATCTGCCTTAATCTAAATGCACGTCTGGCTTTTTTCCTTAATTAAACTTTGTATGTAACGTTGTTATAAGTTCTTTTAATATTAAAGTTCCAAACAAGTACATATTTGCTATTCTAAACAATTATATATATGGTTATGGGCCTCTGCCGTTGAGTATATGTATGTTTTATTTTAACTGTTTACAAGATTTTACCAAGCATTAAGAGGGCGGGCCCCAAATTAAAGTCTTTTAATTATAAGAATTTGAAATTGTCTGGAAAAAAAAATGGAAAGTATGTCAATGCAGATTGATAAATTGAGCTCTGATAAATTATGAAGTGTGGAAGGAGGACGTAAGGTTTTGTTACTAGAAAGAAATTGTTGGGATATTGTCACTGGTGAAGAAATTAGACCGAAAGAAACGGAAGTCAAAGAGCTGAGGGATTATAAAATAAGATGTGGTAGAGTATATGGAACTATATATTTAAATATATCTAGTGAATATAAGCCCCTCCTCACTGGAACATATGATCCCAAAGAGGTTTGGGAAAAGTTTAAAAAACATTTTAAACCCGAATCGAGCTCGTTCTATCACTCTGACAGATGAATTCTTTTCATGTAAGATAAACGACAGTGAGGAAGTAGGACTATTTGGTGCTCGTTTAAAATCTATTGCAAGGCAGTTGCATGAAGCCAGTACACCACTAGCAGATTGGTATCAGTCATTCCAATTAATTAGATATTTACCTCCCGAATACGCTGGAATCGTGCAAGCCATCTATAGATGGCATGATGATGAATTTAAATTTGATATTTAGCTGAGATGTTAGCCAAACAAGCCAGGTTAAAACAAAGTTTGGGTGACCGTGCCGCCATTGCTATGGCCAGTCAAGCTAAACATGAAAAATGTACCCCACGTAGAGGAAACTTTAAACGGGAGACAAGACGTTGCTTTAGATTTGGAAAAACTGGGCATTTGGTAGTCAATTGCAAAGTCCCTCTTTCCCAAAAGCAAAAGGGATCCTATCGCCCTAAAAATTTTATTATTGAAGCTTACTCCAACCAAGTAACAGAAAATGATCATTCATGGGTTTTTAACATTGGTGCTAGTAATCATTTTTGTAATGATAAAGAACTATTAAAATATTTTACACCCATTAAGGGTAAATCTATGTATGTTGCCATAAATGGTATTGAATGTCCTGTAGAGGGGGAAGCGAAACATGGTCGTGAGTTTCCAGAATGGAAAAATGAAATTTATTCTGAGAAATGTTTTATACTTTCCTAAACTAAGGCATAATTTACTATCCGGTTCCAGTCTCTATTCAGAAGGTCTTACCTTTAGAGGTGGTGAGGGAAAAGTTCATGTATTTTTGAAAAATAATCAAAAATTGTTCATGGCCTATAAGAACCAAGGACTGAATCCCAGGTATGATAAATTCAAGCGAAATTTTAAAAATACCCATAAAAAGAAACCTGAAGCTAATATCTCCTCTCCTCCCAAATCAGAAGATTTAGAACTTTGGCACCAAAGATTCTGTCATACTAACTATAAATCCATAATTCAAACCAGTAAAGCGAACTGTGGTTTTGGCCTTCCTACTTTAAAAGCAAAACTAGAAATTTCATGCCATCATTGCAAAGTAGCTAAAACGAGACGTAAAAGTTTTAAAAGCATCCCTTCGATCTGATCAACTAAACCTCTACAACTTTTACATATGGATGTCTGCAGTCCACTTCCACACCAATCCATAATTGCCCATCATTTCTTTTTAACGATAACTGACGACTATTCCATTAGGACTACCGTATACCCTATGAGAAAGAAAACTGAGGTATTTGAATGTTTTAAGAAATTTCAAAGGAGGGCAGAAAGATTTTTAAACAGTAAAATTATTAACATCAGAACCGATAATGGGATGGAATTTTGTCAAAACGAATTAAAAAAATTTTTAGACTAAGAAGGGATTCATGCTGAAAGAATAAACAACCATACTCCCAAGTAGAACGTAATCAGCGACAGGTATAATTACACTGCATTAGATGCTGTAAAAGCTATGTTAAATTCACGCGGCTTAAGTAATAGCTTCTGGTCAGAAGCACTGCTTTGCTTCACCTACGTATGGAATTGAACTTACCACTCTAATCAAATAAAAATGCCTATTGAACTTTTTAGTGATCATAAACCTTCCATCAAACACTTAAAAATGTTTGGTTCAAAAGTTTACGTGGGGATACCTCGTCAATTAAGAAATAAACTTAGCATGAGAGCGAAGCAAGGGACTATGGTTGGTTATGCAATGCAAAGTCGTGGATATAGAGTTTGGATCTCTGGTGACAGAAAGGTAAAAAAATTTCTATGTTAAATTTGAAAAGGAAGTATGAAAACTTGAGAGCAATGGAGTCATACTGGACCCTGTAAATTCACCCAGCGAGGATTCTGTAGATAGTGAATGTGAAGATGATAAACAGCAGGAAAAGTTTTATTTTTGATAAAAAGGAAGAAATCTTTTTTGATAAGCCGTGTACACCCAAAGAAAGGGAAAGTGATGAAGGGGAGAGGGAATCCTATAGAAATGTAAAAACCAAACTTAAAACAGTAAACTGGGTTAGAAAAGCAGTCTCAAGAGAAGACAAATCCTGAACTGATATTTATTATGGAATTGAGGGTGGTAACGTCAGATTAAGATCCTATAATGATGTAAAAACTTACTGCAATAAACACAGAATTAAATATGGACCAGAAATGTTTTGTTTTGAAGGTAAAAAGGCATACTCGGGCATTATTCAAGATGAAGCTAATGTTTCAGATTCCTGACTAGAACAAATTCAAATACCAAATAATTTCTTTCAGGAATTAAATCTCCCAAAGCTGAGAAGTAGATACAAGCTATGAATGACGAGTTGGATATAATGAATAAAAGGAAAGTATGGGAATTGGTTCCAAAACCTGAAAATACGAAAATCACTGGAAAATGTTGGGTGTATACACTAAAGAGACTCTGCTGGAAAAATCGTACGGTTTAAGTCAAGACTCGTCGCCCAGAGTTTTGGGCAAAGAAGAGGGGAAACTTGCGATCAAGTCTTTAGTCCTGTTGTTAATTTTACTGTAATTCGTTTCTTTTTCTCATTACTAGTAGGTCATTATAAATGGAACCACTCTCATGCTGACGTAACTTCAGCCTACTTGTATGCTCCGATTGAAGAAGAAATTTATATGCTCCAACCTCAAGGTTTCAAAGAGGAAGGTAAGAAAAATCTTGTTTGTAAATTAAACAAAGCACTATATGGTTTGAAGCAAAGTGGAAGAGAATGGTTTAATGAGTTTCACAGAATTTTAACTGAATTATATTTTTTCAAGCTTGAGTGGACTAACTGCGTTTATGTTTATAACAATCCAGTAGTTTTACTCTTACACGTAGACGACATCATTCTTATAATCAAGACAGAAAATGAAATAAACCACATATTTAATTTATTGGAAGAAAAAATCAATCTTAAGAAATTGGGGAAAACAAGAAAACTGTTAGGCATTCAGTTTGAAGAAAATGAAAATGGCTTATTTATACATCAAGAGGAATATATAAACAAAATTTACGATCACTTTAAAAGTTTTAATATACCCATTTCATCCCTTCTGATGCTCCTGGTATCGTGATGTCAAAAATGGACTGTCCAAGTAACGCTGCAGAAGTTTAAGAAATGGGAAAAATTTCCATATCGCAACATCTTAGGATGTTTGTCATTCCTTGTAAGCAGTTCTCGTCCAGATATTTCATATGTCAATAAATGTTTTATCACAATTTCAATCTAATCCCGGATATAATCATTTTAACCAACTAATGAAATTACTTGGCTATGTTAAATCTACTTCAAAGCTCAAAATTATCTAATATAAATCAAATTTCCATAAATTGCTATTCAGACGCAGATTTTGCATCAAACAGAGAGAGTATCTGTGGGAGGCTATATTTTAATGTTAGATCAAGCCCCCATATCCTGGCGTACATTTAAACAGAAGTGTGTCGCCCTATCCTCGATGGAATCAGAATTCATTGCCCTAACAGAAGCCTCTAAAGAATTGTTGTGGATACAAAGAATTTATAATGAGCTAATAAATTTAAAACTACTTCCAAAAGACCTGGACCAAGTTACTCTTTTGCGACAATACTGCAGCCATAGATTTTAGCAACTCGCCCATTGAAAATAATCATAAGAAGCACATCTGCGTAAAATCATCACTTTTTAAGAAGCTTGGTAATCGAGAAATTATTCACCTTAAAATATATAAATATGAAGAACAACCCAGATATTTTCACAAAACCTCTTCCAAGAACTGGACTTACAACATTTAATGAAAGGCTTTTTTGTTCAGTATCTAAGTCCTACTCCTGCTAAAGGGAATCTAGGCAATTTTTTTTTAAAAGTCACTTTCGACTTTCTTTTTTAGAAAAAATTCAAAGTCCTACTCCTGCTAATGGGAATCTAGGCAAAATTTTTGAAAAGTTGCTTTCATCTTTCTTTTTTTTTTTTTTTTTTTTGAAGAACAAAATTTTTCTTTGCAAATTCAAAGACTTTCTTTTTATGAAATAAGAGGGAAAGGAAATTTTCTTGAAATCCTTCTGTAAAGAGAGAGAGAGAAAAAAGGGTAAAAAAATTAACGGTAACTTGTCACCATCTTTTTTTCATTGTTTGATTCTTTACTTTTACAGAAGTGAGGAGTAAAGTTCTCCACGGAGTATACTGTTCTGGGGTCAAGACCCTTTTTCGCTCATTCAAGCAGCCTCTGTTACGTCTCGTGAGGTGAAAATGTAATTTCCCCGAGAATGTGGTGAAGGGGGATTGTTCTTAGATATTATATTCTCGTCTTTTGTCACAGGAGATGTTATTGTTTTAATTTTGTGAGTCCCAGTATGTTGAATGGAAGCTCCTTTATGCCCATCTTGCTCTGTGAATGTAAATGACCCAAACAAATTTTTTCTTATTTTTATCTTTATTTTTTTTTTGAAGTGCACCCTAAAGAAAAAATCTAATCTTGTTTTTCATTGAAAATTGAATGAAAAGAAAAATGTGTGTTTAATTGCAGTGTGTGAATTTTTGAAAAGTGTATTTTTTGACTGGCCAGTCGAACTTTGTATTGTAATTTTATTTATCGTATACTAACCCTCTGTATTTCATCATCTGTGATTATTGCTATTTGAATAACTTGTCTTTTGTTCTTTTCAGAGAGAAAAGTACTTATTCGCTTGTTGAAATTTTTTTTTATAAAAAACTTGTTTGAAGCAATTTCTTTTGCCATGTCATGGAAGGTGGGCCATTGTTAGGAAAATTGACTGTAAACCTTACCCTAAAGGTTCCATGGCATGTGGTTGTTGTCTCTTTATTATAAAAGGATGCTGGATAATTTAATTTTAATTATCTGCCTTAATCTAAAGGCACTTCCTGCGTTTTTTATTTTCCTTAATTAAACTTTGTATTTAATGCTGTTATAAGTTCTTTTAATATTAAAGCTTCAAACAAGGTATGTATTTGATAGCAAAACGTTTTGCATCATACACGTGTACTATGTGTTTTCATGTTTGGCTGCTAGAGGCGCATTATTCCCGGCGATTTGCCGCGGAGCTATTTTTCTTTTTTCTTTTCACGCCACAGGTTCGCAGAAGTCTGTGACACCATTGCCCAATCAGATAAGAGTATTTAAATCCACCGCTTGCCATGATTTTATCAGAGAGTGAGAGAGAGCCAGCTGCTACCTCTACTGCTCCAGAAGCAGTTGCTGATGTTGTTGAAGTGCACCCTGCCCGTCACCATCAATAATGGTACTTGGTTTTCTGCTTTTGAAGAGTAAATGCGACTTTGCCAACATCATATGAAAAGAAGCTAAATCATCCGTGGATATAGATCGGCAATATATAATGCTGTTATCTTATGCTTTAAATTTGTCTGTTCACCTTCATCTGTAAAAATCATCATACATCATCGCTTGACAATAAAAGAAGTACAAAAGTAAAAAGTTTTTCTCATCTTTTATATCTGGCAAGCCCTCATTTCATTCCTCAACAAGAATTCATTAGATTTCACTGCTCTAGAAATTCTGCTAAGAACTTTTTAGTATTCCAAACAATTATATAATTTGGACCGAAACGCTCAAAAGGAGAGCAAAGGAAATTAGTGAAAAAGTTTTGGGTGATGTCCTGATAACGCTGGAGAAATGGCGCGACAGAAACAATATGAGAGTAAACAGGGAGAAAACAATGTTCCAGAGTTTATCTTTACCACATCAGCCCTTCCTACCCGAATTGCTTTATGGAGGCTCTACCATCATTGGAACTGATGAATTGTTCTACTTGGGGGTTGTTCTTGATCAAAAGCTAACTTGGAAAGCTCATGCTGAAAAGATTGTTCACCGGGTTATGGCTTGTTCTTCCTATCCCTACGTCTTGCAGGCATCAAGTGGGGATGCTCTATATCGATGTTGAAGCTGACTTGCAAATCTTTTTATTTTGCTAATTATTACATGTTGCTGTGAACTTTTGGTGACCGCATCATGCCAAAATATCGATGTCTTGAAGTGACTACAAAACCAAGTGCTCCATTTAATTACTGGTGTGTTAAAGACAACACCTGTTGATGCTATTTTGGCCCGTGCAGAAATGACTCCCATGATTTCTTTTATAGAGGAAAAGCATTCCTTTTGTGAGAGAAGATTATAAAAATCCCAGGCTGTGTTTCTTTGTGTAACAATATATCGATTTGTAGAGCAATATATCGATATCGGGGAATGAAGACTTAAGTCTCAACAGAGATTTGCACAGGTGTTTGAATGGAAAGCTCAGTTAGAAGTTCATTACGAATCCAAGCAATTTATCCTTCCAAGTAATCCAACATAAAAAAGAGGGTTTCATGATTTATCTTGAACTCGTCCAGGCAGCCCCAAAAGATTTTACTCATGATTCTGTGTTGCGGCACCTGGCTTATGAAACAATTAATACTTTGTAACCCGAGCCAGATTCTTTAAGAGTATTTACTGACAGCTCCTGTATGGATAGTTGCATAAATTCCTGAGCAGGTGTGTTCTCTAGTATTTTCTCCTTTTATGCCCCAGTGGGGCGATTTTGATCCACTTTTGATGTAGAACTTTAGGCCTTTCATGTGACCCTCTCTCAACTGATGTGCCATTTGGAGTGTTTCTCAAATTTTTTTATCCTTTTGGACTCCAGGGCTGCCATTCAAGCAATTGCATCTGATAAAGCTCAGAGTTCAAAGACAGTGAACGAATGCCGGTCTCTTCTATTTAGACTATCTGCTTACAGTAAGCAGACTTGTCTGCAGTGGATACCATGGCACTGCGAAATGAAGGTAAAGAAAAAGCCAATCTTCTGGTTGAAAGAGGGGCTTGGATTCTCCAGACATCAAATGCTGAGATCCCATATACTTCTGTTAAGTCAATAATTAAGAGAACGTTCTGAGACAATCATAACAGTGAACTCTCAGTGAGAAATTCTGACAAAATCTGGTGGAATAAAATTCACAATATTCCTGACTGGCCAAGGAATAGAGCTGTAGTCAAATTCCAGTTGACTATTGGACATGACTGCCTTGAGAGACATCTCCATCATTTTGACATTCTGGATCATCTGTTTTGCATGCTCTGTAATCTCTGGGAAGAGATGGATCTACATCACCTTCTCCACTGCATTGTGGGAGCGATATTGAGAGGTAAGAAACCATATGGGACAATAGACTTTTATTGCCTTCTATCTGGACTTTTCCCATCTTGTTCTGTTCATTTGGGTTAGCTGGTCTGTGTACATTTTTCTTGGTGTGCCCACCACTGGAAATTAAAAAAATACTCGTTAACAAGAAATGCAAATCAAAAAATACTTTTTGCATAAAAACTAATTTTCTATGATCTTTCATTAATGCTCAAGTTTCTGTTAATCTGCTCAAGTTTCAAGTTAATTTTCTATGATCTTTCATTAATGCTCAAGTTTCTGTTAATCTGCTCAAGTTTCAAGTTAATTTTCTATGATCTTTCATTAATGCTCAAGTTTCTGTTAATCTGCTCAAGTTTCAAGTTAATTTTCTATGATCTTTCATTAATGCTCAAGTTGCTATCAAGTTTCCATATTCCTATTAATATTTCTCAAAAGGAACTAATAGAATTGCAATTTCTAATGCTTAAAGTAAGTATTAAATTTTAAAAGTGCAGTCAAACTCTCGATATCTCAAATTTGGCAGGACTGAAAAATTTTCAAAGTATCGAAATTCAAAATATCGAAAAACACATGAAATATTTTATTCAGGGATATATTTTAATCATGTGATAAAAATATTCCAGCAAATCAAATGATGACGCAAAATATTTTTACTTTTCTCCTGACTAATGCTGCTCATTAAGAATAATAGTAGAGTAAGAATTGGCATAAAATATGTGTAGAAAAAACAACAATAATTGATTAATTTTATTTTAGTGGCTACATATTTTTTCAAACTTACCTGTTTCTTTTGGTTTCATGTTACCCTTATGTATGAAATCATTAATTTTATACAAAGCATTATAGACATCTTCCAGTACATTAACATGGCTTTCAATTGAACCTTTAATAATTGATATTGCATTATGAACATCAGTACTCATTGGCACATTATTATTGATAGAAATAGTCATTGAATGATTAATAACTGACATTGCATTATGAATGTTATGAACAAACTGACATGATATATAAAATCGTTGGCACATTATTATAGGTAGAAATAAATACGAGTAATTTCTTCATCAATATCTTCTTGAGCTGTTATTTCTGTCATAATGTTTTCACTGCAGACATGTTATTAATTCTGCTTCTACATTTATGTAGTCAGAAAATGATTATCTTATTACAGTTCCTTTACATCACTGAATTCGTTTTTCAATTGTTTGCTGGCTCCTTGTGCAAATTCATCACAGGATATAAATAATCCATCTTTTATAAAACAATTTGCTATAGTTTCTAGGGAAACATTGTTTTGCCAAGTACTAAAAATCATTTGAATAGCATCCAAAACTTAAATGGAAGTTACCAGCTCCTTATTCTTTTCAGCATCACTGATAAGCTTCTTGATCAATCACTTTCTATAAAGCACCTTTATATTACGAATTGTATCTTGATCAGAAGGCTGAAGTTTAGATGTTGTGTTTGTTGGAAATAATTCAAGCGTGATTGATTTTAAGTTTTTAAAATTTGGATGCTGTGGGCAATTTTTTATGAATAGTGAAAATTTAAAATAAGTTTTTGTTCATACTCTTCAAACAAATTTGCTAGTCATCCAAGATTTCTTATTGCTCTTATAATTTACTGCTAATAATTTAACATTTTAAAAACAATGGGGAATGTTTTCATTTTACCAATAATGAGATGCAATTTTTCTGATCCATCAGCGTTTGATCCAACAATAACAAATAAACAATCCTTGCTTAACTTTCCTCCTGAGTATGACTCTTCTTTGAACATCAAAGTTTTTTTGAGGAATGCATTTGTAAAATAATCCAGTTTCAACAGTATTTAAAATGTCAGATGCTTTATAACTGGACTGAAGTTCATGAACTTTCGTTTTCCCTTCTTTAGAAATGCAGAGTTGCCAATTTTCTTGATTTAGGCAAGAAACTCCTGATTTTTCATTGATCTCCCGCCAATCTGATTTAGGATAAATTTCTCCTGATTTTTGATAATTTGTTCATTTTCTCCTGATTTTTATAATTTGTCATGAAAAATAAGATTTTTCAAATTTGAAATCTTTTTTTAAAGTTCCCTCATGGCAAGGAACCTTCTCTGCATTTTTTATTTTCCTGCAATCAAACTAGTTCCAGAAACCCATGCAAATGTGACAAGAAAATTCAGGCTTCACCGACAAACTTATAATGGGGAAAGAAGTACAGCTTCATGTTCTAAAGCATTCAAATTTCTTTCTCTTTTCATCATCTTTAAAAATGATTATTTTTCATTTGGCATTTTTTGTTTAATCCTCCAGTGCCTTAAGAGTAAAAATTGACCCCATTTTTTAACTTTCTAACTTAATACTTTTTATGTTACCAAATTTTTTAGAAGCTGCTGATTTGTAAAAAATTCTAGACCTAATAGAAGACATGACCCAAAATTAATTTTTTTGTGCTCCAAAAATATCTATTTCTGGCAACAAATTGCATCAAAAATGCTTGTTTTCCAAAATGTAGTTTAAGCTGATACATCCCTGATCTTGTAAAATTTAGTTGTTTTTTTTTTAAATCGAAAACAAGTCTCCTGATTTTTGCCCTTGTCAGGTTAGCAACTCTGCAAATGTATTCCGAGGCATCTCTGGCTTCTTCTCCATTCAAGGAATGAAAAACTATTTTGTGGTGAGCTTTGAAACTAACCATCCTCTGCTAGGTACAAACTCAGGATATCTGAGAAGTTTAGCAAAATTGAGAGCTTTTTCATTAACAACAGTTCCACTTATTGGAATTCAAATATTTATTTTCTGTAAAGTTTGAAACCTCTTTAAAGTTTCATCAACATCTGGGTACATAGATTTTTCATTTTTATATTGCATATCAGAAGAACATCACTTTGTTCAACAATGTTTCAGGATTTTTTTTTTTTTTTTTGTTCTATATTATCAATTACATGTTTGCTGGTATTACATACTTCATAGCAGTCTTTTTTTGTAGCATTAATTTTTTTTCAATGCCTTCAATAATGCAAATATTTCCTCAATTGATAAAATTTCCGATTTTCTTATGCTCATTTTTAACAGATAAAACTCAAATCTTAGTAACTCACAGAATCGCTGCTAACTAATTTTTCCTAAATTTTCGATACGCAAGAAAGCAGGAAATGTGTCACGTGACCAACAGGTTTTCACAGCATCATCTAAATTATATCAAATTATATCCAACCTTTTGAGAACTGGGAAATGACAAGGAAATAAACATCCAAAAAGAGAAATCACATAAGCAATTCCCATGTGTGAAAAATATAGGTCACTTTAACTGAAAGAAATTGTCTCGTATACTTGAAAGTCTTTATCAGTTAGAAATCAAATAGCAGTTTTCCATGTAATAATAAAAATCGATATAAGTGGAGTGATATATTTTTTTTTTCAAGATAGTGAGAAAAAATTCTATTGAATTACATTACATCAATGTGGGACTAAGAAAACATTGAGATAGGCAGAAAATTGAGATATTGAGAGTTGACTTTATTTCTCTTCATATATGGACACATCCAGAGACCTAATAACTCTGCTGTATTGTACACAAGTGTATTATAAAGTTCTAAGGTATAACTTACCAAAAAATACTGCCATCTGATGTCTACTAA
Organism: Cheiracanthium punctorium; assembly: GCA_038373885.1. NCBI lineage: Eukaryota > Metazoa > Arthropoda > Arachnida > Araneae > Cheiracanthiidae > Cheiracanthium > Cheiracanthium punctorium. The sequence goes on from JAWZYV010011955.1 coordinate 253,458, forward strand.
TCTTCTGTTAGTTTTGTCAGTTAATCAGCTAGTCCTGTTCTTTGCATGGGAATGGGGCCTAATTTCTCAATCACTATTTCTTAATGTAAATATGAATGTTTGAATATATTTGTCTGCACATGTGTGAAATTTTTCATACAGTCTGAAACTGGTTTCAACACAAACAGCAAAACATTTACCCTTTACAGTTATTATGGAAACACGCGAGTGCAGTTGAAAGACCAAGAAGAGAAATTATTGGGAAAATTTTTTCTTAATTGAAAATTTTAAATATCATAAAAAATGAACAGCAGGGTAAATCTTGATTCTGTTAGACAATCAGGTTTTTAAAACAATGATAAATAAATCAACATTAGGATTGCAACATAGATCATGGGGGGAAAAAAATTATTATCTGGCAACATTAAAAAAAAAAAGTCATGAAAAATTTCAAATGTAGGTACTATGCTGAAACAGAGCTCATTTGAAACAGCATTCTCTGGACTTTCTGATGTTAAAAAAATAAAAATAAAAAATAGTCATGTAGGATGAAAGTTGAGCTTGTTAGAACATAAAATTTGTAAAATTTGTTTATAAAAGTACAAAATAAATAGAAAAAATATTGATCATAGTTCTATTTTCAATATTACTTTCCTTTATTTCTCTTAAGTCAGTGTGCTGACTTAGGCCCAACTATGATGAATAATCTAGGCATCTATAACTAATAGACAGACACCTAAGCTCTTTATGTAGATATTCACTATTAATAAATATATTTAATTTGGTTTAAAATATTGTTATACTGTCTTTTTTTATCTTTACTGTAAGTGTAAAACTAAATTTGTATTTGCATTAGTTTTGTAATTTTTTAAACAAAAAACAATAACTTTTACAAAGATAAGTATTAGAAAAAATTACTCAATAATGGAAAACTTCCAGAAAAGTTGATCCATGACAAAAAAAAAAAAAACTAGTTAGACCATCATCTTTGCTGATATTCTCTTTGATTTTTGCAACTCCAAAAACTAATGCCGAAGCTTTAACATATGTAATTTGTGAACAAGCATTGCTTGACCAAGAATTTTGGATTGATATTTATTAAAATCAAGAATAGGAAAGGGACTTTTTCTTAAAATTTGAAACAAATGTCAAACAAATCAAAAGTTTTGAGGCAAAGTTGTACCCCACCCTTCCCAACACTATGCATATGATAACCAATCTTTATTTTAAAATTTTAAAACTGTCTTTTTAATTTTAGTGTGGTCATATTAATAGCACCCAAGTAGATGATTTTACTGTTCGTTCTTGTGAAAAGCTGTTTTTGTTTTGAAGCACTACATTCCAAATAAACCAAAAGTTGCGAGTTGTTTAATTATATTTTCAAAGTGAAAAGTCGGTTAAACTCAATATATTTGGAAAAACATTAGTATATATTAGAATTTCCCCCCAACAGAAAAATACGATTCCTTTTAAATTTCTGTTAAACTGTAATATGATGCAGAAAGCCTGTATGTAATTAGTTTTTTCTTTGTTATTAGTACCTCAAATATTATTTAAGCGATAGCTGTTTATTTATGAGGTTTTATCATCAAGGCAGTTACGGGTTATCTGATATTTTATACTGTTTAAGAAAATACTGCTGTCTTTACTAAAGTCTTTGAAGAGTCTTTATTTCTGATTTGTATAAATGTGTACAAACCCTGTATTAAGTATTTTATTTTATTTAGGTGAATGGAATTTGTAACTCTAGTTGTACATTGAGGACTTTTGATTTTAATGCTTATCCTTCGCATGTTAGGAATTTACAGCTGTATGCCTATCGCCCTATTATCATCCAGGTAAGTAAACTATATTTTTCTGCTTATTAAATATTCTTTTATGTATGTTTTTTAGTGTTAATAGACCTAGCTTTCTCAAAAGTATATAGCGGTTTTTACCTTTTTGCCTTCTTTATTTAAGTGAAAGGTCTAAGCATCATTTGAAACTAAATAAAAGAAATGCTTCTCAACAGTTATTTCTCTGCTAAATCTCTTGAGATGCCTTACTTCAGTTTATAAAAATATGTATATTCTATTTTTATAATGTACAGGAGTTCTTAAAAATTGCCTTCTTTTGCATGTGGAAGAAACCATTTCTGTTTGTAAATTCAACAGTAGATCCATAGAATATAACCATATGGCTACATTTGATGATTTGTTGACACTTAAGAAATTTCAATGTTAATTTAAAAAAAAGTGTCTGACAACCTATATACACATGCAATATAGAGTATGTTCAATAAATAACCGACCCATATTAAACAGGAATAATTCAAATGTTATTGAATATAGGAATATTCACAATATCCTTGTATTATTTGGAAATTTTATGTATCACAAGTTATGTTGCTTGTAATGACTGCAAGCATGATATCATCCCATTCTCAAGTTATGAGAATCACCTACAGAATTTTGCATGTTGTTTTTTTCCCCACATTTTTATATTTTAAAACATTATGTGAATTATACATTTAAAAAATACTTAATCATGCCAATCTTGATACCTGCCAACTCCAATCTTTTTACATCCTTTTTGTATGTTTTCCCTATATTTCTTTATTTCCATCTCTAATACACACAGTTACACAGTACACAAATGCCTATTATGAATTTTTTTGTAAATATCACAGTTTTGAAATTTCTAAATAAAGGATCTGCTTTTATTTTAACTTAAAAAATGCAGTTTTTAATATCCTGTTTATAAATTAAAATATCAGGGTGTCCACCAGCGACTAAAAAAGTGACTTTTGCGACTTTTTTGAATAAAAAACGTCATTTTCATACTATTTTCAAGTTTTTGGCTACTTTTACCTTACTCCAGGCAATTAATTTGAAAGTCAGATTGAGGTTTTGTCAACTCAAGTTATGATTGGTGGTTATTCAAATATTCTAATCCCTTTTTAAAAATCATAGAATCTTTAAAGTCACTCTCTCTCTTCCCCAAATCTAATACTTTAGCATTTAGTCTTTCTTTCTTTTTCATTTTTTTCTAGTTCTAATGGAAAATCTGGTATATATTATTAGCAATTATTATTAAATCAGAATTTTATAAATTGTAACTTGCATATTTTGATATTTTTCACCCTGAACTAGTCGGCTATGTTAGATCTTCCTTAGAATTGAATGGAAACTAAATATTGAATTTTTTAAATTCATGCTCATTATTTTACATTCAATAATGTTAATATATTTTGAAATGGATTTTTAAAAATAATGTATGTGTTTTAAACTGAATTTTTCAATGTACTATATGCTCTATTAAATGATATGAAGTTTTTTTTTTTTTTTTTTTCATTTTATTTATTCCTTCATAATGAAGTGAAGCTTATTTTCTTAACTACATAATCATGCAAAAATGCTACTATTTTGGCAACTAAAATTAATAAAATGGCTACTTCTTTATGTCGGTGAGGCAACTAATAATACTATTTTTGCCTCCTGACATTGGTGGACAGACACCCTGAAATATGACATTTTTGTTAATTATTTTAAACAGAAAAGTATTTTTTCTCATTATATAGTTATTGATTTGTGTATTACCACACCCTCACAAATTAAGAGAAATTATTGCATCTGTATTTCATTTTATTCTCAAGTTTCAGGTTTCTTAGTTATTTTACCACTTAATTAAAAAAAAATCTTAAAAGTTGTAGTTTTTAAAAATTTTTTGGCTGTTTTCAAATGAGATATAGTAGCATCTAGTCCATGTTCTTGGATGGTTTCTCACTTGTATGTATCAAGGTACTGTAAAAACCAGGAAAATTTTAAAATTTTATCCTGAAAAACATTTAGACATTTGTAAAAGATTTATTTAATTTCCAATTAAGTAAGGAAAATTTTCCTTCTTTTATTCTAATCATTTGAATGCCTATTTTTCAAACTAAGTAACATATAGATAAACCCCCAATACATATGTATAATTTTACCCTAGTTCTAATAATAACAATAGTAAAACCCCTAAAATCCCTTTTTCTTTTAAGACTGCCTTTTTATTTTGTATTTATGTCAAAAGTAATAGTCTGAAATTTAGGCATTTAGATTTTGGATTTGTCATGACCTTGAATTATCTGAAAATTACAGTTAAGATCATCAGTTAAGATCATCTTTTTAAATAATGATGGTCGATTTTTCTTTATTGAATGTTTTATAACTGAAATTTATGAATAAAAATTTATTTGAGTGCTTAGGTGTTATTATTCAGAATAAAAGTTAATGTTTGTGTTTGAAATTTAATGGGAAGAACTATTTGGCATCCCAAGAAAATTCATCAATGGTTTAATTAAAGCTCACACATTTTCTCCTTTTTGCATTCTCATCCCTGGTAACATCAGGAAAACATTGTTTGGGTTTCTTTAATGTATTTCCACCTTACCACTTGAATTGTTCAGTGGTTCATGCTTGGAAGATCATTTGGATTCATAAGTTCACATTATTCTCTGTGACTGAAAGCATGAAAACTGTGTTTGCAAGAGACCTTACTCTTCTTACCAAGTCTAATATGAAGAAATATTGATGAAAAGAAATTGATTCTGAATTTGCTGAAAAGAAAAAAAATCAAAGAAATGTCTTTCTATTAAATGTACAGATAAATGAATTTGACATGTTTTTGTGTGTTAGAGTAATAATTTTCAAGTATTTGATACCACTTCATATTTAAATTTTAAAGCAAAGTTAAAATCTTAATCTGTGTATACCTATGAATCTTATAAATTAAAATATGAGAATAAACAAAGCTTGTTGCTGGCGATATAGGTTTCTAATTTTAAAACAGGATTTTTCATAATCGCAAACATAACGTCAATATACAGGGACACAAAATATCCAATCTTTTACATTCTATTGGTGGTAGTAGTAGTAATATAGAATGAAATTAATATTTAATTATTAAAGTACATAACTGTATATTCCCCATTGAAAATAGTAAATGTAGCATTGATATACAGGGACACACAAAATATTTCCTATCTTTTCCAAGTAGGACAAACCAAAATTAATATTTATTATTGTAGTGTATAACTACATACTAAATGTTAAACCTTGCATTAATATACAGAAACATAAAATATTGTTTTTGGTTTTTTAGTGGTAATAGTAGTACCAAACAAAATGAATATTTATTATTCAAATGTATAACTACATACTCCCCATTGACAGTGATAAACACAGCATTAATATGCAGGGACACATAAAATATTTCTGATCTTTTCTGGTCTATTTGTGGTAGTAATAGAACAGAACAAAATTAATATTATTGTAGTGTATAATTACATACTAGATGTTAAGGGTGTTGTTCAACGAAACAGAATCTCTCTCATGGTCTTTATGCACAAATTAAAATAAACTGATTGTGTCAGAGACTCGAAAAAATTCGGGATGACTTTTCATAAGCTGCACTACATACCATAATAAATGAGAAAACACTGCTTTCTATGAATCTTTCTGAAAAAAAAATTCGGCATCATGAAAAAAATTTTTGAAGAGTTAACATCCTGCCAAATTTTGATTTTTAAGAATTTTTTCTGAAAGTTCTGTTGTTTATGCAGGTTTATCATTTATTATGGTGTATAGTACAGCTTGTAAAGAGATACTCTTTAATTTTAAGAAAATTTTAAAGAACTTGATGTTATTAGTTTTTCTTGTATTTATGTCTCAAAATTACATGATTTAAAAAAAATCTATATACTGTTAAATGTAGCATTAAATATACAGAGACACACAAAACATTAAATTTTTTTCAAGTCCATTGTCTGTAGTAGTACCAAATAAAATTAACATTTATTATTGAAGTGTAAAACTAGATACTATCCATTAAAGGTGATAAATATAGCATTGATATACAGGGACACACAAAGTATTTCTGATCTTTTACCATGTACACGTGGTTGTTGTTGAAGAGAAACAGAATTAATATTTGTTATTTAATTGTATAACTATATTTTCAGTTTGCTGCTGCTGGGATTAGGTTTTAAGATATGGGGGTCAAACGATGTGGCACTACTGCACTTCTTAAGGGAAGTTGCTGAAACATTTTAGAACTTAGTGTGCCAAAGTGACTGAGACTGTCCAGAATGTCCCCCTTCTTTGATTATTTAGTACGGAAAAATTAAAGAATTTGAAGTAGTGGTTTATGTGAATATGGATCATTCTTATATGTTCAAACAAATAATTAATGCTAACATAATCATGGTTGTCAAAATAAGTCTTTTCCTGTGTGAAAAATGGGTACTTTAGCTTATTTATTTCTATAAAAAGCAATGCTCGTTTTTTTCCCCCCTGCCTTAGACTAATACTACTAGGCCAATTTAAATGTGGTTTTTGCTGAATGATTCTTGTCACCCTGATAAGGTTTAAAGCTATTGAAATTCTAAATCTGACTACTAAAAAGAAAGGTAGGGACCAAAAAATATTTTTTTTTTCATACTGACACATTCACTTTTCTTTCACTGCAAAAAGCAGTAATGCTGTTTTTCCTTACAACCATGTTGGTGGGAAATGAAGGAATTTTGAATCTTTGGGAGGAATTTTTTTTTTTTTTTTTTTTTTTTTTTTTTTTTTTTACTTATTTTCAAAAATTAAATGGGGTAAAATGCTCTAAAATAAAATTAAAAAATTTTGATCCCACTGCAGCAATTGAGTTACGGTCGAATAACTTTAAAGGAAGAAGACCAAATTTTAATGATTAAAATTGGGATGATACTTTTTCTGGAGTATCCCAGAATTCTGAGTTTTTCTATTCCCCCCCTCCCCCAATATATATAACCTTAACAATACATGTTTTTTGAGGTATTTCCAAGTTTTTATTAAAGTAAAATTATTTGCTGTTAAGTAAAATTATTTGCTGTTAAGTAGCTAACTACATAATGTATCTCTGCAAATAAATAATTGCATAATGTCTTTGTACTACATAATGTAAATAAGCAACTGACTGCATAATATATTTCTATTTAAAGGGGGATGGGGCTGGAGTTGACCCCTACCCTTGACTGCATGCCTAAAACAACGGACCATTAAAGTTTATGAGTCTATGGGCCAGTGGTTACTAACCAAAAAAGGGAACAAAATAATGGAATTAATTTCAATCATATGAAGAAGATAAATATTCTTTCTCTGTGAAGAATGGGTATGCCGCCTTGTATCTATATAAAATTTGTTTTGGCATGCTTAGTTTCTCCTAAAAATATATAAAGAGCTTTAAAGGTACTTATTTTTTAAAATGAAATTTAACTTATACTACTGTATGTAATTACAAGTTACTTATGCAGTTAGGAAATATTATGTATCAAGAGCCTATGGAATCTGCAGTAGATGTCATAGAAAGACTTGTGGGTGTTCTATTACCAAAGAAACTGCTGGTGCATTTGTTTTCATTTATGATGATTTATAGATCCAGAAAATTAATAATATTTAAACTATTAGTATATTTCATGTATTTCGGATCTGGTGAATGTTTTGGGAATTTTATTAGTGTCATCATTATTAGACAAAGTCAAATATTGGGGCAAGAGCCCTTCTGCAGGGCCAAGGCCTGCGCTGCCCAACTGCATCTTCACGACCATGGCCTCTGCAGTGTGGATGCATATGCCACTGCCAGGTGGTCAGCCTGATGCGAAACCCGCAGTGTTTGACCCCAAGCAAGCTTGGTCCTCATTTTATCCATCCCCTCAAGGGATGAAAGGCTGAGTCGACCTTGCTCAGTATGCGATTTGACATTATTAGTAGATAGAGGTATTATATCAGGTCAATCCAGGAATTTTTTTTAGGGTTCCATTTTTGTGAATTTCAATATCTATTGTTGTGAATTTGAACATTTCAGGGTGTCTACCAGTCAGGAAAATCAGGAGAGTCTTAAAAAAGACTAGGAAATGCAAAATGGATCAGGAAAATTTCTCAAAAGAAAATTTTTTTCTGCATGAGCGGTGTTTCTTGTGACAGGAGGGTCAAACAGCTATGACCAGGGATAAAATATAGAACATTTTATTCTCTTTCAGACTCTCTATATCCTTCCAGATTTGAAGTGTAATAGACCAAAGGATTGAAATTTTGCATCTGCATTTAATCTGCTCCTCTAGGTAGTATACCACATAAGTTCTCCAGTAGCGTAGGCAGTATTGGTCAATATTGGTTAAATCTGAACTCACTAGTATCCTACTTGAAACTCATAGTAATTTTTTTCTATCTAACTTTAGTGCATCGGCAATTACATTGTAGATAAAAGTTTATTTGAAGTAAGTTGTAGCAAAATATTTAAATATAAAAAGGGATAGTGCTATTACAGAATTTCCTAATACAAAATGTATGATAGGAAATTTTTTTCTGGAAGCTCCCAAAAGTCAGGAAATTGACTTTATGAAATTTAGTTGACATCTTTTTTTTTTTTTTTGTAAATTTTCATACTAGTTTTTGTAAAAGTCACTTTATTTGTTAAAGTAATTTACAAAATATAGGATAAAATGCCAGTAAAGGGTTGTTTTATTTGATTTTATTTTTATGAAGAGGATGTTTTAATTATTTTTGTAAAGGGGCCATTTTAGTTGATTGTAATTTTGTGATATTACAAATTTTGACTGCATCGATCCCTGTATATCATCAGTATAACTGTGGATTATAAGGGAGGTATTTTATTGTTTTTCATAATAATATAAGTATGGATCAACTAAATAATTACAACTAAATTATATCATAATTTAGTTGTCATTATTTGTAATTAGTTGTCAGTGTTCTTTAAAGTACTTCCACCAGTAAATCTCTATCACAAGCTTTTCATCCCATGTATAGTAGAAATGTGTTTGTGATTGGGCTCAATAGAAATTTCTCATTTATACAAAAGATTTGGGGGAAAAAAATCACCATTTTGGGTAAACATATTTATATAGAAGATGATGGATCAGGGCTGCCTAGTAGCTTTATCAAACTCTGGATATTTCAGAGCAATTATTTATTATTTAGTTTTGAGACCTGTTTATATTAATAAATGTATATTATTTCTGTTTTCATGAAAGCAAAAGAAATGATGGATGTTTTGACTGCATGTCTTTCTCAATATCATTCTTGGCAGTAAAACTTATGATAGTCTAGCAATAAAGTACCTGCCATTTATTTGTTAACTTGTATTTTAAGCTCAGGCTTTAAAAATAAATCCAAACACATTGCTAATGTATAAGTAATTTACCCAAAGCAAGCAACAGGATTGACTACAGCTAACCACCAAAGACAAAAGATCATACCAGTGTATCTTATTCAGTACTTTGTGTCTGTTACTTTAATTTTCCCTTGCATGTAATTTGTATTTTTTAATCAGTTATGTTACTTTAGGTTATTTCTTACTTAAATGTATAATTTCATGAGAATATTTAGTTTTATTTTATCATATGAATTAACTGCAAAATCTGTATTTTACAGGAAGTTTTAAATCAAGCTGGTGCCGTATTTATGTTGGATGTGCAGTATGTGTTCAACAGTGGTGATATTCGAAATATTTTAAATCGAGCTGAAAAACAAGGACTGAGTTCATGGACTATAAATCAACCGACTTCTGCTTTGACACATCCACGCATGTTTGATTACTTTAACACACGCCAAGAAAAGTTCTTTTTTCATCGTATGATTCAACCAAATCATATTGTTCTTTATAACATCAATTCTATACATTTTGGTCTAATGTTTCCTTGGGTAAAATGTGCCCTTATTCCAAATTGTATTGCACCAATAGGTGCACAAAATTCTGGTTGTAGGTTTGATAAAAAACCATTGTATCGTTATTCTGGTTGCCACAGATATGATACATCAGCATTAAATGTTGTTCTTGGCCTTATGTTTGACTTTTCATCTAGTCATTATTCTAATAGTGAAGAAGAAAAGTTTTTTCATCATGTTGATATTGATAAAGAATTAACTTTAGACTCAGAAAAGAACTCAACCATTTTTCCAGAATCCATGTGAGATTTTATAAGTAGTATTACTGTTTCATTTTTTTCTGTACATTCCTGTAATTTCATTTCATGTGCATGGTTATGTAATAAATATTTTCCTTTGTCTTGCACTGTTACATTTTTTATGCAATTCAAAATTTTATTTACATAATTTCGAAAGTGCAACCAGCATTCTTCATTTCAAGTATCTTAAAAGAAAGAAATATGTGTAAAAGAAAACACTTCCTGGTTATTATACTGGATACATCCATTAATTTATTTCTGTAATTATTATTATTTTGACAAGTTTATTCAGGATCTCGGTGGTAAGACAATTTGCTCACTGTCACGGAATTGGTGAAAAATAGGGAATACTTGAAAAGCAGTCCATCACAATTTTAATGAAGCAAGTTACAGATACTGGGGATATGTTGTAATTTATTTATTTATTTATTTTAATAAAGAACTGGTAACAGTTTCAGAATAATGAATGAGATTGTTGTTGACACTCAGCAAAATCTAAAGGACTGGATTATATACAAATTTGTCAAACATAAGCCATATCATTTTAACCCAATCAATTAATATGATGTGATGTTCATGTTTTCAAACTTGGATCTTAAATTTTGTTAAACATCTTCCAAAGAGATATCTGAGAAAGTTTCTTTAATGTTAAGCAATGGGACTTTCATTACCTCAGTTTTAAGTTATATCACAGCACTGTAATGTTAAAAATTCAGTATTGTGTTTTTGAAAGTGTATACTCGTCAGGCATGTGCAAATTTCAGAAATATTCTTTGATGCATTTTAAAGATTTAACACAGGCATCTACCTAAAAAAAATATGAAATCTGAGAGCAAGCTGTGTGATCCCCCCCCCCCCCAAAAAAAAAAAAAACACTACCTTTTTCAAAATTTGACAAACTTAGGAAAGTTTCAGTGGAATTTACTTTTGCAAGTATATTATTTTTGATCTAGTTCATAAGTTTTTAACTTTTGTGAATTTTTGTCATTTTTGATCCGTATTTTCTCCTAGTGTATAGACTTATCTCATATCCTGTGATTTCTGTCCACAGAGAAAAGTGTTACTTGTATTCTGAGTTACTGCAGGTTGCTTTGGACAGGGCTTGTTCACTTCTACAAAATTCTTGAAAAACTCCCACATTTTGAAAAACAAAATTTAGGATCCTTCAGACTTCTGAATTTTACAAACATCTCCTATAAAAATTTTGATTTTCTGTTTATTTGCTCATTTATTATTGCATACCTGCTAAACACTGATTTTGCCCACGTTTCTCCAATTTTTTTCAATGTTTCCAGTAATTCAATTATTCATAGACAGTCTCTTCAAGTTGCCTGTAGTGACTTTTCAATAGTTTCGTTGAAAAAAGAATGAAAAGCAGCTATTGTTAGAAAAAGGAACTGTTTTCATTCAGTGTGCAACAATAGATTGCAAAATATGAAAACACACTTGAAACACTCAAGAATTTACTGGCAGCAATGCAAAAAAAGACCAGATTATCAGAAAGTACAGAATTACAGTAAAATGAACAATCTCTGAACTGGACTGAATGAACAAGTTTGCCACTGGTCAGGAAGAACAGGAATTCTGGAAAAGTCCAAGAATTTCATTTTGGCAAAAAAAAAAAGTGGGGGGAAAATTAATTTTAGCCCAAAACCTGGAAAATCATAATGTGATGACCAGCTGAAAGTGAACGAGAGGTGTTCTGTATATAACGAGGGAGTAATGTACTCTTAATTTTTAAAAAGTGATTTATGCCAGTGCAGTTGAGCTTGTTATTGCCAGACCGGATTTAACAAGAACTTGGAGCTCAGGTTTAATGAAGGGAATTATAATAAATATTTGGTTCACTCTCAAAAGATTTGAAATTATAGTAAGCCTAGTTATTACGAGCACTCTGATTTTATGACTAAATTTTTTGATTCCTTTACCCTTGTTATAACTAAGTTTGAGTGTAGTTAATATTCTAGTCAAAATTTTAAAATCATTAGATTACAGAATAATTAAACTTGATCAGATTTAATCTAACTTACTTATTAATAAAGTTATTTTTAACACCATAATTTATTTTTTTGGGAAATTTCATGTTTTATGAAAATTATGGGCAGCAATGACAGGCATTCTTTAGACATGGAGTTCTACAAGAGACCACATCAATTAGAGGGACATGAAGCTGCTCAAAATGATACTTTAGAACAGGGTTTCTCTAACTGCTCTGTGGACAACTTAGTAACTCCTCATGAAGGTAGGAAGTGCTCTGCAAAAAATACCTTGTTGCTTTACCGTTTAATTCACTAGTCCTAAATTTATACAAGGTGCTTCTCCAAGACCTGCAAGTGTTCTACCAGAGAAAATGGTTTAGAAATTACTTTAGATGACATTAGAAAAAGCAAATTAAGTTCAGTGGGTGGAACAAGCAATTTAAAGATGATTGATAGGTTATTTCGAAAGATTACAGTGAACAGCCAATCAGAAGAGCCTAAAATTTAAGGTATAATGCATAAAGTGTTGCTCTTTAATGAGACCTGGAGATATCTGCATTTAAAAGACACAAATAAATACCCAGGATTATGTAAAAAGAAAAATAAGATAAATTTTAAAAGCCAAAATAAAGAACTAAATGGGATGTGAAAACAAAAATGAAAATTACTCTTTCAAAACTGATTAGATCAAAGAGAAAAACAAACCAAATTAGATATTAAAGATGTGATTTACATTACAGGCTGTGCTTTCTCTTATAGGTGGCAATAACATGCCGAGCAGTGAAATACAGATAAAATATCAACTAAACCTCAGAATGTGTGGAGTGTTGTGCTGTTGTACAGTTCTCACACCCATCATATCTCCTTTGAAATTTAATTCATTGGAAATTAATGAAACCGTTATACAGAAATTAAGCTGCTAAGTGGTATGTTAATTTTGTTATTAATGATTAATGGATTAATGATGTGCTGCTTAGCTCTGATAATGAGTGAGGGTGTCATTCTCTTTCTAGACAATGTCAGGCCCCATATTGCTTATAAAACTTAAGGATTCATGTAAAAGTTTAAGAGGGAAGTTTGTTTCACCCTCATCTTCCTACAATCCATATTTGGCAGTTGATCAGTCATTTCCTTTTCAAAAATTGAAGGAAAGCTTATCTGGAATAAGGTTCTCTCCAGACAGCGATGTCAGAACAGCTGCCGAGAACTTGCTCGTTGGTCAGGAACATGATTTCTACCAAGATGGGTTGAACAAGTTAATCTCAAATTCTGATGAGTGCTCAAATAGTTTTGTGATTATGTAGAAATGGAGGATGTTATATGTATGTTAAAATTTACTTATACAAAAAAGAAAAAAGCCAAATTAATTGCAAAATATGATTAACATTACTTATTATCTCTCCACAAATTGACAAAAGGTACCTTTTTTAATTAAGAAAAATAATCTTTTTTTGTTTATAAAAAATACAAAGTTACAGTGATCAAAAAGTACAAACAATATCAATTTATTGTATCTCCTTTAAAGTAATTTCTTCTGATTACAATGCATTTCTCTGCCAACATCTTTTTCAATCATGAAAACATGCTTAAAAGTTGTTTTTGTGAAACCTGTGTAACGTTCTTGTCAAATTTACTCTAATTGTGAACTAATGAACTAAAAATGACTCATGAAGAAACAATTTCAACTGTTGCCAAAACTCATGAGATTTCTTGCCATATTTCAGGTTGCTTTCAAGAAATTGCTTCATACGACTGGTGCAGAACTGTCAAATAATAATTTTTACTCACTGTCTAGACAAGGGGTTCCCAAACTTTTTTTCTTGGTGGCACCCTTGTCAGGCTAAAAATATTTTGGGGCACTCTTCTCAGGCTGAAAACGGGGATCAACGTACGGGGCAGGTTACCTTTAAAGCAATATGAATATGAAAATTAGAATGAAACAGTTTGGATACATTTTTCATCGTTTCTTTTATGTTTATTAGGCTAACTATTGCACTCTCTTGGAAAAGGGTTATCAAATTTTGCCCCCCCCCCCAATTTCAGGGAGTTCCTGTAAAAGAGAGGCAACTAGACTCTCGAACTTGGACTAAAATATTTTTGTTTCGCGTACTTGGTCATCGGCTTGGCAAACTTTTGTAAAATATCGGTTCAGTGGAAATTCATTGATTATGCTCCCCCCAAAAATTAGACTTTTCTGGATTATCTCCACCGCACCCCTGGTATATGCTCGTGGCACCTCAGGGTGCTGCGGCACACAGTTTGGAAACCTCTGGTCTAGACAGTTGATAGCATTTGTGGCATTGATTTCGTCGGTTTATGAACCAGCAGTTTGCTAGCTGACAACCAGCGAGTCAGTTTGCGAACGCACCCAGAGCAGAAAGTTCCGCAAATCCACGAAGATGCAAATTGACCTTCACCGGTCTCTCCGGAGTAGATGGTTATAAAGTATATAAACACACATCTGTGAGTGAAACTGCTAGTAGCAGCACTATGTTCTATAGCTCATGACTAATCATTCTGTTATGCGAATTGTAATCGTTAAAGCGTATTAATTTTTATTATTGATCAATAAATGTTAGTTGTTAAACTGCTGTTTCATGACTTATTTTGAAGTAAGCACTTTTAGTGCACAACGTAAGGAGGTGTATAATCTTCACCCCCTCTACACATTCATAATGTTCAACGCCATGGCAAAGAAAGCGATATAAATTAAAAATTCTTTTCTAGTAAGAATATGTACCTCAATTTTTGAAGGACTTTGACATGGTCTTTACTATAATCCAATACTTGTTTTTGAAAAGCGGTCATGTTTAAAAGCTTTCTGCAATCTTTCGAATGATTTTGTAGCATAAATTTTATTTTGAAAACAAAATTCAATGCATGTTCTTTTCCCAGCAGCATTTGCCATTTTGGAAAATTCTATCGCATCAAAAACAAATTTATTTTCAGATGATGATAAAATGAAACAATTTCCTGATGGTTGCCAGATAATTAGAGCAGTTGTGAAAATGTTTGATGAATACTCCTAGATTCTTCTTTTACATGATGGATACATTCTGCACAACACCGTATAAAATATATATGCTTAAATAAAGAATAATGGTCCATAGATTTCATTGTAAAAACCTTCCCATATACCACTCTGCACATGCCGAGTTGTAAATATATAAAAGAGGTGTAGAAAATCATGAGGGAAGAAGTTCTATTGTTATGCATTGGTAAAATAAAGATCAAAAAAGGTTTTTCATCATTATTTTTAAACCATGGTCCCCCCCCCCCAAAAAAAAAAAAACCCACTTAAAAAGAGATGTTATTGTATATGAAGACATTGTTGATTGCAGATGTATTGTAAATGAAGCATTATGGATACTTTTTGATCACAGTACAGTAGTGCATAAACACAAATAAAGTTACATCTTCTTACTAGAAAATAAATTTTTAATACTATGACTAGAGAGAGATTTAGGCTCTTGCAAAGCAAATAAGTACTTAGGGTTTTAAAACACAAACAAGCTTGTATAAAAAAACTATCAACATTTCTGTTGATACTACTGTAAGTCAAAATAAAATGCATGAGAAAATATATAATTGATGAGATTAAAATGAGAATTTTCAAAATTTTTGTAACGTAAAGTAATTGAATTGATAAATATCAATTGATTGAATAAGGTATGAATACAAGCCTGAAAGGATTGTAATCATACCTTATTCAAATTTCAGTAAAGATTCAATTTTTTTTTTAAATTTCTGGGAATAGACTAATTGATAAAGTCCAAACAAGAACAAAGAAATCTGACTTTTTGATTCAGTATTGTCATAAATTATGTCTAAAATATACTGTAAATTTATGTTTTAATTATTTTAAAATGTTTTTACTCCTTTTATATCTAATGCATGTCAAGCAAGTATTAAAATTTAAAAATAATTTTTATTTTAAGATTAGTACACATGCACACACACATTAAAAAACTTCATGAAACTTAATAATTTTTGTACTATGCATCCCTTTTCATGATTAATACTAAATAAACATCAGCATACCTCTAAGTATAACTCTGCAAATTCATATTGGTTAATTTTCTGTGTTACTTGACTATGTCGAATCACTTTTTGTGGACCACTGGCATATGTCTTTATACCACTTATTAAGACAAATACCAGTGGAAAATTTAAGTGAAAATTTTGTGTACTTAACAGGGACTTTTAGGGTACAGAACAGTTGAAACTTGACCAGAAACATGACTTTGACATCAGAAAGTTTAGAAGAATTTTTTACTTGGATAAAATGAACCAAAAATTTAGCATTCCTGCAAAAAACATATTTATAAATATTTAAATATATTCATAAATTTCCCTCTTGAGACTGCAAAACTGTAAAAAGTTTAATAGTGAGAGTAAACTTTCTGTTTAGTCTGATAATTGTGTTTTTTTAAAAACCGGAAATAAGAGTTTAGGACTTATTAGTAATGAGTAATTAGGTATGAATTAAAAAAAATATATAAAATACATATCATTCCATATTTTTAATCAAATGAAAGAAAAAAACAAAACTAGAAGAGAATAAGAAAAAAATCATTATTTGGACTATATTCCGTATACGGTGCTTTGTTTACATGTCAATGGTTTGTTTACAAATCATTGGCGAACAATCTGACGCGAGAGTGAGCGATGCACCGCCAACTGCCGGTGGTAGTTGTGACTGGCAACCATAAAGAATACGTGTTTCGTCAGGTTTGGGAATTTGAAATTGTTTGCGTTATTGATGGAAGGGAATGAAATGTGTTATGTTAATATAAGAAAAGAATTTGTGGGTGTTTGTTAGAAATATAGTACGTTATAAGCCGGTGGGTGTTGGGGACATTTCTGAGCGGTTATTTACCAAAAAAATAGAGGTAAGTGTTCTTTTTTAACGAATCTTTCGATGTTTAAGGTTTTTAATGTGAATTTTAAATTGATATTTGAAGTGTTTATGTTTTCGTAAGTGCTATTTACGTGCTATTCTAATCATACTGACTTTATAAGAGGTGTACAACTAGGTTGTTTAATCCACCGATGTTTTTTTGAGTTGAAAACGGGCCAGTGTTTGCCCAGTTTACATTAGCTGTACAACTAGGTTGCTTAGTTCACTGTTGTTGTTTTTTTTTAGTTAAAAACGGTCCACTGGTTGCGTAGTTTACATAGCTGTACAACTAGGTTGCTGAATCCACTGAGGTTTTTTTAGTAAAAAACGGTCCACTGGTTGCATAGTTTACATAGCTGTACAACTAGGTTGCTGAATCCACTGAGGTTTTTTTAAGTAAAAAACGGTCCACTGGTTGCATAGTTTACATAGCTGTACAACTAGGTTGCTGAATCCACTGAGGTTTTTTTAGTTAAAAACGGTCCACTGGTTGCATAGTTTACATAGCTGCACAGCTAGGTTGCTGAATCCACTGAGGTTTTTTTAGTTAAAAACGGGCCACTGGTTGCCTAGTTTAGATAGCTGTACAGCTAGGTTGCTGAATCCACTGAGGTTTTTTTTAGTTAAAAACGGACCACTGATTGCCTAGTTTAGATAGCTGTACAACTAGGTTGCTGAATCCACTGAGGTTTTTTTAGTTAAAAACGGTCCACTGGTTGCTCATTTTTAGTGGAATATATGTGCAATTTTAATGTGCTGATAGTGGAAAATGGTTGGCGACAGTCGCTGGAGCTTGGCGGCCGCCAAGCTCCAGCGACTCGCCATGTTTACATGGGGTGGGCACCGGCTTGTATGATTTTACCCATTATTTTAAGTAGTTAAAATACAAAAAGTAATATTGACTTAAAAATAAAATTCACTTTCTATTGAAAATGTATATTCTCTCAGCTTCTGCACTAGATTTCTTGTTAATGTTTAGCATTTTCATCTACGATTATAAATACATGCAGTAATTATCATAGATATTTTTAGTCAAAAAATAACAATTTAGTCATTTATTTTTTCGCGTTTTTAATTAGCTGTGTATGGCATTCCAGCTCAATATTTGCTTATGAATTTTAACCCATTTCCTATCACCTGATCGAGCTGAAAATTTGCACGCATATGTAATTTCGATGACACTAAGTAGTGTTCTTTTTAAATTTTCAATGCTTTTTTTAATCAAATATTTCTTTCCCCCAAAATTGTGTTATCTCACACATATCAGTTCGTATCTGCTTAGTTATTAGTAGGCAAATTTCTTATCATTACATCCTCGTAAAGTTCTTCTGATTCTAAAAAAAAAAAAAAAAAACATATCTAGCTTAAATTTTTAATTTTTAGTGTTTTTTGAAAAAACATAAATTATTCCTTTCAATTTCTTTACACCCTGATATCTAAAAAACTATACATTTTAGGTGTATTTGAAAATTTCATTGAATACAGAGTGTCCTTTCCTAAATCATTTAAATGAAGAACGGTTGAAAAATATGAAATATTTAATTTTTGACAAATTCTTTAAACCGAAGCTGTAGAATCAAGATGTTCAGGCTTTTCTCTTTTAAGGTATGAGAGATATTCTTATCAGCCTATAAACTTTTTGTTTGTAGGGAGAAAAGGTCTTTAAAACAGGTGTGTTTGAATGTCCTGTTGAAATATACCAGAGACTGCGCCGCAATCTGATTCATTCTGGGTAGAAACTGGCATAGGAACTTTCTGCGCCTGTATATTTTTAGATGAAATACAATTAGCAAATTAAAAGAACACTGTAAAAAAAAATAAAATGCAAATGTTCCTTTGAAATTATGGACAGTTGAGATGCCCTGAGGAACGTTACATGGAAATACCAGGAGCTTTACTCAATAACTCTCGAAGGTTCCACTGAATTGTATATTGTTCAGTAAAGTTTTTGGTATTTTCATGTAACTTTCCTTGGAATTTAGGGCACCTCAGATGCTTTTTATTTTCAAGAAACATTCCTGGACTTTTTTACAGTTTTGATCATTTTTAAATGAATTGCTCGTTTTTTAAGCGAATCGTGAGAGCAATATTCGGTTAAGGGACAGGTTTTAGGAAACAGTAAAGTTTTAAGATGGAAATGTTCACTTTTTGTATGGTATTTGTGAGTCTAACTCTTGTCATTATTTCCAAGGAATATTTCTGGATTTTTTTACAGTGAAATAAGGAACTAAAGCCCTGATTACTTATAAAGTAAAAGTATTAGTTTTTGAAGTGTTAATTTAGATTATGATTCAAGGCTGTGAAGAGGGAAAGGAAGGACACTAAAAACACTTTCTACTCCAGGAGCAATCCTGGAACCCTGAACAAAGTTCCTGTTGAACAGAAATTTATAACGATATGTTTTCCTTTTATAAATTGAATTTTGAGGCCCCTTAGATTTGTGAGGCCCGAGGCGTGCGCCTCATGCGCAGTCCCGTCGAGAGACAAACTCGGGCCAGGGGGGGGGGTGGATATCTGCCCCCCCCAAAAAAAACAGTTATTCATTTGCATTTTTACTCAAAAACATACCCATTTACGCTTAAAATGTTTGTTCAAATTTTACTGATAACGTCATTTTTTAAAACAGGGGACTAAATGTTCACTGTTGAAAAATAAAAAACTGAATATATGCTGAAAAATATAGAGAGGGGGAGGGAGGGAGGCGCGACGTTAAAAGGTTGGAAACCTCTGCTCTAATTAAATTTAATGAGCTATTACAAATATGCAAAATAAATGTTCTGAACAATTGCACATGGTTCTTAGGCAAAATTAGTAGTGTGCTAAACGTAAAAGATATAAGTTTAGAAAACGCTTTAATGAATTCTTAATATATAAAAATAAATATGTGATAAGCTTTACAGAATCACTACCATAAAAAGCTTCAATGAAATGTTTCAGTAGCAATAATTTTGACCTCAAAAGTTTGCTGTGAGAAATTAAGCCTATTCATGAAGCACTGACGAAATAAGCATACTTTATAACTAATAATTATTAAAATAATAAATAATCACTGTGATAATTAGAAGTGTAAAAGGGTAAGTAAACTCGCCGCAAACAACTAAAAAATACACATTCCGAGAGCAATTCTGAACAATTTTATTTCAAGAACATTTTGGGAATGAATGAATTTTCCCGCGCTTGGAAATTATCAAGTTTGCCCCTGCCGGCCTGGAGTTGTCATGGTGATTCCCCGCGTATGAGAGCACAAAGGGTGGTGCGTTCACCCCCCTCTCCCCCCAAAATATAAATAAATAAAAGAGCGAACATATCGTCCATTTAAACGATTTTAATTTTTTCTTTTTCGCTATAATACTAGTTTTACCCCAGATTTATGTTTCTTCTCCTAATCCTAGAGTTATTAAAAAATGGAATTTGATTCCGGTAATTTTGTTACGATCTCCCTGGTTGGTCCCTTTCAGAACATTTCTGTGTTTACTTTTTGGAATTCCAGCGACTAGATTAGTGATTTTTAAGTATTTCTCATGTCCCAATGCATTTATATATATATGTATATATATATATATATGTATATATATATATATATATATATATATATATATATATATATATATATGTAAATTAATTGAATGTCTAGCAGATTCAGCTAAAGAATAAAAATTTAAGATTATTTTATTACTCAGAACTACAATTGTTTACAATTGTAACAACTCCTTTTGAATTAACTGTTGCTTTTTATATATCATGTTTACTTTAGTGTATTTATGCGTTGCTCAAGTATCCAATTTTTCACACACGATTGTACTTGTATTCTCATTACTCCCCCCCTTTTTTTCTTATTGTATGTGTTATATATATTAAATTTTTTCTGCTCAGAATTATTGAACTATATTCCCTTGTTAATATAATTATTATGAGCGGAGTTGAGGGTCTAGAGCCCCAGGCACTTTGGGAACAGAATTCGAAGTGTCGCCAGCAATCCAATTTCGTTTAGGACGTCGTCTCGTCTTTACTTATTCCAGTCGGTGTTGGTTTTAGCGAATTCTATTTCTGTTTTTACAGAATTTTTTTTTGAAAGTTTATCCTGGGCCCCCAGAAAACACGGGCCAGGGGGGGGGGGAATCCCTCTCGACAGGCCTGCATGCGCCTATTGGTAAATCCGCCACTGCGGGTGATCCAAAAGTCAGGACAAATTTAAAAATTAATAATTCGAAAACGAATCAAGATACAAAGATACGGTTTGCACCAAACGGATGGAAAAGAAACCGGGCTTTGTGTGGCAACGAAAGGAAAATACAAAGGGCAATCCATAAAAACTGAGAGTAAAATCATAAAAAATCAAGAAATATATTATCAGCAAAAAATACATCATTCTTTTTCAAAATACCTTCCGTCAGATGATATGCAACGGTTCCATCGTTCAACCAACTTTTCAAAACAAGTAGAGAAGCGCTTTTCTGGAAGCTGCTCCAAAAAACCCTCCACTGCTGAAATAAGTTGAGAATCTGTGTTAAATTTTCTGCCACGGAGCTTCTCCTTCAACGTCGGAAGCAGCCAGAAATAGCCTGATGCGAGATCTGGACTGTAAGGGGGATGTGGCATGATTTTAATATTGCATTTACTAAGATATTGCGGAACAGAAGTAGCGACATGCGGGCGAGCATTATCATGATGTAATGTCCAATTTCCTACTAGTTCATCTCCATTTCTGTAGGGCAAATAAAACAGTCGTTCAAACAAGCACGGAACTAGGACAATAAAATCGTCTGCTTCGTTTAGAATTTTGTATAAACGTACAGTTAACAATTTGAAAAAATAACCTGCACTTCTATTTTTTAGTTTCGTGGTGTTGCCACTACGTAAAAAAATAACTCCCAGTTTTTATGGAATGCCCTTTGTAGTTCTCTTGGTGTCCAACAGATGGCGCTGTCGGATTTCTGATATAGGATTATGCAAAGCGACAAGCGATATAAAAGGGAGCAACTGGAGCAGGTAATGGTAGTGGAAGCTTATACGTATGGAAATGCTGTCCATAGTTGAGAAAGCCCTCTTAGTCAAACTTTATTATAAGAATGCGAAAAGTGTCACAGCGGCATTGCGAGCATATCGCTACATGAAGGGCATGCGAGGCAGAAAAGGACCAATAACGCCTTCTGCATTGATCAAAATGATGAAGAAACTTGAATCTACCGGATCTTTGGCGTCACGTGCAAGAAGTGGTCGTCCCTCAACAGCCGCTGCTGTTGTCACGACAGTGGAGCAGACCGGGGCCTTCGCTATTAGTAACGGGCCTGCGCGTGTATTTCGATGAGTCATCCAAAGAGGCCTACGGATGCTCGCGTCTTCCCGTGATAACTCCAACACGCCAACGCCTTCCCGTATACATCAAGCAATTTTTAAGCTTTCCGATGCTTTTGACAACGTTATTAAATGTAGTTTTTAAGTAGTGATTGTGTTACTAATTCAAGTACGAACTCATTAACAGTTTCTTTACTATGATACACGCGGACATTAAAGTAAATAGACGCATGTAATTTGAAGGAAAAACAAATTAGTGCTCACTCTCATGATTCATTATTTTAGCTTGAATTTTAATATACATGAAAAAATTAAGCTGACTTTTAGTATACATTAAAGTAAACGAATACACAAATGATACAGACATTTTTATGCATTTCTTTATACTGAATATTTAAGTTTCACATTTTCAAAGCAGTTACAACCATTATTACTTTTAAAATAAATTTAACTAGTCGTTATTAAATTTTCATTTATTAAATATTGTTCGGTTAATATATTAACAAAATATATGACGAGGAGCTGAAATAGAATTTAAAATATTTGATATTTACAATTCACGTATACAAAATTTAAGTACTGATATACTATTTAATTTTTAATCTTTAGTAAGGCGTAGGTATCAGAAGAATTTTTGCTATAATTATAAGTACAACCTGTGCACTGCAAGTCCTTGGTATTTACATGAAAAATAATGTAAATTAATTTAACGAGAAACATTTAGAATGAATTACAAAATAAAGAGTGTTCCATAAATAGTAGTACAAACTTAAAGGGGAGATAATATATCAAAAGGATTAAGAATAACGTAACAGTGTATGATAAAGAACGTTTGTTAACTGTTTTTATTTTGGTTAGTTCAAATGAGTTTATTTATCGAAAATTTTACCATTCGAAATGAAAATGATTTATAATTTTCAGTGTTAGTTCCATATACTTATTCTTCTCCAAAGAAAAAATATAAATTTTAGAAAACCATACTAGGAAATACCACTAATATTCCAACGCCTTTTTTTAAAGTTATTATTAACTGGCGATTGAAAACAAATGTTTTCGTCCCTGCATTGCTGTATATTAGGGTTATAGCTTTAAAAAAAAAAAAAAAAACCTGCTCCACGGACTTTGAATACAAATTAAGATAAACTAACAGCTCTAGGACTTGAAAAATTTCAAGATCCCTTTTCACAAGTACCGCTAAACACTGTAGTAAACTAAAAACAAACGATCTCTGAATTAATTACTTTTTATTATAGCCATTATCTAAATGGAACTTTGAATTTGAGTATGATGAACGCTTATACAAAATATTAACTTTAATTTAAGTTTCTACATAAACATGTGCAAAAATTAATAACATATTTTACAGTACTTCTGCACTGAAACCAATATCACACATTTAGTTGCATTTATAATAAATGATAAATGACATTTTCAACTGAAAGATTTAAACAGATAAGAATGTCTAACTAGTATTACAACGCACGCTTATTTACTAGAATAATAAACTACCCAAGTTAAACGATTTCAGAGTAAAATGATTTATAAATAACACATGAATATTAATTCACAAAACATGCTTTATATCCTATAAATTTGTAGAATTTCTATATACAAGTGTACACTTATCTTTACATTCAGAACTTAAAGTTCGAATTCTATGATTGAATTCGTTGATTTATTTCCATAAAAAAAAGCGCAATCTTCAAAAAATTATTACCTACATCTAAAACACCTTGTCATTAAATCATTATGACAAAACTATAACAAAATTGTTTTTTAATTATAAAATAAATTAACGTTTATAATCCCAAATCGCATACAATCGAACAGCGCAAATGTAAATATTAGGCCTCAATGTTTCACTCATTTCTTCCGGTGGCAACGAAGAAGCAGGCCCGGTTGCTAATAACGACGGCCCCGAGCAGACGGTGCAATCCATGTCGGCGATTTCTGCACATGGGGACAGCAGTGCCCGAGAAGTTTCGAGGCAGACAAGAGTGTCGTACGGAAGTGTGTGGGGAGCACTGCGAATAACTCTGAAGCGGTATCCCTATAAGTTGCAACATAACCAAGAACTGAAACCTCCTGACTTCGACTTTTGTCGAGATTTTGCCAATTGGGTATTTAATAAAATGGAAGAGCAGCACGACTGGCTTCACACTGTGCTTTGGACAGATGAGGCCTATTTCACACTTTCTGGCGCTGTTAACACCCACAATTGTCTGCTGATTTCATAGTAGGTCCATTCTTTTTTTCGAGGAAGTCACACAAAAGGGTTTCAAAACAGTTTCTGTCACTGGTCAGCGATATGCAGCACTGTTACAGAGCAACATTATTCCTGAACTGCAAGCGCGACAGGCACTTCAAACAGTCACCTTTATGCAAGATGGAGCACCACCTCATATTGCTCTGCCTGTGCAACATCTGCTACGCTCAACAATTGGAGAGGATCGCATTATCAGTCGCTGCTTTAATCAATCATGGCCTCCAAGATCTCCCGATCTTACGCCCGGTGACTTTTGGCTGTGGGGATTCTTGAAGTCAAAAGTGTACCGCGACCAACCGGCATCACCAGCAGCACTGAAAGATGCCATCAGCCAAAATGTGTCTGCCGTAACGCAAGAAATGCTACTAAATGCTGTGAACGGTGTGGTGACTCGTCGCACAACTGTACTTCTGAATGGTGGGTAGCACATTGAAAATTTACTGCAGTACCAATTAACTGTAATTAAGCTGACTTGTAAGTTGTCAACAGTTTTTCATTTGAAAAATCATCTTTTGGTGAAATAAAACTCTATAGCGCCATCTGTTGTTCGCCAACAGAAATATTTTCGTTTCGTTGCCACACAAAACCCGGTTTCTTTTCCATCCGTTTGGTGCAAACCGTATCTTTGTATCTTGATTCGTTTTCGAATTATTAATTTTTAAAGTTTGTCCTGACTTTTGGATCACTCGGTATATTTAACTATTACTACCTGTAAAACTCACCAGCAAAAATATTAGCTCTAAGTGGGTCATTCCACGTCAAATCAAACACAAAACTGGAGAAAGTTCACCACACCAACTTAGATTTTCCTCAAATTTTATATAGATGATATATAGGCTAAGACATCAACAAATCTCAATTTCGAAGCTTCTACGATAATTAATTACCGAGAAATTAATTATGCAAATTTTTAAGTTTTCTGCAAGATGCGCCAACTTTTTTCTCAATTCCTTAAATAACTCCTTACCTGTAAAAGTTACTGAAGTGAAAATTTGTTTCTAGGAGTAACTTTTTACGCTGATTCCAAAAATGTTATCGAAATTTGCGTATCTTCTATAGTTTATGCATGAGCAGTACATTTGCTAAAAAACATCATGAATTTTTTTCGGCATGTCTGATCACAGACACATGTTTTAAATTTTTATATGTTGTTAAGTTGTAATAATCCTACATCCCAAAATAATTTCATCTTGGCTTTCTGCTCAGGAGCAGAGAAAAAAAATTGTATGTATGTACCTATATATGAGGATTTTCATATGCAATATTTATACTGAAGATGAGAAAGTTCAGAAGCGTTAGTCAAGTTTCTTGTGTCTTTTAAATTGATATCTGAAGTTTAACTACTACTCCAGGCATTTGCAAAAACTAGAAAATACATAAAAGTGCTTGTATCGGAAAACGTAAAACAAACAAACAACAAAAAATGCATGTCACACACAGTGTTAAATTTTAAAAAATTCTAAAGTTAAAATTTTGAATTACTTTTAATTTAACCCTGTTGTTTTTGGCAATCATCCGTCAGCCAATAAATCTTTGTAATTCTGTATGACATTCAAATCAATAGAAGGAACAAAGTTTATTGAAAGAATTGAATTCCTGTAAGTTACAGTATTTATTTACCTTTAACAAAATGCCAGCAAAATTGTGCTTTGGCTAGTTTTGTGGATACAGCAATTAGAAATAGGTTTTACTGTATACTGTATTAAATTTTTATTGTTACAACAACTAGCATAGCAATGTCAGGCACATTGTCAAATTGCACATTTTGTGATATATTGCAGAATAAATGTCTTGTAACCAGTTATTCACGGCACACTTTTACGTCTACCCTCCTAGGAGGATTATATTCGAAATGTTCTGAAATCGATTTTTAGGCATTCTTGAGTGTTGTGTATTTTACAGCAAGAATTTTATCGATATCTCTTTTCTTCTTTGAGATCCCGCAGATTGTGTGAAAAGAACATTTTGGGCCTTTATCTCTACTTATTATAAAAGAAGGTGTCTGTGTGTGTGTGTGTCTGTCGGCAGCGTTACGGACAAACGGCTACACCTAGAAACACCAAATTTGGTACTCGGGAAGATGTAAATATGTAGTTGTGCACCTCGAAGCGATTTTTTCAAAATTCGACCTAGATTTTTTTTTTATTTTGTTTTATGCAATTTTTGGCATTTTTTCTCACCTAATTCGTAATGACGGCGGAAATTACGCTCGCAGCTAAACGGCATTTGTATCATCGGATAGAGTAGAAAATCTTCTTTTAAAAACAGTTTGTTCTGAATACGTAACATGATTTACCGATTTTTAGGAATTTTTTTACTAAGCATTTGCTTCGGCGAATTGTTTCGTAAAATAATTTTAAAACTGTCGCATCTTGAATTATATCCGTCATAACTTTTTGATATTTTGGCAAATCGTGAAACATTCTTTTCTCCCTCTTTTAAAATAAAAACGAAAAAATTATGTAAATTAGATGATTTTTTATGAATTTTAATGCAGCCTAATGTTTAGAATTTAATAGCATCAACGCGATCTTACGCCATTCATTACATTGCGATCTCGGCACGAGAATTTGTCTTCGGTTGTTGCCACAGAAAGGATTAGAAAAAAGGGTTTTCTCAACCAATCGAGTTTTTAAATGGGATATCGGAATTTCAATTCGCAAGTGAGGATCTATGACATCAAATGCTTTAAGATACGTAAAAATTACTCCATAATTTTAACTCATTTATTCCAGCTCTATTTTCAACACAGGGAGACGATATTTTGATTAAAATTTACTGTAGAAATAAACTAAGAAATTCACGAATATTATTATTAGAAGTGGTATTTTAATCCGGTGCTTATTTAAAAATTACAAAGTTCGTTTCAAAGCGCGATATATTAAAATTTTTCTATTTACTATTTTTATTTTTGACATTTAATTATGGCGCAGACGTTGCCTAACATATGCATGCAGGCTGCGAGTATAGTTTTATTTTAACGTTGAATTACGTTCCTCCATAAAGGTCCTACATAACGCAAAGTTTTAATGATACCGTTTGAAAACTACTATGCGAAATATCGAAATTAACTCCCTCAACCAACTGGGGTATCCTTCACGGCAGTCAAGCAGTGACGTCATAACTTAAAAAAATGCGTGAAATTTGTAAACTCTGCAACTCTGCGCCATGTCACAATTAAAGCGGGAATAAGTAGCTCCTCGAGATTACACAGTTTGATGTTTTTCAGGAGACAGGACTATGGAGGATATAAAAGATATCGCTATATTAGATACATGGATATTTAAAATGGCCTCCCTGGGATATTTTCTCCCCACAATAAGATGAAATGGTTTGCGGCGCTAAATACGCCAATCTTATAAAACTATGTATCATTTAAATATATATAGAGAGTTTCCTTAATGGCAACCATTATGTGAAATGATTATTATTTATGCTAATGCGTAAATTGCAAAGAATCGCCACAGAATCAAAAGATTCCATTGGGGCCAAATAATCTAAGCTGTTTCTTTTAAGGGAGCCTTGAAGAGGTAGAAGCGAAGATAGATAGTATTAATGTACGTAATAGGTAGTATCATGAGATTCGTAAGGATAATATGAATAAATCATAATATACCACGTTAATAAATATTTTATGAAATTAAAAGTTTTTCTCCTTTTTCAACGGTTGTCTTACAATCAACTAAACGAAAAGTAATTCTAATTTGCGTTAATATATCCCGCAGTAATTTCAACAGAGGAGATAACTTGAACTTTTTTAAAAATGAAATTCTGTTTTGTCACATGCAGATATGATTTTAGTAGTAAAATATTCGCTTATTCCCGTATGAAGAGCGGGTGCGCAGTTATCTTAAAAACATCTCTTGAAAATAGCATAAATGAATTCAGAAGACCTCAAAACGTGTAAATACACCAAAATCTCGAAGTCGAATTTTTTCATGATTACAATACTTTCCTTATATGGTACATGTTCGGAAAGAAATAAATGGTTGTCCATTCCATGTAGTGTCTTAGGTATTTAATGCTACAACTTGAGCCTAAAAAACAGTATGATGTAGAAATAAGACATTTTGAAAGCCAGGAGTTCTCTGCAAACCATTAAGCTTTCCACTTTTTTGATAGTGAATGACACTGACGTAGTTTTTTGAGTCATTATAGTGCAATGATGCCATGTTAATACTCGTGACGCAAACTTTACATCAAGAGTCAAATAATTTTGCTCTTTTTCTTTAAATTCCACATCACGAATAAATTCGAATTACACATGTAAGGAAAATTTTCGTTTCCTACCGTGCGAAGAACGGGCACGCAGCTAGTACTCTATAAATTACGAATTTTTGAAAATACTCTCTAATCTAGCACCTACGCTATAAAATCCCACTCGTGCTAAATTTCGTGTTATTAGCTTCAGTAGTTTTGGCTAGGCAAAATATTGCATATGGAAAATGGATAGAACTTTCCGGTAGACCTAATATATATATATATACATATATATGTTTTATTAAACATTGTTATTTCTTTTGAGTTCAATATCATGCAGAATTCCAAAGCTTTATTGGCTGATGGATGATTGCCAAAAACAACAGGGTTGAATTAAAAGTAATTCAAAATTTTAACTTTAGAATTTTTTTAAATTTAACACTGTGTGTGACATGCATTTTTTGTTGTTTGTTTGTTTTACGTTTTCTGATACAAGCACTTTTATGTATTTTCTAGTTTTTGCAAATGCCTGGAGTAGTAGTTAAACTTCAGATATCAATTTAAAAGACACAAGAAAATTGACTAACGCTTCTGAACTTTCTCATCTTCAGTATAAATATTGCATATGAAAATCCTCATATATAGGTACATACATACAATTTTTTTTCTCTGCTCCTGAGCAGAAAGCCATGATGAAATTATTTTGGGATGTAGGATTATTACAACTTAACAACATATAAAAATTTAAAACATGTGTCTGATCAGACATGCCGGAAAAAATTCATGATGTTTTTTAGCAAATGTACTGCTCATGCATAAACTATAGAAGATACGCAAATTTCGATAACATTTTTGGAATCGGCGTAAAAAGTTACTTCTAGAAACAAATTTTCACTTCAGTAACTTTTACAGGTAAGGAGTTATTTAAGGAATTGAGAAAAAAGTTGGCGCATCTTGCAGAAAACTTAAAAATTTGCATAATTAATTTCTCGATAATTAAATATCGTAGAACCTTCAAAATTGAGATTTTTTGATGTCTTAGCCTATAAATCTTCTATATAAAATTTGAGAAAAATCCGAGTTGGTGTGGTGAACTGCACTGTTTGATCTGACGTGGAATGACCCAAGTACTATTTTTATTAGTGTAAATACACATTCTCTCTACCCTAAATTTACATTTAAAATCACCTGTTTGATAATTTTCAAAGAATTAGGCGCCAATATTATAAGGATATCAAGTTGTGTTTTGCTTCTTTTTCATACACACACACACACTAAATACATCCGTTACATCTTGTGAAAAATCAAAATCTAACGAGCTCAATGATTTGCTTCAATAATAGGACACTTATGAGCAGGGTGCGAAATCAACATTTTTTCCAGGAGGGGACATTTGAAGGAAATTATTCTTCAGGAGGGGACATTTGAAAAAAAAAAAAAGAGGAAGGGAAAGTGTAAATGATCCACTCACATTATATATTAGGTATTACATGACAAATGCAGTCGCCAACATATCTGGGAAGTGATTTAAATTTAAACAAGAGTCGGCCCCCGATTTTCCATGTGCATATATGCCTGCCTATGTCGATTCGATGTCTACCCTCAAATTCAGCTCGAGGCAGAGCAGTGCTTGTTCATTTTGCAGTCTTCCTTTGAAACTTGACCCTAGTTACAGAATGGGAAGCGGCATCCGGCATGTATGTATCTATTTCCAGTAGCGGATCCAGAATTTTTTTTGGGATTGGCTAAATTTTCAAAAAAAGCGTATTTCAACCAAACAAAATGTACAATAAAGTAAAATGTTAGTTTAAAGTAATGTAAAACTTTTTGGGAGGGGCTAAGTTATAAAAAAAGATCCTTTTATCTACTTAAAGTGTATAATGAAGCCCCCTAGCCCCTCCCCTGGATCTGCTACTGTCTATTTCAAAGGGATGTTTGTAACTTGCTCCTTTGTCTAGTAAGCAAAAGAAGAATTTCTATTCTGAACACTTAATATCATTAGGTACTGTTGAACAGGTAGAGACAGTAATTAACATTTCTTTAGCAGAGGATAAATAGTATCCTTGGAAGGGATCAATTAATATTTCTCCAGCCAAGGATATTACTTTCAGTTTACATAGAAAATGGTTAGTTTTGGTGTAAGTTGTATTACCAACGCCTTTCTGCGACTAAAATAAAACCAATATAATTAATCTGGATAGCGTTTTGTAGGATTTCATTAATACACTATATGTTCGCAAATATTTAAGAGATAAGTTTGTGGCGGCACGAGATCACCTCCGCGCACACAACACCCGGCAATTCAAGGCCGGTCGAATAGGTACCTTTTGGCCGAGTCGGATTGCGCCTCATTCTACCATCCATAAGTCCCTGGGTTCAAACCCAGCTCTCGCCCCACGCTCTCTCCCTTCATTGGCGACCCGGACAACGAACACGCATTCTCCTTCTCGCCTTCAGCGACAGATGGCGCCAGCACCGCCCTCTTCCATCTCTCGCTCGGCTCTTCCAAAGTCCGCAACGAGCGGCAGCAATCTCACAAAGTCCGCAGCGAGCGGCAGCAACCTCACAACGGGCCCGTTCGAGAATTCACCGGTTGCGGCCATTCTTTGGTTAAGTGACGTCACGGTTGTCAACCGGTTTCGGTCATCCTCACCACATCCAATTCCAAGCGAAGAAAACAAAAATAAACATTGGCAACACTACGCTAATAACCGGAATAACCCACCTCGCTAGCATGGTCATTCTGGTAGCGCTCTGGTAACGCTGAGCAGACAACCGCTACATGACCGAAACGTTTTCGAACGCGGTTAATTCCAGAGCTCCGCCTTTCGAACGCTCTGGTCGTGCACCGGTGTTACCGGTGCGCAACCGATGAATTCTCGAACGCGCCCAACGAGTGGCAGCATTCCATAACGCTTGGAATATCGTTCGTCAGCCTCACGAGACGCTGGGCAGGCCGGATTAAAGTGCTCTCTGGCGATTTGGCGTGCAGTCAGACTCCTTTGGCAAGAGTCGTTTCTCCCGCTGTTATACACTCCACGCTAGGGGTTGCCGCCCGCATGAAATTTTATCTCGCAGCTATTTACAGTTTTCTTGTGGCGCGCGGACACACACACATAAAAAAAAAATCTGGAAGGAGGAGGGGGGGGTGCAGAAAACATTTTTTGTCACATTTTCTTATGAAATAACTTCAATTTATGAAATAACTTCAAACAAGTCAATCTTCTATATAGTATAAACTTAGTCTGAGGGTGGGGGTGGGAGCACACGTCACGTACCCTTGTGCCCTCCCTGTAGATCTGTGATGGAGGGGGCATCACCTGAGATTTTGACTGTTTTTAAATAATCGGAAAAATGAGAAACTCAATCATTTGAAATGAATTGATGAAATATAATTGATGCAGATCCCATATATTGCATTACAATTTTTAAATTTTTTTGTCTTAATTATCTGTTCTTTTAAAATTCATTCGTTCTTATTTCCCCCTTACTTTGGTTTCTAAAATTGCTATATTTTGTATGTTTCTTTTTAAACAAACAAAATCCTAAATTATCCTATACAGTATCTTAATGTTAGCAATTCTGAGGTCGTTCTATTCTAATCGAAAATTCCCACAGCTACTAATGAATATTTTTTGCTTGTAATTTTTTTAAAAGCACACTTCATGTAATACACAAATGAAAATAGATGTAGTTTACATGCAAATGAACTTTACAAGTCATGACCTGCAGGCTCTCTACTTTACAATGTTTAAATTAGGATAGTAGGATGTTTAAATTGACTAGTCCCCTTATGCGTCCAGCGTTTCTTCCTAACTTTAGTCTTCCAATGCTAAAGTGCGGAAGCAATGCAATTATTTGAAATGAAAAATTGATGAAAGATAACTGATGCAGATCCCATAAATTGCATCAATCCATAATCACCCCACAGGCCTCAGCGTAAGGCAACGTTGAGCGCTCTATTTATAAATCGAAAAGAGCAGAAAAACTTTAAAGCCAATTTTAAAGTTTAATATCTCTTAAAAATCACTTATCAACACCAGTCAAAACATTGTCTATGTATAAAGACAGGAAAAAAAAAATTGAACGGTGAAATCTGGAAATTTCTTGTATTGTCAATGACATTTTCTCTCTTTTTTTTTCCAATGTTAAAGGCAAGATAAGGGAAAGAAGTAAAACATTAAGAAAAAATAAAAAGATAACAAGAAAACTGTAAATAGCAAGAACAAGGGAAAGAAGTAAAACATTAAGAAAAAATAAAAAGATAACAAGAAAACTGTAAATAGCTGCGAGATAAAATTTCATGCGGACGGCAACCCCTAGCGTGTAGTGTATAACAGCGGGAGAAACGACTCTTGCCAAAGGAGTCTGACTGCACGCCAAATCGCCAGAGAGCACTTTAATCCGGCCTGCCCAGCGTCTCGTGTCAGCCTCCGACTGACTCTCTAGGGGGGAGTAGTGTGGCGGCACGAGATCACCTCCGCGCACACAACACCCGGCAATTGAAGGCCGGTCGAATAGGTATCTCTTGGCCGAGCCGGATTGCGCCTCATTCTACCATCCATAAGTCCCTGGGTTCAAACCCAGCTCTCGCCCCACGCTCTCTCCCTTCAAGTTTAATTGTATGAGATGAAATGACAGTAAGAAACTAAATACACAAATGGAACGAGAACTAAAATAAATTACATACATTTTCATAAAAGCAAACTGATAATGATTAAAGAAAGATGAAAATAAACAAACAAACAACCACACTCTCTCAAAAGAACACACTCTCTCTCGAGAACAAGCGAAATTTCCTGTTTTAGATTTTTGCAAATAAAATTGAGATTTTGAAAAACGCACAACTCGACAGAAATATGGAATGTTGTAATTATACAAAGCCTAATTCATATTCTTTGATATACAGGGTGTCCGAAAAGTCCTTGACACATTAAAAAAATTCATAGAAAAACAACAAATTGTCATATGAATATGCAGTTTGCACTATACTTCACAGGTTCACGAATTTTTTTTGACATTGTAAAAAAAATTACTTCCAGATTGTGTTCATAGGTGGTGTCGTACCATTGCAGTAAGAAAAACAAACGTAATGTGAGGTGTATAATCATTTTATTAAGCAGAAAGTAATACCTTTCATTACCAGAGTTCAATGTGTGCACCTTTTGTTGCTCGAACCACATCTAAACAGTACTCAAGCTCATCCCATGTACTCAAGTCATCGATGTCCATGTCTTGTACAGTCCCATCCAATCTTCGTGGCCGACCACTTCTTTCCCTGTCTAAAACGCTTCCAGTCTCTAAAAACTTTTGATGCCAGGTCAAAATGCTGTTTCGACTTGGTGGGTTTTTCTTAAACATGTTACAAAATTTTCTCTGAACTGTAGTTACGGATTTTGATTCAAAATACCAACCAATGCAATGCGCTTTCTCAGTTGTAGTCGCCATAGCTAGAATGAATATTCACACTCACTATCTACTGATTCGAATCTACAGCCCTCAACTGTGGGAAAATATTCCAAGAGCGAAGGGAAGGAAAACTTAGTTCCCCTTCGCCATTTGCAGAGATTTTCCCTTACTGATTCGACTTTGAGTTGACACATGATTTGAAACAGCAAGTGAGTGGGTGAGTTAGTCACTGAGTTGGTGCAGCGATGAATCTTTTCTGATTAACCCTTATATAATAGCAATGCAAATATGCATCGTATTTTTCAGTGCAAGATTAGAGTAGAAGCCAAATTTCTTACGTCAGTTTCACACAGGGGCGGATCCAGAGAAACCATCTGGGGGGCTCCGATTTTCATTAGGATATGATACATTGGTTTCCCAATACTTTTTCTCCCAGTGTATAATTAGACATGGTATATCACAACTAAATAAGTATGTTGTCTGCTGCAAGAATCGTCGAAAGAAAACTCGGAAGGGGAGGGGGCAGAGCTATCGTGCGCCCTATACCGATCAAGTTAAGGCCGATGCTCATAAGCCACGTGTTTTATGTGTTTCAGTGGACGACGGGACTGATATGGGGAAAAATGTTCCGTTGCTCTCTCCATTGTGTGAGGGGACAGGGTTTTCAGTTTAACACATTAATCTTTTGTTGGTAGATCCCGACTGGTGATTAAAAGTCGTAAATTTCGCCAGACAAATGTCTCCTTAACCACTGTAGTGGCGACAAGACGTGGTTAATGAGCAACGAGACCTTTATTCATTTTGTTGTTCGCGGGTCCTACCCATTAACATTTTAGTGTGTACAGAGTATAATTGCTGAATGCATTATTGAACCCATTTCACAGCCATCGTGCAATATACAGTGTTCACAGCATACATTTTCGCATTTTAGGAGGGCATTAAGTTTTCCAGATTAAGTAATTCCCATCCTTTTCTGTGGGGATTGTAGTAAGCCAACCTCATTTGCTATTTACGGCTATTATCACTATTACCTTCTATTTACAATTTGAGCTTTCTTTTTTAAAACCAGACCAGCTATACATTGCCAGGTACTCGCTTTGTCTGATATCTTAGAATATGTTTTACTTTTATAATGAGGATTTGTACCCATTCGTCTGGGTGGTGTGGACAACTTATGAGAGCAGTTGAAAGAATGGAAGATGCACAAATTGCGGAGGGTTGGATTGTTCGTCTATGCTTCGGCATCACTTAAGGCCGATGCTGATTGCCGCTGCGTCTAACGTGACTGCAGTGTGTAAGAGGACATTTTCGTCGCGAATTTTACGACTTTTTAATGACAATTCGGGGTTTACCGATAAAATATTTCTGCACTAAACCGCAAACTCCGTCCCCTATAAAATGGAGAGAGCAACGGAAGATTTTCCTCCCCGTATCAGTGTGCCGTCATCCATTCAAATACGGTGGAACCTGCTAAAGTGAGCACCTTGTTAAAGAGATCGTCTGTCTATAGTGACAACTTTAATGCAATATCGCTTTACAACCATCACACTTTACCACCTTTGTAAAATGACCGTCTTTATAAGGTGACCGGTTTTGTTCTTCCCAAGGGTAGTCCCATTAGACAGGTTCCACTGTACAAATAAAACTGGGAACTGTGCTCCAGCCACTGTGGCGATAGCGAGTCAATAAAATTTTCCACTCCTTCTGTTTAAAAATAAAAGCTCTATCATTTTTGTAAATAGAGAAATTATGTTGTTTAGTCCACAAAGATTCAATAAGTATTGGTGTAAATATTCTTGGTTACATATATATATATATATATAGCTGGCTCTCTGTTTAACGACTTTCTAGGAACCGGGAAAATATGAAAAATCGTCCTTAAATAGAGATCCTCCATTTACAGAATTTGTAAAAGAATAACAATTCTCTTTACACTTTGGAAGGTGCCTGGTTCAAAACCAGTTCGCGTGGGCAGACCTAGCTGTTCGGAGTTTTCCGTGCTTTCCTCCCAAACTTACAGTAAATAAGGGTTAAAACCCTTTAGAAAGATCCCCTGAAACAATTGTTATACTGTATTTCTTTCGAATTTCAGTTCTGATATAGATAAAGGAATACAGTTCATAAAAAAAAGATCTAGCCTACCTGCCCTGGTAGCTTTTCTTTTGATTTCCTGTTTCCTGCTACTACCTCAGTGAATGAAGTGAGTGTCTAAAGGACGAATACAATTTATTTCTGGATTAAATAAACGCATCTTACACTACACAACATTTACAAAAGACATGGGAAAACCCCTTTTTCACGTCACTTTTCATCGAAGCCTTCGCTGCATCTGAAAGGCAAAAAAAAAGATTAGCGTTCAAAAGCGCCCTCTTCTGGCGCAGGGGAAAGTCATTCTGCTTCATCCTCCGGTCCCAAAGGACCTTTGGACAAACAGTCACTAGGTCCTTTTCCATCTACATTAAGTTCAACAGGATACAAAAGTTGAATTGGTCGTTTCAGTATAGTTCCATTGGGAAGTTTGATAGTGCATGCACGAGTCTTTCCATCACGTCCGGGATGAACACTGATGACTATACCCATCTTCCACATAAGTCGAGGAAGCTTTTCGTCATACACTAAGACAGTCGAATTTTTCGTCGGTTCAACATTTGATTTGGACCGCATTGACTGGTGGGCAGATCTCAGTTCTAACAAATACGATGATTGCCATTTTCTCCATATTCTTTCCAAAGTGGCTCTTTTATGTTTCCACCTACCCTTTAGATCAGACTTGGTGGAGGTTGGCGCTACCGATGAGTGTGGAGGGAGAGTAACAAGTCTTCTACCTATGAGGAAGTGTCCAGGAGTAAGTGGCTCAGGTTCCTCGAACTCACTGTAGACAAATGTCAAAGGTCTGGAATTTATAATAGCCTCAACTTCTATGACTATAGTCTCTAGTTCTGGAAACGTCAAAGATGATTTTCTTAGTATTCTTCTTAGGCAATTTTTTGTGGATCTTATAAGTCTTTCCCAAAATCCTCCCCACCATGCTGCTCTCTCTACGATAAAATTCCACTCGACGTTTTTATTTGCAAAGTAGTTCTGGATTTCTTCTTCCTTCAAAAGTTTCCACAGCAAATTTATTTCGGTTTTAGCTCTTTTGAATGTACTCGCGTTGTCCGAGTATACTTTTCTGCATAGTCCTCTTCTGTATACAAATTTTCTAAACGCGAGTAAGAATGTTTTTGTTGTCAGATCTTCGGTGAGCTCAAGATGGACAGCTCTGGTGACGGCACACGTAAAAAGCAGAATGTAGGCTTTTTTTGTTCCGTCTGTACTTTTAACGTAAAGGGGACCAGCATAATCGATACCCGTTACTTCAAATGGATGAGTCTGCTTAATACGATCTGGGGTAAGAGGAGCTTCGTCTTGGGTAAAAGGCTTAACTCGAAATTTTTTGCCAAGATTGCAGTTGAACACAATGCTGTTGATTCGCTGTCGTCCTTTTAGGATCCAAAATTTTTCTCTAACGTCTGTTAAGGTGTCCGCAATTCCTGCATGCCCTAACCGCAAATGGCTGCGGCGAATCACGAGATTGGTAAGGTGACTTCTGTCGGGTAACAACATCGGGTACGCTTCGTTATGAGTAATGTCAGCATACTGAAGTCGGCTTCGAAGGTGAATAATATTGCTTTCATCTAACCCAACGGAAAAAATTTTCAATTTGGAATTTGGAGATATTTCACGCCCGCACCTTAGTGCTTCCAATTCTTTCCCGAAGTTTTCTTCTTGAGTTTTTCTTATCCAGTATTCTTCTGCTGACTGTAACTCTTTGCTACTAAGAGTTCCAGATCTTCTGTTTTCTTTATTCTAAAGGTTAAAGATAGATCTTTTTACCCAGGCAGTGATGCGTAAGAGTTTTGTTAAGTGCCCAAATTTTTCAATGTCAATAATTTTTTCGGTCTCGACATTTATAGTGCAAACGGTTGACTCATTCACTTCGTCACAATTTCCAATGTCCGCAATTTCTTGGCTTTCTTTTGGCCAATAATCTTCACTTTCTCTCAACCACTTTGGTCCTTTCCACCACAGTTCTTTATCAAGCAGATTTCGTAAAGATTCGCCTCGAGTCAGCACATCAGCTGGATTTTGATCTCCAGGGCAGTGCGACCAAAATGAAGCATCAGTCCTTGAACGAATCTCACTCACACGATTTTGGACAAACGTCTTCAGTTTCTTAGAATTTCCACGAATCCAATGAAGCACAATCATCGAATCTGTCCAGAATCTAATTCGTGCATTTGTTATATTTGGAAGGCTGTTTCTTACGTACTCATATAGTCGACTTCCAACTACAGCTGATAGCAATTCAAGTCTTGGAAGAGTTAATTTTTGAAGTGGTGCAACTCTGGATTTGGAGCAAATTAACGATGTCCGAAACTGTCCGTTATAATCTGTATAGCGAATATACAGGACTGCACCGTAGGCTCGCTTGCTCGAGTCGACGAAACAATGAAATTCAAAATCTTCATTTTCGTTAGCGTCCTTGAGGTAAAATCTGGGTATTTCAAATTCCTTTAAATCTTCTAATTCATCACACCATTTGTTCCATTCTTTCATTATATCAAATGGTAGAGGATCATCCCATTTAAATTTTTGATCCCAAATATCCTGAAGAAGAATTTTTGGTCTCAGCGTAAAGGGAGTGATAAAGCCAATGGGGTCGTATAATTTTGAGGCAATTTTCAAAAGTAATCGTTTAGTTAACGGATTAAATTTTTGATTAAATTTAAGAAATTCACATGCTAATTTTAACGTATCATCGTCTGAATTCCAGAGGTAACCTAAAACTTTCGAAGTTTCCCTTAAAGATTCGTTACAGTTTTCAGTCTGATCTAGCTTTATCTGAAGACATTCCGAATTGGTTTTCCATTTACGCATATTAAATCCACCTTCGTGTAAAATTTCTTTTATTTGTCGGTAAATTTCAAAACACTGATTTTCATTTTCTAATCCAGAAATTAAATCGTCAACGTATAATTGGGAATTTAAAATACGATATGCTAACGGATATTTATGTTCGTACTTTCTTATGTGATGTTTGAGAGTTGCAGCCAACAAGAAAGGACTTGGAGTAGCTCCAAATAAAACACGAGTCATTCAAAAAATGGTAGGTTTCAAACTCGCATTCCTTTCATAATCATTCTCAAGCCATAAAAACCTAACCGCATCTCTATCATTTTCATCTAACAATATCTGTAAGAACGCTTGCTCTACATCGGCAGTTAACGCGATTGGTTTGTTTCTAAAATCTATAAGTAATTTTAGTGAGTCAGGATTCAAATTCGGTCCGGAATGTAAACAATCATTTAACGATAATTTATTTTGCGAGTGTGATGAGGCGTCAAAAACTACTCTTAGCTTCGTTGTAATTTTATCATCACGAATAACGGCCTGATGAGGCATATAATATTCTCTATCGATATTCATTTTCTCCTTTTCTTTTAAATTCTACAGGTTCGATTATACCCTCGCAAATCTGTTTCGATAATACATCCCTATACCGCTGGTAAAATTCCTTATCTCTATCAAATCTCTTAACCCGTTTTCCTAAGCGACATTTTGCGATTTCATAATTATTTTCTAACTTATCCGCATTCTCATTCCACGGTAGTTTAACCTTGTATCTGTTGTTCTGAAATTTTATATTTTTCTCAAAATCCTTTAAGACAACTTCTCCGTCATTATTGGATAAATCCCTTTTTTCGTTTTCAATGCCCATTATATCCAATTTCCAAAAATTTTGTAAAATCAGATCGGAATTTTCTTCTCGCGAAGAATCTACAACTACCTTCATCATTTTCGCACTCCTCTCAGTGTCAATTTTATTTTCTAAATCACAAGAACCGCTCAAAACCCATCCGAAAAGACTACCCATTGCAACAACAGAAGTATTCGGTATCCAGCGTATTTCACCGGAGACGATACTCCAATAATGTTCGGCGCCCATCAGAATTCTGACTGGGGGGAAATCAAGGAGTTGGGAATGCTCATTTCCACTTCGAAACAGCTGATCCGATGATTCATCTGCCAGTGAAAATTTGTTTATGCCACAATGTTCAGAATCAGAAATACTTAATTTACATTCATTACTTTCATGACGATCATCGCTACAGAATATACACTTATTTTCATTACTAATTACATTAAAAGCAGCAGCACTCGGATTCTTGGCGTATTTTGGTTTCGAAAAATTATTTTGTCCCAATCTAGTTAAATCCCTTTCATTTCTATTTTTAGAATTGTGCTGAAAGTAATCAGACTCCTTCTTCTGAAACGAAAATGTACGTTCTCTAATTTCGATTTCGGTTTTCAAATATTCTAACAATTGCGTTACATTCCAAGAGTCTGTTTCGTTTTTATATTCGCGGTTCTAGTTCAAATTTAAGCTATCAGGAACTAATTTAGTTATGATAGGAAAAAGTAAATTACCATAACTCTCTAGCTCAATACCAAGCGATTCTAAACTACGTATTTGAATTTCACATGTATCGTACAATTCGCGCAGGTCTTTTATATTTGATGCATTACGAATAGGTGACAAATTTAATAAATTATTTATGTGAGACCTAATCAAAATTTCCCTTTTGCCATATCGGTCTTCAAGAATTTTAACAGCAATATCATAATTTTTGTCTGACAACGATAATCCTTGTATCGCGATTTGAGCTTTTGATTTTAATAAGCTTTTTAAGTATGTAAATTTGTCTATTTTATTGAGATTTTGATTTTCGTGTATCGCGTTTTTGAACTGAGACCAAAATTCTTGGAAATTCTCAGGATTGCCGTCAAACTTTTCGATGTTAATTTTGGGTAATTTAATCTTAATTGGAACATTTGAATTTAGAGATGGGTCGTTAGTAATTGTATTTGAAATATCGGCGCTAGCATTTTTTGTTTCTTGATTCGTGCATTTTTTTAGAAATTTTTCAATTTTAATTTTATACATGATGATTTTATCTCTATATTCTTGAGCTGCTTGAACTTCGGCTGGGATTTGTTTACAGTCTTCGATTTCATCTATGATTAACTTATCGAGCTCAATTATTTGTTTTTCCTTTTCTGACAACTGAGCGAGAGCAATTTCTAAATATTCCTCATCTAATTTTGACAAGGCTTCGTCGATTTTAGGAGTCAGTTTCGTGAAGCTTGTTCTCAAGCCACCTCTTTGTGTTTTCAGTTTATTCGTCGCTTCTGACGTCATTTTTTTTTTTTTTCACTTAACAATTACAAACAATCAGCAGGAAAAATCGAGGGTTAAGGCACCAAATGAAACAATTGTTATACTGTATTTCTTTCGAATTTCAGTTCTGATATAGATAAAGGAATACAGTTCATAAAAAAAGATCTAGCCTACCTGCCCTGGTAGCTTTTCTTTTGATTTCCTGTTTCCTGCTACTACCTCAGTGAATCAAGTGAGTGTCTAAAGGACGAATACAATTTATTTCTGGATTAAATAAACGCATCTTACACTACACAACATTTACAAAAGACATGGGAAAACCCCCTTTTCACGTCACTTTTCATCGAAGCCTTCGCTGCATCTGAAAGGCAAAAAAAAAAGATTAGAGTTCAAAAGCGCCCTCTTCTGGCGCAGGGGAAAGTCATTCTGCTTCACCCCCCACGGAGTGCACCCCATCCATCGGCTTATATTCCATGTGCAGATAATTCGCCGCAATCCAACAGCACCAACATCAATCCTTTACACTTTACATTCTTATGCCTGTGAATATTTTTCTTGATATATTGGCGTGTTTAAAGATGTTACTTTTATTATCATTATATTATTTTACTATCCACTAAAAAATATATTTAGTTACCTTAAAAAAAAGGTAGTAAAAACAAGCAATACAATAAAATTAAGTTCCAAAAAAATGAAAATGAGCCAATTGTTTCATTTTTCGCCTTCCCTTTATTCTTTCTTCCAGATTTTCTCAAATCTGAAATGGTTCAGCTTCCATTTTATGAGTTTTTCTAGATAACCAGCCGAAGCCTGAAAATTTTGCATTCCAAATTTTTCTGCCATAATAATAGCACTGCAGTAATTCTTTGATTTTATTTTATTTTGGTAATACGAACAATTATCTACATGAGGGATCTAGGAGGAGTACGGGGTGCCCTACGTGGGGGGGTTTCTAAGGGGTCTTAATCCGTATTTATGAGAAGTTTCGGAGAAAACTGCGTAAGACTCAGCGGTTCGATTGACGGACGCAACCTGAGTTTGAACCAGGCACTTTTCTTCTCTCAGTTGCGAGCGCTATGCTCTCAGCCACTCGTTGGGCCTCCAGAAATTGGAGTTATGTATTATGTGATGTTATGTGGCAAGCCCATACTAGAGGCATCTGCATTCTGGGGCGCTTGCCTCGGATGATTTTTTGAGAGGTTCTAACGCGTATTCACTTTAAATCCGGAGAAAACCATCTGGAAAAACTCCAGATAGTTAGATCGACACCCGCGCGGTATGCCCAAACGCGGGACTTCACACTTTAGCCGTCTATCATGTCGAGTGTCTTATCCACTCGACCATGGTGAGGCCCAGAAATTAAAATTTTGGATGCTCTTGCTTCATGCAACCATTTGCATGCAGAAGTGCCTTGGCAAACTCTTCCAATCGGCCACATTGACTTTTCGGCTGTTTGAATTATTTGGATCCCGAACTAAATTTTTGTGCTGCTTCCAAAATACCTTTGAGAATACACTCAGGTAGTTGAGATTGTCTTGCGAATTGCCCTTTTGACATTCCCCGACACTTTTTACCCGCTCTAAAAATTTTTTCCCCCTAATCCTGTAGCGTAAGATGAAAAAAAAATCGTTGTTAAACAGAAACGATGTCGTCTTTGAATAGAAATTTTTTACGTTGGAGTTGCTGGGACTTTGAAATACCGTCTTTGGAGAGAGATCGTCGTTAAACAGAGAGTCAACTGTATATACAGTGCTACTTTTTTAAATTTCAGTTCATGTGAAAATTTACAATTGTTTTTTAACTTCCCTAATCCATAGTATATTTCTAGCTCTGGGGGGGGGCTCGAGCCCCCCCCCCGTGGATCCGTCACTGATTTCACATATAAAATATAGTTTAATGATAAATGATTCATATTTTGAATAATAAAAATTTAACACACTTCTTTCAAACTGCGTGGTTTTAAAAATTTTAATTAATTACTCGCAAAACTGATAAAAGTAATTTATCTTACATTTGTGACTATCAAGCGAACGTCTTTAAAATCTAGGCATTTAAGGGTTAAGTGTTTCGCTCTGCTTCGGTGATTGTGTACGATGAATCTCAACGCAATAGGGAGTTGAATCTCAAATGTTTTAGTGATTGTAAGCGACGAATCTCAACTCAGCACTGAATTGAGATTCGTTGGTGTTTCGAATCATCAGTGTTTCATTGGTGATCCGATTTAAAGTTTTGTCTGTCTGTGGAGTGGGTCGAACATCTTTTGGTTTTGCTGGGGGGCATGGGCGTTACTTACTAACGGCAAGAGGGGTCAATCGTTCCCCTGCAAGAAAATTCAAGTATCAGAGCTATTTAAAACTGGTATTTTCTACAATCAGAAACATTTTGTCCCTCCCCCATCCAAATATTACATTCCAATTCACGCCAATGCCTGTGGAAGAGCGGGGGGTGTCTCAAAGTTGTTTAAACTTTTTTCTCTCGGGGGAGGGTAACTCCTCCTCCCAATTTGTCTGGCTAGTTTAACATTTGTTTAAATTTTAATGAAACCTCCCTTTTCTACTCTTAACTTCGACGATATATGTCCCTCTCCCCACCTTAAAAAAGAACAACAACAACAACAACAAAAAACGGACACGGTAAATTTATTGGCTGCGCGTTTTAATTTGAAGGGAAATAGAATGAAATAAAGTTAGGACTGTGTTCGTCATTTTTAATGAAGGGTCCAGGGTCCATACCAAGCGCCCCCACAAAAGGACTTTGTTGCTTTAAAGTAAGCAAATTACGAACGGACTACAATTATTACTGTTATATATACAACCAAAATTTAGCAATAAAAAATTAACTCCACATAGCTTTAACAGATACAGCAATGCGACTGTTCAGCAATTGAATCGGTGAGTGCAGTAACCGCCTCAGTCACAAACAGGAAATTTTTTTCAGGAGATAGAAAAAACTTCATAATTAGGTAATATTTGCATGACAAAAACATAAATGCATGTTATGACAGAGGAAAAAAATAAGTTTAAATATTTGAAAATTTGGAGGAGTTATGAAGTTTTTTTCTCTCTCCTGAAAAAAATTTCCTGTTTGTGACTGAGGTGGTTTCTGCACTCACCGATTCAATTCTTATCGCTACTGATACTGATCTTATCCGGAGTCGGCTTCACTGAAAGAAGAACAACGTAGAATCCTACGTCTTTCTATGAATTAGGCTAGAATCAGGGGTCCAGATTTCTCCTAGCCGAATGGGAGGACATGTGTTTGAATGCATAGAGTAGTCCAGCATCCAGCAATTTAAAAAAAATCAGCTTTTTCGACATCGAATGATCCTCCCTTTTCCGGTGCTACTTCAGGAAAACGGAGTTGGAACATCTGGAACTAACTCGCACTCCAAGGAGAATCAGGGTCATCAGGCCGGCCATATAGAACTTACAAGGGTATAAGTTCTATGAGGCCGGCCCAAAGGGGGTGTGAATGTAGGCGATCGCTTAAGACTCTACGCTAAAAGAGGCCCCTCTCTTGGGCTATTTTTTTTTTCTATCACATTAGACCGAGCTTGGTAGATGGTTGGTTGCGATATATCCCGAAAAAAGCCGA
Source organism: Cheiracanthium punctorium (assembly GCA_038373885.1). Taxonomy (NCBI): domain Eukaryota; kingdom Metazoa; phylum Arthropoda; class Arachnida; order Araneae; family Cheiracanthiidae; genus Cheiracanthium; species Cheiracanthium punctorium. The sequence goes on from JAWZYV010011955.1 coordinate 298,272, forward strand.
GAAATAAAGTTAATATGTACTAGCAGTGCTAGTAGTAGCTAAACACATGATAGAAAAGAGGCCCCCACTCTTGTGGTTCGCCTGGGGTCCCGCACGCCCCTCGAGCCGGCCCTGAGGGAATCAGTATACTTTGGACCGTCCAGAGAAATTCGAGGCTATTCTATTGTTCGAAAGAAGGGGGAAGCCTGAAGACAGGACCGTGCATAATAGTGCATTTTTCAACGAATGGAGGTTAAAAAAAACTTGTTTCTGCTATAATCTTTGCTTGAGTAAATTTTCAATCCCAGCATGCTCATATGAAAAAGTTAAACAGAAGGAATTTGTCCTATTTCAAGAATAGTGCGTAGCCAAAAAAAAAAATCGAGAATGTTTTAGGCAACGCAGTTACGAAAAGTCTTGAGATCCGAGAATTGTAAGCTTCTAAAAGGCCCCTTCTAATGTACATTGAGACCCCTTATTAAGGCCATATTTACAACTGGGCGCCCCGGGAAGTGCACTTAGGCCTTAAACTTAGGAGATGGCATACATGAGAGAAAAGTGGACCGTAATTCGATTAACAGTGGTTAACTTGGAAAAAGTTTTGAAGATGAGATTCCATTATCATTTGTTGCCACAGAGGCCCCTAATCTATTGTTAAGAATCTGTCTTTATCCTCGCATATTTCAACTTCACATAAAAAACTTCTATTTCATTTCATATTTACAATAGTAAAGGAAATTTTTGCATAAAATGTTCAAAATTTCTAACTAAAAATTAGAAGATGAAAGATATAGCGCACTTCCTAATTTATATGTCCTGTTCTCATTGACAAGAATAAGGCCCTTTTTGAAAAATTTAGGGCAGTGGGTTCTGAACCCCAAAATCACCCCCTCGCTATGCCACTGTTCAAGAGCTGGCCTTAAAAAACTAGAAATGGGCCATTAAACGAATGCATGAAGTTGCATGAAGAATGCAACAAATATGTATATAAAATCAATTTGAACACCTTTTAAAATGAAATATTTCATGATCAAACAAAAAGCCCACTTTAATTGAAAAAAAAAAATCCTTTTGAGTCTGAAAATTTCGGGGGGGAGGGTCGAGCCCCCTGTGTACGCCATTGGTCGCGCTGGCAAATATCCCATCTGTGCTATAACTGCTATAATGGCATAGTTAACGCCACCAAATATTTCTACTGGTAGCAAATACCCAAACTGAACCTAACCGGCTTTAAAATAATCGTCATTTTAATTATTTTTCATTTTCAAGATTCTGGGTTCTAGCATTTTGGAACTCGCGGTTTATATTCACCCTGCTTGGAGAGATACCATTTTGCCAGATCGTACCTAATGCCAAGATGGCGCTTTTTAAATCAGTTACAATTAGTTATTCTATTTTGAAACACGAATAATTGCTAATTCTAAACTCCTGGCGAAAATTGCCAAACCTGGCAACCATTATGTTTATTTTTTTATTAATATCTTGTAAAATAATTCGATTTTCGAAATTTAAGTCCGCTTATCAGGTTCCCCGGAATTTTCGGAATCCGTATACACCTTCGTCGAAACTCAAATCCGCACGGTTTCGGAGGAGATAGCAGAACAAGCTTCTGACAGCGGCGGCGCCGACAGCAGCGGCCGTTACTTTTTTTTTTAGAATAGAGAGATATAACAAAAAAGGCACGGAGCTTTTCAAGGTTACAAGCACGGTTACAAACAGCTTTTCAAGTGAACCCCTCTCCCTCTAAATTTGCTACTCAAAATAGTAAGGTGGGGGGGGCCTCGCAAAACTCCCTTTGCCCACAGCTAATTTTTGTCTTACCCCGCCTCTGAGCGGTGGTGGTGGATGTTGTGGTGTTATTACGGCCAATTAACTGCACAAGGGGTGGGTGCCCTGCCCTTCGTGGGGGTCTTTCTACGGGGTCCTAACCCGTATTTACTCTAAGTTTCGGAGGCAATCACGGGAAACTCTGGTCGCCGGTAGTGGAATTTAGCGTGTTTGCTTCCGTCTGGCATGTACTACTTTTGGTTTTATTGCTATCGTTATGTCAGAGGTGTTTTTTGCTTTTCCGATGCTTCGAGTAACCAGGCTGCATGTTTTCTTCTGAAGGGAAATACACAGAAATAAAATAAGCTTCGTGTTCGTTACTTTTATTTTCTCACTTTAGCTGAATTATTTTTACTCACCTTTATATTTTACGTTAGCTAATTCACCGTGAATGTGAATATAGATACACACATATAGTATATTAAATTTATTAGCATTAAGTTACATTAAAATAAACTATTTGTTAACTAGACACTGGTAGTTTTTAAAGAATGTGACTAATTTTGCATGTACAGGGCCGCACTTAGAGAGGGCAAACTGGACCCATGCCCAAGGTACCGCACTAAAGAGAGCGTCAAAATCAGTTTCCATACGAAGGAAGGGACGATTTTCTCTCTATTCTAAAAAAAAGTAAAGGCCGCTGGCGCTGTCAAAGATTGTTGGCCTATCTCCTCCTAAACTGTGGGGATTTGAATTTCGACTAAGGGGCCCACAGATTCGAAAAATTCCGAGGAACCTGCTAAGCTGACTTAAATTTCGAAAATCGAATTATTTTAGAAGATATTAATAAAAAACTGAAAAAATAAACATAATGGTTTCCAGATTTGGCATAAAATCATTCATTCCTTTGCAACAAAGCGTTATCAAGTATCTAGAATCGCGTGAAATTTACAAACATGAGTTAGAATTACGCCCATTTTACGCCAAAATAAAAACTATATGAAATAAGTAACTCAAAATGTGTTACACAAAGTTGACAATTTTCAAATAGTAAGTTCGCTTAGATAAAAGGAGTTTAGAATTAGCGATTATTCGTTTTTCCAAAATAGAATAACTAATATCTTGAATATGAAAAATATTTAAAATGCAGATTATTTTAAAGCCGGTTCGGTCCAGCTGGATTATTTGCTACCAGTAGAAATATTTGGCGGCGTTAACTATGCCATTATAGCAGTTATAGTACACTTTGGATATTGGCTAGCGCGACGAGATGGTATAATTCGTGGTGAAGTACGCCAATCTGCAAACGATTATGTAAATGAAAATATGGATAACGGTTTTCCGGTAACCTTAAATGAACAGTAATTATAGGTTGTGAGCATGTATAAGTCGCCAAATAATGAAAAGTCGCCATTGGTGGCAAGCTATCCTATCTGTTCCGTAGCTTTTATTAACTTTACATGTACGCAAGTCGCCAAATAATGAAAAATCGCCATGGGTGGCGAATTCGCAAGGTGTCCAATAGGTTTTACATTATTAAAAATACAGCTGAAACAGATGTTCTGATTTTATTACGCTTTAGCTCTTAATTAATATAACTTTTGAATGGCAACATTAAATATCATTGTGTTTCTGAGGAGTGCAAATAATTTTTCCAGCGATTATAAGCGGAGTCCGCACTCCAGGTGGAGTATAGCTCATTACCCGTACAACACGGATTCCCATAACAAAATATCTTCCGTGTTATGAGAGGGAGGGGGGTCTACTGTAGTGTGGTTTAAATTTCTATGTACCAATGAACATGCAAGAACCAAGCAATGTGTAGCTCAGTAACATTCTGTCTGATCCGATCTTCGGGTTTTGTCTGTTGAAATTATGTCTTTTTTACGAATAAGCCTTATTAGGGGCCGAATGCCTCATTCGAAAAGCGAGCGTAGCGAGTCTGAGGGCCTTAGCCCCTAGTATATTAAAATAAAAACTGGACAAAATGAATAATTTTTTTTTCTCCTCGTTTTGTAACATTATGTGTAAGTGCTCTCCAAACTTCTTGCTATCTCTGAGCATCCACATAGAGGGCCAAAGAGTGGAGGGAGCCCAGAACCGGTCCTAGGGTGGAGCGAACGGGGCGACTGCATCGGGCGCCCTCTCTATGGGGGTGTCAAAATACCTTACTTTATACATATTATAAGTATATTTGAGTGTACATATATTGTTGAAATTTTCGTTTTAACCTCATTGAAAAATTTTATAGCTGCATGTGTGTGTGAGAGGGAGGTGTGAATATTTTTGTATTTTGCACCACTTAGAAAAAATAGTTTGGACCGGCACTGAGGGGGCCCTACCTTCAGCTGTCAACATGATGAACATTTTTACAGAATACTGAAACACTAGTCAAACTAGAGGTGTCTTCTCTTCTGCTTCTTTCCATTGATGAGAGCGAGTGGGTTAAACATAGGTGCGAAAAAAGGGAATAAACACACTCACGGAATTTTTTTTTCTGATAAAATGCTACTTTATATTTATCGCCAGGGCCGATTTATAGAAATGGGGGCCCAGGGCAAAAGTTTCAGTAAAGGCTCCCTCCCACGAAAATTTCCTTATACTCTGGAAGCAAATTTCATATCACACCATACATAGAGGTTAGTTGTAGCAGGGCAGGGGGGGAGCGAGAAAAACAGGCAAAGGGCAAATGCTAATGCATATTTTAAACGATCTTATTTTTATTCCAAGACATATCTATTTTCGCTTAAACTGTTTATTCAAACTTTACTGAAAACATTATTTTGAAGAAATGGTGACTAAATGTTCATTGTTGAAGAATAAAAAACTGAATATATGCTGAAAAAAGAGAGGAAGGGGGGCGCCACCGTAAGTTAGACTTTGTTGGGGGGGGCGGCGTTAAAAGGTTGGGAACTGCTGCTTACAGAACTCTCCTTTGACTAGCCGCCTTCGGAGATCAGTTTTGGTCGCCGATGGCCGCTTCCACGGCCAAAATGTGCAACCTAGAGCACACGTGCCGCTTCGCGACTGACTTGTGCAACCTACGGCACACGCGCCGCTTCGCGACTGGCTTGTGCAACCTACGGCACACGGGCCTCTTAGTGACCGAAATTTGCAACATACTAAAATAATTCTATAACTAAGTCTTTGAGAGTGAAATTTCAAGGTCGTGTCACGGCAATAGCGTCATGATGAGGCTGGGACGATTTTGGATTTTAACAGACGGAGAGAGCTACCGGATAATATCGCCAGAGAGAAAGAGACAAAAATAGTAAGCATGCTATACTCTATTGCTGCAGAGAGTTTTCTTTCTCCTCTTTGTGCTACATTCGTTCTTAAGAAAGTGTACCCATACGCTGAATGTAAACACACATTGTGCACTCGGAGACGAAAATGCTGGAGCGCTGACTTACAGTTGGTAAAGTCAATTATCAATGTTATATTTTGATCAGAAACTCCAGTATTTTGAAACTGATTTATATTGATTGTTATTAACAAACTATTATTCCCAAAAAACCGATATCCAAGTAAGTTATATTTTATATATTATTTTTGTATACATCCCCATTGTAATTTAAAATTTAAAATCCATGTATATTAAATGATTCTTATGTTTATCTAATGACTTAGTGTGCTTAGTATATTTATTATTTTACTTACTATTTTCAAATTTTATTTTAGTACTGAAAAATTAACCAAACAAACTTGTAAAATATTTTTACATTAATTTTAAAAATCTTTTTAATACTATGCCTCAATCCTTTGACTACCTACAACATCTCAATTTTGATCTGTTTTCAAATGTTAACTTTAATTTTAGTCTTTAATTTTTATCTCTGACTACTTATTTGACAATCGAACAGATTTTAATCAATCTCACCAAAGAAGTTTCACTTCTGACCCGTGTACTCTGTACACACGCAGGGCCGGCTCGACCATATAGGCAAACTAGGCGACTGCCTGGGGCGCTGACTCGAGAGGGGCGGCAGTAGCCAGCATCTAATGGCATCAGGTACTATCTGGTAAACGGCTATCTCTCCAAGCAGGGTGAATCTAAACCGCGTGTCCAAAATTTTAGCACCCAGTATCTTGAACATGAAAAATAATTAAAATATGCAGATTATAGTAAAGCCGATTAGGTTCAGCTTGGGTATTTTGTTCAGTAGAAATATTGGACGGCGTTAACTATGCCACTATAGCCGTTACAGTACAGCTTGGATATTTGCCAGCGCGGCGAAATCATATATTTCGTGGTGCTCAATACTCCAATCTGCAAAGGATTATGTATATGAATATATGGATGACGGTATGGACCACAAGGTGTCCCATAGGTTTTACATAATTAAAAATGCAGTAGACCCCCCCCCCCTCTCCCTATAACACGGGTCCATAGAACAAGGATTCATAGAACACGACGAAAAAATTGCAATCGTTTTCGAATAACACAATAAAAGAGACCCCTACAGCACAGTTAAATGACAATGAGACAGATGTTCTGATTTTATTACGCTTTAGCTAATTAATATAAATTTTGAATGACAACATTAAATATCATTGTGTTTCTAAGGAGCGCAAATAATTTTTCCAGCGATTATACGCAGAGTCCGCACTCCAGGTGGAGTATAGCTCAGGACCCGTACAACACGGAACGTATCTAACGTGTTATACGGGGTCTACATTAGTGTGAAGTTTAAATTTTTATGTTCCAATGAACATGCAAGAACCAAGCAATGAGTAGCTCGGTAACATTCTATCTGATCCAACCTTTGAGTTTTGTCTGTTGAAATTATGCCTTTTTTACGAATAAGCCTTATTAGGGGCCGAATGCCTCATACGAAAAGCGAGCGTAGCTCTAGGGGGGGCGGAGGGGGCTTGGACCCTAGTGCTTTACAAAAAATAAGACTTTCCTCGAAAGCTGTAGAAGTGATTTTGGAATTGAAACAATGCAAGTAGAAGCAATAGAGATTGCAGAAGGAATCGACATTCCGGCATCATTCTTATCAGAGACAAAGCCGGCTAGATTACGGAAAACGAAAAAACAGCTTAATTATGAGCCAGAAGATGAGCCTATACGTGATGCAAAACATAATTTTAAAATTATTTTTTATTTTGCCGGTTCTCAATAGAGCACTAAGTTCAGTTGACGGGACATTTCAACAAATTAAAAAAATAAACCATGTTTTCGGATGCCTCCATAATATTCACGAGTTAAAAAATAAAATTTCCAAAGACATTTTGGAGCTTTGAAAAGGAGCTAGAAAAATTTCTGACTCACGGAGACTCTAAATGATAGGATATTGATGGTATTGAATTATGCAATGCATTGCAAGTCATTGCAAGACGAGTGCCAAATGGTACAACAGCACAGGAAGTGTTAAATTACACTTGTGAAAATGAGCTGGTACATAGTGTGCCGAATTTAGATTGCTAATGCTTCCTGTGTTTGTGGCTAGCGACGAACGCAGTTTCTCAAAACTGTAATTAATTAAAACTTCTACAATGACTCAACAAAGACTTGTAGAGTTGTCAACCATATCAATAGAACCAGATTTAGCACAAACGATTGATTTAAAGGATATTGTGGCTACTTTTGCTAAAGCAAAGGCCAGGAATGTAAAAATGTCTAATTGAAGTAAATAATTTTTTATCTCTCTGATTTCATTACCTCTGTATTTGACTTTGTTAATTTAAAACTTTTAATTTTTTTAATTTAAAATTGTTACATTAAAAAAAAGTTAAAAATGCATTATTTTTATTAAATTTTTTTTTCAAGGGGGGCGCCGTTAAAATCTTTCGCCTAGGGCGTCAAATTTGCTCGGGCCGGCGCTGTCAGTGACTTATTTATAGCAAGTATGCATTTTTGCCTGTTCTTTGTATAAAATGTTTAAAAAACAACAACAACAACAAAAAACAAAAAAAAAAACAAAGGTTTTTAGTTCTCAACAAAAGAAAAAAAAGAGAATAGAGATTAGAAAGTACTTCATGTCATTTTAAAAATAATTCTTTCCGCACTGTGTTGATTCCAAAATGAGCATTTTTACGGCTTTCTGAATTCCTTTGTAGTTCTGTATTGCTTTCGATCTAAAATATTTCAAAGACTGAGATGAGTCTCTTCCCACAAATGTAAGAGCCCTCACTAAAATTATTCTTATCTTATGGGCACCGATGCTGTACGCCACTGCATAAAACCTGCACTCAAGTACTGGGATTGCGGTTCAGAATGAATTATAGCTAACATCTTTTAAATCTTCCAAATTGTGTCCGAATTGAGAATTTTCATTAAATTATATTTCAATAGCTTTTTTTCGTCTTCTCTTTATTTCATGATATTCCCACATGAATAAATGTTGGTATTTATCAGATATGAGATAGATAGGTAGAAAATCTGTTTAACGCCTTTCAAAGTAAACTATCCATCGTTTTAACAAACGTCATGGAATTTTTGTGAAACGTAAATTTGTTGCCTTTTTTTCTACTTGATACACAAACACCTGCTCGGAAATGAGCAAAAGTATCTGGTTCTTGTTACATCTGAAGGCTTCTCAGAAGATGTAATTAACATGGTCTGTAAAGTGTTCTACATATCAATTATAATCTAAAAGTGTTTAATTCTATCTTTGCGTACGTACAAATGTATGTACGTGCTAACCAATTTTCGTTTTTACCAATTATAAGATTAAAAGGGCCCCCAGATTCACTTTCGTCCCTGGGCCTCGTAAACCCAAGTTACACGGTACTGATCATGCAATCCCCCTATAAAACTTACAGCATCAAAAATAACAGCATGCCATTAGAATTTTTTTTTTCTAATTGGAAGTATAAGGCTAAAGTTAAAATAAAAAAAGTTGCTTACTGATAAAACAGTTTGAAACACCTGTATACATAACATTAAATCATGAAATTTCTTGTTAAATGAAATTAATAAACAGTTTAATTTGATTCAATACGTTCTTGTGTTTCACACTATAATATTTTGAGCAAAATAGCGTGTAATGTACTATTTTATGATCGTTCTTGAATTAAGTGACTTAAGTAAATGTAAATATACTGCCTATAATGCATACTTACTGAAGTTTGGGACATTACATATTATTTAATATTTAACGAGCTTTATGCAGTTTGTATAAATAATACAGAATGTTAATATTTGTGAACACAAACATATGCTTTAATTTCACCATTCCATACTTTCATAAATTGCTGGGTAAGACCAATAACTTCAACCAATAGAAACATCTTAGGGACAAAAGAAAATTCACATAAGCGAAAAACTCACCATGATTTAATAATGAATATGTAAACTCAAAAGAGCCCTATTTGAATTTATTCTTGAAAGCGGAAAATAGTAGTTGGGAGTGTTTCAATGAAGTAATAATGTATTACTGGAGAAAAGTTTCTAATTCAAGAATTACACGCGCCTTTGTGGGGAACTTTCAAAATATATTATTATCGTTTTTATATATATTGAAAAAGTTCTTTTCTGCCGTGCAATTTACATTTCTAAACACCGTGGATAGAAGCCTTTATGCGACTGTTGTTAAATAACTCGATTTTATTTACTTTTGCTTGGCAACGGCATTTAGAATAGAAAGAAAGCTTTCTTTCAAAAACTGAGATTAAGTGTTAAGTTGCTTATGTGTACAACTTAATTCGGAAAAAAGTCTGTGATTTTTTAAATAAAAATTTCAGCAAAGTTGCTTGTATAAATCAGTGTAAAAGTTTTGCCTTTCAATGCATGAACACGGTAACGCTTATGTTTTCATATGCGATCAAGTTAATTTTGAATTTTTAAATTTGTTATGCGTTTCGATAAAATACAATAGTATAAATCTAACTGAACAAGCAAGGTAGAAATCTGTCGAAATCTGTCATAAATCTCCAATTTTAATTATCTTAAATACCAATAATTTTGCTTCAAATTTTCCGCTGATCAATATTGTTGCCTGAGGAGCAGTTCTTCATATGAACATGAGTGGAAAGGCTTTTTTCAAGAAAAGGAAGCCTCCATTTTTGCAAAATACTGCAGCATTTCCTAAAAATTTGAGCTCTAAAGTTTACAACTCTTTTCAATCTAGCAAAAATGATGACTTAAGCTCCTTGAACCCTATAAGACCTGTTGTTTTATCGATGAGTGTTTTTGGACTTCACATAGCGTATCGTAGAAAGAGTGTGAATAAATGCTTAAAAATCATTCATTTTATTCAGACGTTTGCAGTGTTTTTCTCGCTTCACTACTGGACATTGCTGTATATGTCTTACTTCATAAGAAAAGTCGGATCATGGAAGATTTTTAACCAAGCGATGGTTGTATGGACTTCAACAGCCTCTTACGATATTTTTCTTTGGCAGAAAAAAAATATAAAATTATTTTTTTCATTTTTTTATGTGGATAAGCTGTTTAAGCTTTCTAATACTCAAAAGCAAAAATTTCTGAAAGCCATTCGAATTTTAAATGTGTGTGCTTGGATATATGTAGTACTATGGGTGATGACATTTTTGACGATTCCTACAAAAAAATCCCCTGAAACTCATTTCAGTGGCGTATTTTATCGAGCCATTGCAAACAAAACGTCTGTGGAGTTTCAAATGTTCCTCATAGAGCTAAATGATGGTTATCTTTGCTTCCTAGTTGAAGGAAATTTAACATTTTGCACCATTCTTTATATTTTGTCTTTGCGTGGATGTGCTCTGTGGTTCAAAGTTTATGAAAAAATAATACTGAGCTATTCTAGGGCTAAAACGTCTAGCGTTTCCGACATAAAGTATCTTCGAAAATTGTATGATGTACTTGCTCGAAGAGTTCGAATTTTAGACGATGCATTTTCAATGTGCGTACTTTTTTGGTATTTTATGGTGACAGTTACCCTTTGTATTCGAGTTATTGCAATACTCACTGAAAAACCTAGTAATTCAGTCGATATTCAAGGTTTCTTGACAATTGGATTTGGCTTGTTTAGAGGTACGTTCGTAATTCTCCTTGGGATATCTTTTAGTTCACAGCATCTCATAGACACTGCTCAGAAGGTCGTTCTTAAAATTGAGAAATGTTTAGAACATCAAAGAAATTTTACAGCTCACCATGTGTATGCGATTCTTCTGAGAAAAGTAGAAATATCACCTGTGGTGGTTACTTTGTGGAAATTTTGTCCCATTGGTAAACCATTTCTTATGTCATGTGTGCAAACTATGACTACATATGTCATTATTTGTTTACAAATGTCAGCAGCGAGTAATTAAATATAAATGTAAGTTGAGATTTAGGGCTTCAAGATATTTCGATTTGTTCGGATTTTGTGTAATTACTTTCTGCTGTTTTTGCTCCAGTGTTTTATAGTTAGACATGGTATTCACAAGTGACAAGGATAATTAATTTCTGATGATTGTGAGCTAGGTTATGAACATTCCCATTTACTTTTCAGTTCTTAAAAGATGTTGTACATAGTTTGCCACAACATGGTCATTTTCTGCGCACACACGGGCTAGCATGCTCTGAACAGTTCTCTATATTTCAGAATCGTATTTAACCAGCATAGATAAACACTCATGTCCGAAGGAGACGTCTAAACTTTAACTAAATGGGCCAAAATGGGTTTGGAACAAGAATAACTGGCAACAACAGAAAATGCTGACATATTAGAAAAAAACTTAAGTTCGTAAGTTCTTTGAATATTCTGTATTATAAGGTAAAATTTATCAATGTGGTATGAATTGTTTTATTATTTTGCTGCATAAAAAGTTATATTTGCTGTATGACATAAAATTATACTATATGTATGTTTTAATTATAAATTACGATTTCCCAACTAACAGTAGTATGAAATAGTCAAGGTTTCGAATTGTATGTTCTAACATTTCGTTGGTTTAGGTATCGTATTTAGGTAAAAGTTTTTATTTTCTCTAAATTAAGTCTAATAAAAATATTTTTTTAGAGGTATATTTCAGAAAAAAAAAGTTATACAGACCAAATTGTGAAAAAACTCACACACAGAAAAAAGTCATCTTAGAGCAATTTAGCTTAATTATTATAACTAAATTTAAATAATATTTATACTTAATGATGAAACACCGAGTTCTAAACTCCACTGTTTTTGAACTTTTTAATTCTTGAATGAGCATTTTCTGATGTTTAAAAAAAAAAAAATATGCATTAAAAATCTTACCTACCAGTGTACGGCAGGCTACCAAACATACACAGACATGTCGCTGAAAGCAACTGAAAAATATTAAATCGAGTATTTATTTTATTGCAATTACTTATTTCATTTTCAAAACGGATTTACCAGCTTGCAATATTGGCGATTATATTAATATAAAAGGTATAAAGGATGGCATAACGCTGTTCCTTTAGTTTCAGGATATTATCAGGTGAGGACATAATGTATCAATTAAGTTTAATAATAATTGCATTAAGTTATAGAATAACTTTTTAAGTTGTCTATTGCTAATTTTATCAGATTCACTGTTATAAAATTTTCAAAAAGCACTCCTATCCATTTCATTAAATTTTCTCTACAGTGTTTCCCCTTCAATGTAAATACAGTTTTTCTGTCGTTTGTCTTCCCATCAATAAATAAGTTCATCAAGGCAAATTGTTTTAGCCCTACCCTGTGTAAATGAATCACACAGATGTACCCTAAAGCGCTGTAGCGATTGATTAAATATGTGGTGTGGATGACGCGGTGCTTCTAGAATAAACAAAAGTACTGTATCCTCCTAGGATGGGCGTAGTAAGAATGAAATTGTATCATTTTCTTTTTCTTTTTTCAAAACAACTCTCAAACTATTATTAGTTGAAACTATATAAGATATTTTTATCCTGTTTGAAGAATACTAACATTCTTTTCCAACTTGAAATTATTTATCATAAAGTAGGAGAAAAAGTACCCGATATTTAATTGGTAAATGTAAGCTACACTAAAGATAAAACATTTTGATGAAATAAGGAGAAGTAACACTTGTCTAGTAACAGAATAAATTTCATACTAAAAACTTCAATTATTCACGTTTTAATTTGTATTGAAAAATAAAAAAAGAAATGACCCGTCGGAAGGCCATTTCACTTTTTAAAATATGCATTACAATCTATGTATTTGAACAACACATTTATGCCATCATGTATTAAATTATAAAAAAAATATTCAATATATATATATATATATTTATGAGACATTATACCATTTAACATTGCTAAGTCAAAAGCATTATTATCTTATGAACTATTAGAAACAATGTATAGCCCAACGTGTTATAAATGGTTTACCTCTAGAAGAGACAAAAGCTCTTTCCCCATAAATAAAAAGTTAACGCTGTCAAATAGGTATAAATGTGATTCTTAACAAGAAAACTCATTTGATGCATAATTATTTCCTCTTTTGCTTATCTTGAAATATGCTTTCATAATAGTATTTTTCGAATTCTCAGCCTCATCTTTGTCAACATTGTTATGAGTATTAATAGTTTTGTCTAAAGTAATAAATCAATTAAATTATTCTTCTGTGTTCACGTATATTTTCATTTTGGAACTTAAACACTGTCTGGATAATTACTCTTAACTGGATCATTAAATTAGGGGATTTTTTTAGTCATCATGTATAAATCTATTTTTTTTTTTTTGTTACGACTGACCTACTTTGAAGTACATCCGTTATTTTCAGAAAAGCACATTGCTGCCGTTCAGGCAGAAAATCGCCATTTTCCCAGACAACTTTATTGATACTTTATTGTAGATTTCTTTTTTTCCTTTAAGACAATCTGTACACTGTTGTAGCTATCAAATCTTTATCTTTCGTGAGTAGTTTATGAAAGATTTAAACTTTCATCATCTGTCATCTGAAGTAAAACATGTGAAATATCAATAATAAAATCAATCTGCATATAAAATTTAATGTAAAAGTTAAGTTTTGGACTACTTGATTTTATATAATTTCAGGTACACTGACAGTTTTGCTAATGGATTATAAAAATGTTATTTACAATTAATGCATATTTTTCATTATAATGCAGAAAAAAATAATATCCTATACCTCTTTCAAAATATGTAACATTTAAGCCCATCAAGCGAAAGATGTCCGGTGTGATCTAATTCTAGATGTTTTATGAAAAAGTCAATGTTGCTGTTCAAAAGACGCTTTTTTGAACTGATAACAGCCCTTATAGAAGCTCTGGTTCAAAGGAGCGAATAAGCAGAAAGCGAATGATTGCTTGTTTCGTCAGTGTATAATGAGGTATGTCATAAAAATGAAGTTTTATTTCCAACTCAGTACATCTATTTTCTTACGTATTGACCAAATATGAGTTATTTAGTATAAAAAAGTTTTTGAAAAGCAAATTTTATTGCCGGGAAAACGCAATTTACTTAAAATTCTGCTTTTTATTAAAAAAAAGTCGACTATTTTCGTAATAAATACACAGTTTAACTGCTAGCAAATATATTTATATTTATCTATTAATTTCAACATACGTTGTTAGTTTTAATACCTGTACTAACAACGCATGCATGGTGACAACATGTATGCGTTGTTGCAATGCCGTTGATAGCATGCCGTTGTTTGCATGCAAGAGTTCCGCCTCGTTTCAGAAAAGAGATGACCAAACTGAGAAACAAGCATCTACGTAAGTCAACTGTCAATTAACCAATCGTGTCTCCATCGACAATGGGAAGCGGCATTAAAAGCAAAGCAACAGGCAGCTACAGTCACTTTCCCCTCTACTGTTTGATGCTGATGATTCGGGAGATGACGTGGGGAAATTAATTAACCTTTTACAGACCGCATTGAGATCTAGACATATTTTAAATTAGTAATGTGCATATTTTGTCTTCTAATGTGCCAGTTAAAGGATATTAGTCATTTAAATGGGGATTTTTTTTAAAAAACACAATTTTCACTGTGTTTCCAATTGGGAGGATGGGTCACTTCTGGCTATAATTTACTTCGGTTTCAAAAACTAAATATACTTAAGGGTAGTTTAAATAATATGTGAAATATTGAGACTTAATAAAGGATTTATTTTTAAATTTAAGTAAAGATATGAATTACGTTTGAAGGGGAGGGTGTATCAAGATAGCTCTGTAAAAATATATGAAAATGGATATTTTCATGATTTTGAAGTGAAAACTTCTTTAGGCGCGTTGGACACTTTTTGGATGGAGAAAAATCACTGAATTCGCGTGACCGTCACGCTCAGATACACATGGAGAAAAAGTGCATTGTGATGTTACAGCTACGTCATCTTCTGCCTGCTAAGATTTCTTCCTCCTTTCTTTGAATTTTAGTGCTGCCACCTGTTATCACACGTAAGAACTTCGAGTTACTTTTAACTGCGTCTTTCTAGCTTCCGCAAACGGTATCGAACCACAGACCCAAGGCGTGGTAGGCGAGCGTTCTAACCACCAGACGGGTTCGACTCGGGATGAAATGACTAAAGTTTGAAGTGACTGTTGTTTCAGTTTCGGAAAGGGAACTTTTATGTATCTAAATAAATAAAATTTGACTCCGCCTGTACACTACTTGGTATTAAAAACTTTTGCGATTTCTATCTGTTTTAAGAATTTGGGACCTTACGACAGTAAAAAAAAATGCGTTTGTCTGCCTGTCCTTCTGTCAGTGACGCTTTTTTTATTCGCACATCACGTAAAACTGACAGAAGCGAATGAAATAAAATTTGGGGACATGATAGGTGATCAGTCAACTTAAACGATAGGCTTCGAATTTTTAAAAAAAATCATTAGATTTTGAGATTTTCCGTATATTGTGTCGAACTGCGTAAATTTTTTTCGCACATCCCGTAATAACGACCAAAGCGAATGAAATGAAATTTAGTGACATGATAGGTGATCACTAAACTTAAATTATAGGCGTCGGATTAAAAAAAATTTTTTTTTTGATTAGATTATGAGATTTTTCTGAAAATCGTTTCAAAATGCGTACATTTTTGTTTTAGTATGCATAAAAACTTCATATAATTTGCACAAGTGTAGTCTTTCAAAATATTAAAAAATATCCACCTTTTTATGTACAAATTATGTGCAATTTATATGTTTTTGCAAAAGAAGGGCAGATTTTTTATAGCTGGGCAGGTACCATAATTTTCCATTATTTACTTAAAAAAGTGTACTTAATTTGGATAGCTGTATAGTTATTGCGCAATAAAGTTAATTTGATAATGTGGAGAGTGTTAATTAATTACATACTGTACGTTATTTGAATTATAAGTGTTGTATTACAGTGAATTTGAATTTGAATTACAAATTCACCATTCATTACAAATAAATAGAATTACTATTCATCAAAACGTAAGTACATAATTATTGAAAATTAATAATTTCAAATACATAATTATTAATTAAATCGAACAAAATCCAACCCGTGGAGAAAAATGCGTATCACTGATGTTTACCGTACGCATGCTCCAGCTGTGTCACGTTGCGACCTGTGCGTGCACCCCCTCACTCTTTTTAAATTTTTAAAAATATACACAAATCGATCGCGATATTTAAAATATAATTAAATTAAAAATATGTGAAATTGTGAGGATATCATAAATAAATGTGCGATACCCTTACAGCCATAAAGAAACATGATTTTTTTTACAAATAATTTTAAATGTATAAAAATGTGAATAAACGTTCATAAATGTTTTTTTTTTGTTAATAAAAATACAATAATGTGTGGAAACCTGCTTAAAACTGCATATATATAAATTTTAGTAAGGTGGCGAAGAAGCTTTCGCTTCTGACGTGTAGTCCTACGACTGACTTTTTTTTTCTTCAGTTTCTCAACAATGATACTAATGCAACTTCTATTTTAAAAAAATCAAGTCATCTTTTAACTTTATCTGCTAATTTTTTCAAGTCAATATTGATAAAATTTCATTTCTGAATAAATTTTAATTCGATGTTCCCAAAAACATTGGCCTGTAAAAGGTTAATGAAGAAATAATTAGCGATATTTCAGTACCAGGAAAAAGACAAAGAAATCTTTAATTAACCTGTCATGGTATTAGCAGTACGGCAGTTGCCACAGCTAGGTTGTTTCGCCTCAGCTGCCAATGCTCCTATTATAAAGGTCTTTTAGGTGATCTTCTGAGGCAGGCCATCTAGGTGAAGACAAGAAACATATGTGATAGCAAGAAGTAGTTCCGTGCTAAATAGCATGCTATGAAGCACTCAAGACTAGAGGAGAAATCTGGTGTTGCAAAAAGTAACATCACTGGTATTTTGGTTGATAGCCGGAAGGACAAAACTCGAATTCTTAGGCACGATTCTCAGGTAGCTTCAGGATAAATCAAGAACAGCAAAACGGGGCTAAATAGTGCACCATTGGATCATTTGACTGGTTGAAGGGCATAAGTATAAATCTTAGCCTCAAATTAATTGGCAGTGATACCACTAATGATATGTCTGACAGGAAGGGCGACATGCTTCATTATGTTGAAAACTCGGCTTCAGTCACAGACTTTTTTTTTTTTTTAAATCCCCGAAAACTATATTTAGTATATCACTGGAGAGTCCAATTATTTATATGCTTAATTTAATATGTACTTTCTTGGAGCTTTGTACCTAAATTGTTTTTAAACGATTTTTAAAAATGTCGTCAGAAAATTCTGATTTTTAGCATATTTAATCTTCATAAAGTGTCAAAAAAATGTTTTTCTCAACATATTGTTTTAACATATTGACAATTACATGTATTGGACATCTACCCCTTTATTAATTATTTTTGTTTTGAAAAATAATTACATTTAATTAAAAAAATCTATGAATATATTTCACTTTCTCCTTCAACCATAAGGTAACAATTACGCGGCATGCGCGAAAGGTTTCTTTAGAAATCGACATCCGGTAAGCACTTTATGTAGAGTTGTATCTAGTTGAACAGCCCCTTCATCTTCCCACCTCCTTTTCATTTTTT
The DNA here is from genome assembly GCA_038373885.1 of Cheiracanthium punctorium. Classification (NCBI taxonomy): domain Eukaryota; kingdom Metazoa; phylum Arthropoda; class Arachnida; order Araneae; family Cheiracanthiidae; genus Cheiracanthium; species Cheiracanthium punctorium. The sequence goes on from JAWZYV010011955.1 coordinate 315,929, forward strand.
TTGTGGTTAGTTGCAATGCCGGGTAGTTCAATTAACCGTTGCAGCGGGAAGGAGACGAGAAGAATTCAAATATAAAAAAAAAAAAGACATTTTGGGATTATTTTTTTAATCACTTTTGGACTAGAAATTGTGTTATGATTTATTTAATTATTAATTTTTAAACAGTGGAACTTGAAGATTATTATTGTTATTTTATAATTATTTTTATTTTTGGATAACGAGAATTCACGAAATTTTTTGATAAATTTTTAGCTAAAGGATTTAATAATATTTTTTTATTTTATTAATTTTTATTAGCAGATTAATCGAATTTTTGGTAGCTGCGTTATATACATTGCTTGAAGAATCGCACTTTTATGCAGACTAATGTTTTAAAAATTCACATTCACTTTATGCATTAGTGATTATGGAAATAAGCCTCCGAACTAAATTAGCAAACATCAACCGACAGTTTTTATCGGCAAGTTATGCTTTAATACATAATAACCTCGGGTAACGTCGGCGTACGCAGGTAGTTAAAATTATAATTTTAAACAGCTTGAAATATTTTAAGAAAATTTATCAGGCAATTGCTGATGTACTCGTAGAATATCTTTTAGAAACTTACAAATCCCTGATTATTATTCTTAACAGATCATTAAATGATTTTATTCACTCAGACACATAAATCTTTTCTATTACGACTGACCTGTTTTGAGGCCCATATGTCATTTCCAGAAAGGCACAATGCTACTGTTCAAGCAGAAAATCAAAGGCATTTTGACAGAGAAGTTCTTTGATATTTTCTTTGTAGTACGTTTTTGTCAAAAAAATGTGTAAATGCTTATCTGTCAGTGATTGGACAGTGAAAGATATTTTGTCAAGGTCTGGATCACGAACATATAATAATTAAAAATTTGATTATCTTTACAACAAGTCAATATTTTAAACATGTATTTTAGAAACAAATTTGGACAAAAAATTTAAAACGGGCACTTTTCTGTAACACATATATTTTTAAAGGGTTGGGGACTCCGATAAACTACATTAATCGATTTTCGATTGTAAAAAAAGTGGGGTTGATTTTAACTCTGTGTATGAATATCCCCTGGGACAATAATTTATATTTTTTATAGTATGGCATGATACAATGCAGGCTTTCCAGATAAATAGCCGCATTTTAAACTAAAGACTACATAAAATGTAGCCAAAATTATCCAAACATTACTACAGTTAAAAATTGAATCCATTTATGCGGAAAAATACTTGTTAGATCCCATACTTCACCACAATGAGACAGAATTTATAAAATTTTAATTGGATATTTACAATTAATAATAAATTAAAGTGGTATTGTTAAAATCTCACGAGATTCCTTCGTTTCGATTTCTGTCACTTGCTCTGCCTACATTCTTGTGCCGTGTCTGAGTGTTGTTTCACTATTCCTCGATTAACTATTCGAATAGAGATAAGCTTATAATGTTATTGATAAGACATACACATTTTGTTCTAAGGGATTTTAAATCCCGCAACGCGCTCTGACAATTTCACCTGGATGATTAATTGACCAAATACACTGCCACACGAAATTTTACTGTCACACGAAAACTGCCACACGAAATTTTACTGTGAATTTTACTTAAAATTATTTAGAGTTGTTTAAACAATTGATTTACAGTTCAATAAAATATATAGGAGAGGATTAGTTTATAGAAATAAACCAGCGAGACTTGCACCATGAGCATGTTGACATGATCAGCAGGAATATGTACTTGGAGAAGGCTTTTTTGAATAAAAAGTTCAGGGAAATTAAAATATATCCATTACCTCTATATGAAAAATCAAGCGAAATTAGCCATTAAAGGGCAAAAAAATGAGTCACAAATTATTTTTTAAGTAGCCAGCAGCTTCTGAAATTCGCCGAAATGGGCCACATCTTACAACCTGATACAATGATAAAAGATCAATTTTAAAGAGAAAGATTTTAAATGTGATTGCTGTCCGATTTACATACACTGTTGGGTCATACCATGTTAAATCAACAAATGGGTTGTGGTGCACTATTTTTGATTTTCATGAGATTTTGTAGGTTTACATATCTTGTGTATCACAAAATAGTTTATTTTTTCTTAAAAAATTTTGTTCCCATTTGTTTTGTCCGCGGATGTGTAAAAATCACCATTTTAGACTCATTTTTTAAAAGCTGTAGAATTTTTATTTGAATTAGCAGGAAGATAAATCTTATTAGAAAGCTTAAAGAATGAACTTTTAAACGCGCATAATACAATAAATTAAGTCTAAATACAGTTTTTTGGACATCAAGTAGTCGTTCACAAACTAATGTTTTATTTGTCATTTTAGGCACAAAAAAAAAACAAAAAAAACAACGAAGGACATTCAGAAACAAACCAATTTTTTTTTGTTACACTTACAAATCAATACTACAGGCAGAATAAAAATGAGCTGTTACTGGTGGTAATCCATTGCCCCCCCCCCCCCCCCCGAAAAAGAAAAGTCATGTGGGACAGGTGATACAAATCTCAAAATGACATGGTAAGAAGCTCTTATACTGTACTTTAAACAAAAAAAAATTGTCTTGTTATTCCAAAAGACAGAGGAGATTCACACTTTTGAAGAAATACAAAAAGTACTCCTTGCTATTGCGAATAGGTTAATTTTTTACCTCCCCCCAAAAGTTTTACTTGTCAGGCAAATGAGCTAGAAAGTTACGATATTAAGACTATGCATTCACTAGATCCACTCTGTTATGCAAGGAAAAAATGCATAAAATATTGTACAAAATCTCGTTTGAGAGATTAATTACCTAGAGAAAAATTTATTAGGGATATTAAGTAAAATAAACTTGTATAAATAAATGTTGATTTTATTTAGATAGAGAAATTTTTTAACATACCATCATAAATAAAAATTTATAGACACCCATAAAAAATTCAGGCAGTATTACCCTATCTTTGAAGTACAAACAGAAAAAAATTATTTTTTTCATTAAATTAATCAAACGTTTTCAAAGGTAAATTAAGTTTTAAAGGTCTGCAAGATATTTTCAAGCGTTATCTCTATACTTTAGCTGTTAACCGACATTTTAAACCGCTTTTGTTTACCTTGCATCTGTTGTCTTATAATCTAGTCATTTCCTACCAAGCTGGAGTTCATATTATCAGGATATGCAGGAACTTGACGCGTTGATGGATTCTGATAATATTTAAACTATGCTTGTGGAGAATATATTTTTTTTCTCGTGAATGTTAAAAAAGCATTAGATGTTGGGAAGATATTTTATAAATTTTTAATTTTTTTGTGAAAGAGTACATTATCATCACTTGGAATTTAAAATGCTTAGAAAGTATCCTTTGAAAATTTGTTATTAGAGATTACTTCACCACGATTTTTCAGCAGATATTAGGGGTCTATTAAATGTTTAAAGATTGTTTTCCCCTTTTATGCGTCGAGACAGCTATTATTTTAAAAGTAAAACAACTATAGGAAACAAATAATGGGCGCATAACTGCTTGAAGTACTGTTGCAAGAGAATTAAAAATTTTTAATTTTATAAAATGCAGTCGAATCTCGATTTTAAGAACACTCGCGATTTACGAAGAAGCGCGAGTGGTCCCGAATACACTTGCATAGATATAATATAATGTTTTTACGAACCTCTTTTTACGAACTTTTCGATTTTACGGACTATTTGAATGACCCCTACGAGTTATTAAAAACGAGCGTCCACTGTATAATATTTCTGAATACTACATAGCCACTAAGTATATCTGAAGTGAAGCTTAGAACATGGAAAGGGTAGATCAGCATTCGTCACTTTTTCCTATAGGCTGGTGCACCAAAAAAAGTGCGAGTGTGTGTGTGGGGGGGCTAAAACGGATATTTTTGTGTGTGTAAAATTGAGCTGTATTATTGGATTTTTAGCGTCATTATTGATTAAATGACCTTCTCTAATTCTCGATTAAATGACCCACAGAGACGAACTCTAGCTAGCTCGTACTCCTTTTCTTTTCTCGGTTTGTGCATATTGGGTTTCCCTCCATCATTTTTCGATGAATCTTTACTTGGGTCATTCCACGTCAGATCAAACAGTGCAGTTCACCACACCAACTCGGATTTTTCTCAAATTTTATATAGATGATTTATAGGCTAAGACATCAACAAATATCAATTTTGAAGGTTCTACGATAATTAATTATCGAGAAATTAATTATGCAAATTTTTAAGTTTTCTGCAAGATGCGCCAACTTTTTTCACAATTCCTTAAATAACTCCTTACCTGTAAAAGTTACTGAAGTGAAAATTTGTTTCTAGAAGTAACTTTTTACGCTGATTCCAAAAATGTTATCGAAATTTGCGTATCTTCTATAGTTTATGCATGAGCAGTACATTTGCTAAAAAACATCATGAATTTTTTTCGGCATGTCTGATCACAGACACATGTTTTAAATTTTTAAATGTTGTTAAGTTGTAATAATCCTACATCCCAAAATAATTTCATCATGGCTTTCTGCTCAGGAGCAGAGAAAAAAAATTGTATGTATATTGCAATATTTATACAGAAGATGAGAAAATTCAGAAGCGTAAGTCAATTTTCCTATGTCTTTTAAATTGATATCTGAAAATTAACTACTACCGCAGGCATTTGCAAAAACTAGAAAATACATAAAAGTGCTTGTATCGGAAAACGTAAAACAAACAAACAGCAAAAAATGCATGTCACACACAGTGTTAAATTAAAAAAAATTCTAAAGTTAAAATTTTGAATTACTTTTAATTCAACCCTGTTGTTTTTGGCAATCATCCATCAGCCAATAAAGCTTTGGAATTCTGCATGATATTGAACTCAAAAGAAATAACAATGTTTAATAAAACATATATATGTATATATATATATATATATATTAGGTCTACCGGAAAGTTCTATCCATTTTCCATATGCAATATTTTGCCTAGCCAAAACTACTGAAGCTAATAACACGAAATTTAGCACGAGTGGGATTTTATAGCGTAGGTGCTAGATTCGAGAGTATTTTCAAAAATTCGTAATTTATAGAGTACTAGCTGCGTGCCCGTTCTTCGCACGGTAGGAAACGAAAATTTTCCTTACATGTGTAATTCGAATTTATTCGTGATGTGCAATTTAAAGAAAAAGAGCAAAATTATTTGACTCTTGATGTAAAGTTTGCGTCACGAGTATTAACATGGCATCATTGCAGTATAATGACTCAAAAAACTACGTCAGTGTCATTCACTATCGAAAAAAGTGGAAAGCTTAATGGTTTGCAGAGAACTCCTGGCTTTCAAAATGTCTTATTTCTACATCATACTGTTTTTTAGGCTCAAGTTGTAGCATTAAATACCTAAGACACTACATGGAATGGACAACCATTTATTTCTTTCCGAACATGTATCATATAAGGAAAGTATTGTAATCATGAAAAAATTCGACTTCGAGATTTTGGTGTATTTACACATTTTGAGGTCTTCTGAATTCATTTATGCTATTTTCAAGAGATGTTTTTAAGATAACTGCGCACCCGCTCTTCATACGGGAATAAGCGAATATTTTACTACTAAAATCATATCTGCATGTGACAAAACAGAATTTCATTTTTAAAAAAGTTCAAGTAATCTCCTCTGTTGAAATTACTGCGGGATATATTTACACAAATTAGAATTACTTTTCGTTTAGTTGATTGTAAGACAACCGTTGAAAAAGGAGAAACACTTTTAATTTCATGAAATATTTATGTACGTGGTATATTATGATTTATTCATATTATCCTTACGAATCTCATGATACTACCTATTACGTACATTAATACTATCTATCTTCGCTTCTACCTCTTCAAGGCTC